>CM062813.1:220778564-221378564 GCA_031772625.1 Pinus tabuliformis
AATGAGTTTTGTTTCGAGCCAGCACTGAGCTAACTTAGAGGGTTGAAGATATTTGGTTAGGGCCCAACCCTAGCAGCCAAGGATCCTCTTTATTGTACATGTATGTTTAGTGTCGATTCATAGCTTCATTGTCAATTTGCTTTTAGATGCATTTCCATTACAAGTAGTGTAGATTAGATTGGTTGTTTAATAGATTTGTGCCTTATTTCAAGTAGTAGGTTAACAAGGAGAAAAAGGATAACCACAAGGTTGTTAGTAGGTGTCTCAGCCTCACTTCCTCCCTCTGGGACCATGACTTGAGGAAGGGACCCTTAAGTAGCCCCAAAAAAACATATTTCTAGTTCTTTTATGAGCTTTGGAGTTTGTTGTCTTTAATTTAGTATTTGGTTAGTTTTGCAAGGTATATTTCATTACCATCTTTTTCATCTCCATTTCTACAATAGATCTCACTCATTCTTTCATTCCTTTCGGCAAGTTTCTTCATGCATAGTATAGGTAGTTGATTCATTAATTATGCTTTTCTAGTTTATGAAAATGTATCTTGTTGCATATATTTTTGGAAGACACACATGATTTATGCAGAATAGGTGCTTCAGGAACAGATTGAGACTTCATAGCCAACAACCACCTTCTACTTCATCCACCTTAGCCATCCCTTGTTTTCACCATCACCTTCACTAGTTTTTCATCATTTTTCATAAAAATTCTCCCAAGCACATTGAGTGAATCTAGCCATCTATTATCTTGGATATTGACTCTTGAGTGATCCTAGACCTTCTCCCACTCCATTCCACCCATCACACACCATTCCTAAGCCTCCCATCACCTTTAAAAACTCACATTTAGCTCTTGGTTATATCCTATAGGTTTCATGTAATTCCTACAGGATCATCCTGTAATTCCTATAGGATCATCCTGTAGGTTTTCTTGAAATGGCCTTTTTTTAGGCCAAATTGATGGAAAACCTCTAGGAAGTCACCAAAATCCTCCGAGGGGTCCTCCACACAATCCAACCATTTCATAACCCTTCCAACCATCCTCAGACATCCTTAGTTCACCTGCCACATCCACAAAAACAATTAGTTGCATACTTGATTTTGCATAAAAAGACAAAAAATAAAAAACAAATTTAGTCAATCTCTTTACTTGCACATTAGTGTTGTTCGATGCTTCTTATTTCTAAAACTTAGATAGTAGCATTTGTTTCATGTTGACTTAGCATTTCTGCCTAGCTTAGCTTCTTACATGGTTAATTAGGGAATGGTGTAATTTAGCATTACATGTTGACCTTCTCCATTAATGCAATAGAGTAACTCCCTTAGAGTAAATTTACCTTTCTTCCATCAGAGAATCAAGCTTCTTCTAACTCCATAGAAGTCTGGCTTGGAACCCCAGTGGTCTCTCGCCAGTTGAACAGTGACAACAAGTAGAACCATCACTTTTACGTGTGCATACAACACTGTCACTTCCAAGTTTATACGAACCCTGGGTTGATAAGTAAAGCTGGTAGCCCAGGAGTTGCAGCATCCTTGCTGCAATACTGTTGCTCATCAATGGGTACAATGGAGTAATGGTTTTTTTCATGCATGAGGTCATAACATGCATGGTTGATATGGCCTTGACTTGATGATTGGACCCTACCTGGAATGATGTTTACGTGTTGATGCATTTATTTGTGCATGTCAATATGTTGTTATGTTTATGTTATACATGTATCATGTTGATTTGTTGATCTTGCAAATGAGGTAAATTCCCCAAATTATACTATGGTACATTGATTTATTGTGAATTGGTTTATCTGACATATTATGAATTGCAGGAAAGAAATATCATATGGCTAGCAATATGGTTGACTACAAAGACTCTCCCGATGAATCCGAAGAGTAGTATGGTGTTGGGAACTCTTCCAATTTGGAAATTACACTGAGAATATTAAAGGAAGAAATAAGGAGTTGTAAGGTTGATAATGGCAAGATCATACATCCATAAGAGAAGAAAGAAGAGGTTAATGCTATACTTCTTTAGAGTCTTTCAGAATTGCAGCAATAAGGGCCACTTCGGATTAGCCATGGACAGGAGGACATAACTAATGGATCATATGGCAGTAGATATCCTGGTAGACACATGCCAGATAGATATGAAATGATGGGAGATGGCAGGTTGTTGGACACTCCATATAGGAGGGGCAATGAGTACAAGTACTATTCTAGTTCCGGTTTTGACAAACATCATGATCGTCATCATTATCATCGTTACAAGAGTAATGATAGGGGATACTTTATGGATGAGTTTAAGAAAGAAAATCCACCTACTTTTGATGGATATGTGAAGAAGCCAGAAGATGTAGAGGCTTGGATACTTGGGATGAACAAATTCTTTGAGTTGCATGAATCCACAGATTACAGGAAGGACCGAATCACTATCTTCATCTTGAAAGGTAAAGCATACATTTGGTGGGAAAATGTTAAGTGGGTCAGAGGCATCACGATAGATGACTTTATTGGGCGGGAGTTCAAGAGGCTTTTTAGGAAGAAGTACTTGTTAGAGATGTACTATGAAAGTAAGGCCAAAGAATTCTAAAGATGGGGTCAATGACAGATGAAGAGTACAAGACCAAGTTTTTAGAGCTATTGAGGTATGTATGTATCTTATAGATGAGAAGGCTAAAGTTCAAATATTTTTCAGTGGTTTTCCATTAGCATTTAGAGATCGGATTGAGTATGATGAGCCTCAATTACTTGAGGAAGTCAATGGGAAATTGAAGCATTTCTATGAACAATCAAAGCGTAAGAATGAATCTCAGGAAGGATGGAAAGGGAAGGACAAAGGTAAAGGTAAATGGAAGCCTAAGAGAACAAGGTCATCGAATGTAGTTGGGAAATAAAATATCACACCGAAAAAGAAGTTCAATGTAGCTAGATAGGGACATGGGTCGCAACAACAACATAGACGTGAGGGAACGGGTCAGTTGGAGTATTGGACATGTGGAGATGAGCACCTTAGGAGATATTGTCCGTAGCATCAAGGTGGTAGGCCTAAGATATACAGTGCACATGAGGCGCAGACTGTTGGAGATGTAGGGAAGAGTATTCCTCATATCTATGCAACAGTGGACAACATGCAGGTAGAACACCAAGCATCTATCATTGAGATGGATGGTAAGCTTTGTGATCAATTTATTTCTATTTGGATTGACCCTGGATCAAATTATAGCTATGTGAGTCCTGACTTGGTGGATAAGTGTGGTTTGAGTAAGGAATTGCATGCAGAGTCTTGGTTAATGAAATTGGCCATAGGTACAACAAACGAGTTCATCATTGGGAAAGAGCTTGTGCATTTGATTTAAATGGTATGCCTACCGCAACACATCTGAATGTATTACCGTTGGAATCATACAATATGTTGTTCGGCATGGATTAGTTGTATCTTCATGAAACCAGGGTAGACTTTTGTGACAAAGCCATTGGGTGTGTTGATGATAATGGGGAACCAAGATTCTTGCAGGGGAAGCCACATCAATTAGGATGGTGACAACTATGAAAGCAAAGCATAGTTGTGGGAAAGGGTGTATGTTATTTGTAGTGCACATTTCTATTGATAAGGGTAAGGAGGTTGAGAATCTAGATGTGTTGAGAAGGTACCCAATTTTGTAGCCATTTCAGGATGAATTTCCTAAGGATATTTCAGAGTTGCCACGTCGCAGGGAGGTAGACATTTCTATTGAGTTAGTTCCAAGGGTAGTGCCAACATCAAAAGCACCTTATAGGATGAGCACACCTGAGTTGGTTGAGTTAAAGCTACAGTTGAAGGAATGTTGGACAAGGATACATTAGGTCAAGTGTATCACTTTGGGGCACACCAGTGTTATTCGTAAATAAGAAAGATGGAACCCTCATATTATGCATTTACTACAGGCAGTTGAACAAAGTGACCATCAAGAACAGGTACCCTTTACAGAGGATTGATGACTTGTTCGATCAACTGAAAGGAGAAACAATATTCTCAAACATCGATCTGAGATCCGGATACCATCAGGTACACATCAAAGAGGAGGACATTTACAAGACAAATTTTTAGACCAGGTAAGGGCATTATGAGTTTGTTGTAGTTCCATTTGGCTTAACTAATGATCCATGTACATTTATGTGCTTGATGAATAGTGTGTTGCATCCGTATTTGGATAAGTTTGTTATTGTGTTCATTGATGATATACTATTATATTCTAAAAATGAGGAAGAGCACGTCGAGCATTTAGCAACAGTGTTGAGGTTGTTGAGGGAGCATCAATGGTATGCTAAGCTTAGCAAGTGTAGTTTCTTTTAGACTAAGGTACATTACTTGGGGCATGTTATCTCCAAGGAGGAATTGTAGTGGATCCAGAGAAGATAAGATCCATCATGGAGTGGGTAGCTCCTAAGAATGTGGATGAGGTGAGGTATTTATGGGGTTGGCAAACTATTATAGGAGGTTCATTAGGAACTTCTCACAGGTTTCTTATCCTATCACATCATTGCAGAGGAAAGGTAAGAAGTTCGAATGGACAAAGGAGTGTGAGGTTAGCTTTGAGCAGCTTAAGCAATTGTTGACACATTCATCGGTGCTACAGATTGTAGATTTGGAAAGAGTTTGTAGTATGCATAAATGCTTGCAAGAGAGGGCTTGGTGGATTCCTTACACAGGATGGATAGGTGGTATTCTATGAGTTGTGAAATATGAATGAGCATGAGCAGAACTACTCGACACATGCTCTTGAGTTAGCAGCGATCATACATGCATTGAAGATGTGGAGACACTATCTTTCTCGGAAGGAGGTTTGTATTGATGAGTGATCATATTGGGCTGAGGTATTTGTTTGACCATCGGAATCTGAATGCCAGGTAGGCTAGATGGTTGGCCACGATCAGTGAGTTTGACTTCGAGATTAGGTACATTAAGAGAACAGGGTGGAAGATTCTCTTAACAGGCGGGTACAACTAAATCACTTGGAAACTATGAGATCCTATGGGACAGACCTACAAGATAGGATCTTACAGGTAGGTCAGTAGGATGTTAGGTATATGGATATTGTGCACTGGTTGCAGTAGGGTGTTGGTACAGGTATACGTGATACATGTACATGTAGTGATACAAGTACAGGTGGAAATATAGGTACAGGCATAGGTACATGTATAGGTACAGGTGCATGTGCATAAGTTACGGATTATTGTCTTACAGTGCATGGATTGGTTAGATTCAGAGACAGGATATATGTCCCAGATAACAGTGAGTGTTGGGAAAAATGTTGAGGGGGGGGATGAATCAGTATTTTAACTTTCACGATTATGATTTTTATTTTCAAACAATATACACTACTTTACTGAAACCAAACAACGTATGTCCGCGACTATAAAGAATGAAACCAACGTATATGTAATAAATAACTAATTCATAGTATTTAATCAGAGTGTGATGCATTCAACAGTAAACAGATGCAGTAAGAACACACATAAGAAACACACATGAACACTAGGATTTTTCAGGTGGAAACACAATGTGGGAAAAAAAACCATCATTGTTGTCATCTCAGTCTTCAATGTTCTTATAATAAAAAGTGTATACAAATTTTGTATTGGTGCAAAATTTTCTAGTACGTAGGCATCTACCTTCTCAAGGCTACAACCTTCTCTCGTTTGCCAGCTTCTACTGGAAGGGAGCTCCAACGCCCTAGCTCTTGTACTGGCTAATATTTTTACCAGTACGTAGGCGCTAGCCTACAAAATGATACTACCTTCACTTTTTCTCAAGGGACAATGTTTCATAAATTTTCAGACTAGATACTCCTCGTACATAACAACACAATATGAAGGCCATGTTTCATCAAATTTTCATACTTGACCCATCAGTAACATTGAAGCTCAAAATAAATCACCACTACATCTACCAACAATCATTCAATCTGAATAGTCAGATCACTGTCACCATAACACTGTGCTGAACCCAGAAACCCGCATCATCAACCAGAACCAACTGCAACCTGAAAAATCATATGTCAGAATGTATACGGTACTTTAGTGAAGCCAACCTGCATGTATACACTAGTTCCTTTAACCAAACCTGTGTATACCTCTAAAAATAATGAATCATAAAAACTTCTGAATCAAAATTGTACTAACCAGTAACATTATGAAGATCTACTGTCAAATTATAGAGTTCTAAATAGACAGTAGCAAAGATCACCCTTCTCACTTAATCAATCAATCAATCAGACTCAATCTCCTTATACATTAGTTCTGCTTTCAGATCTAATGAAAACATCATTGACAGACAATAGTAAAACAACAACACTGATCAGATAGATCAATCATCTTTGAACAACATGCTTTTCTTTTGCATACGCTACTCAGAAGAGTCGAACCAACGTGTATACATGCCTTCACCAAGGTGAACCAATGTATAGAACTGAAAATACTAACTTAAAACTTCACAACTATTCCAGAATTCAGTCATACCCATAACATAACATTTATAGGATAAAACATTCATTATCATTTAGGTCTAGCCCAACAATTGTCAGATCATGCAATGATAAGTCATTTCAGGTCTCATGATCCTGATCCAACATTGTATCAAAAGGTGCACAAGATATTTCAGATCATATCATAACCATATTCCTTACAACATAAGATATACTTCAGATAGAAGTATTCATGAAAAACCCTTTCACTTGCACACTTAGCCCTTTGATCTTCTCCTCCTTATATAGTTTTAGCCTTTTTCAATACCTCAAACCAAAACAACACTTAGAACCTGTGGTCTTCTTGGACGGGATCAAGTAACCATTATTACGCTCAATATTGTGGGCTAATACCATGGTATGGGCCCTTGGTATTCTTTTAACCTTAATTTTCCATCCCATACACGTTTTTCCTTCTGTGAGAGTGCGTGCATATGTATATGCTCTTTTTGTTCTGTGAACCCACTTCTATATGCTACTTGGACAAGGTGAACTGACATCTACAGCTTAAACTAACTTAAAACATCCTTTTTCTTCAACTTCTTGATTCTGATTTGTAGTCCTTTGTTCCAATATCCTATTCTTCTATACCATTTCCATGTTACCTCCAAATTGACCTGTTACAATGTGAGTTTCCCTTTATCAAATCTGAACAGACCTGTGAGTGGGTTTCCATTAAGGACAACACCTGTACCATAATGCCAACAATCTCCCCCATTGGACTTGATGGAAACCATATAGGTGTTGATCACTTCAAGGTGTAGAACCTGTTAGATCAAGCAACACTAAGATACTCTCCCCCTTTGACATTAAGGAAAAAGGTCGGACCAAGATATTCTCCCCCCTTTGAGATACACTATGTTGTCCATGCTCACCATGAGTACATGAAGAGTCTGGAGAAATATTTTTCAAAAGAATAACATGACTTTATAACTCAACTATGTGAGTATGACCTTCCTATCACCAATTACTCATACATACATCAATCACCCAACCAAGTGGGGATATACCAAATGTTAATACATGACTAGAAATTTGCAATTATTACATCATCCTTCCCATGCATAGTGGGGGTACACATTACATCATAAATCCAAAATGATTCATTAATAGACTATGACAGAAAGAGACATATTATTACACCATAGGTCTTTACATGGCCTTTACAAAAGATGATATGAATATCTGAAACCATAGCCGAAATCAACAACCATGATGCCAACAATGCATAATGTTTTTGAAGGTTAATGCTCCCCCTGAACCTGTGCTACCTGTGAATTGTCAACAAATCATTCATCAAGGCATCTTCATCAGCCAAATACAAATCAATGAACAAAGCATATCAGGAGACTGTAACCATCAATATTAGACTGAACACATATGTCAGAAACTAATTTTGAGTATGACCCACTGTTTTTCTATCAGAAAAACATATATGCTCTTGCAGCCACAAAAACTCACATATATACGCAACTCTACTTCATGAAACCCACGTATAGGAAACATTCCTCTGAAAACTAGATTTAACAGCAGGATGATGCAAAAGCTACTCCTAACTTTTGTCTGAGATATTCAAATGCTTCTCTAGGAAGCAATTTGGTAAATATATTAACAACCTGTTCTTTGGAGGGAACATACTCCGATTTAACCTTTTTTTCAAGCGCTTATTCTCATCGAAAATGTACTTAATGGGTATGTGCTTGGTCTTGGAATGCATGATTGTATTTTTCGAAATACTAACGGCACTTATATTATCACATAGAACAAAGATGGGTGGAGAACATGTGATTTGAATATCTTCCAATGTTTGCATCATATAAAGTAGTTTTGTGCAGTAAGATGCAACAACCACATATTCTACTTCAGTTGTAGATAAGGCAATTGAACTTTGTTTCTTGCTGAACCAAGACACTAATCGTAATCCCATATATAATTCTCCTCCACTAGTGCTTTTTCAATCATCAATATTTCTTGCCCAATCTGCATTTGTATATGCATGAAGAGTGAGATCTGTATCTTTAGGATACTATAGACTAAAGTCTTGAGTTCCTTGGAGATATTTGAATATTCTTTTTACATCCTGAAGATGTGATTTCTTTGGATTGGATTGGAATCTTCCAATAATTCCTACTACATACATGACAACTGGGCTTGTAACTATTAGATAAATTAGAATTCCAATCATAGATCTGTATGTTGGTTGATTTACTGTACGTGATTCATCGTTAGAACCGAGACTACATCCTGTTACCATTGGAGTACATACTTGTTTAGAATCTTCCATTCTGTACTTCTTTAGAATCTTCTTGAGATATTTAGTTTGTGAAAGAAAAATGCCATCGTTTGTTTGCTGTACTTGTAGACCAAGAAAATAAGTTAGTTCACGAAGTAAGGAAATTTCAAATTCTTGCTACATAACAGAAGCAAAGCTCTGACTCATAGATTCTTCATTGCTACCAAAGATGATATCATCAACATAAACAACAATCATTAGCAGTTTATCATTCTCAATCTTTGTGAATAAGTTGTTGTCTGCAGATCCTTTTGTGAAACATTTTGTTGTAGATATTTGTCAAGACGATAATACCAAGTCATTGGATCTTGTTTCATTCCATATAGAGCCTTTTTGAGCTTGCATACAAGCTTTGCATCATTTCCTAGAATGAATCCTTCTGGTTGTTCAATATAAACTTCTTCTTCTAAATCTCCATTAAGAAATGCATATTTTACATCCATTTAATACACTTTGAATTTCTTAAAACTTGAAAGAGCAAGAAACATTCTTATGGCTTCAAGTCTAGCAACATGTGCAAATGTTTCTTCAAATTCTATACCTTCTTGTTGATCATAAACTTTACAAACAAGTATGGCTTTGTTTCTAATAACCTCTCCATTTTCATTCAACTTATTCTTGAATATCCATTTTGTTCCTATAACATTTTTATCATGAGGTCTAGGAACTAATTCCCAAGTATCATTCTTTTCAATTTGGTCAAGTTCTTCATCCATGGCCTTAACCCAACATTCATCATTGCTAGCTTCATTAACATTCTGTGGTTCTATGGAGGATGGTAATGCTAGATAATTGGAACTTCCTATAAGAGATCTTCTTTTCTGTACCCTAGACCTCTTTTCTCCTAGAATTTGAGATCCTAGATGATTCTTTTGAACATACCTGGGTGGAGCCTTTTCCCTATTAGTTGTATCTTCTTCTCATGCTTCATTGGTTTCTTCCTATATATCATTTTTATTTGATACTGGAAGGCATTCACCATATTCCTCATTGTCATCTTCCTTTGTTGATTTTACCTGTTTTAGATCTTCATCGACTACAACATCAATTCATTCAACAATTTTTTGAAGTCTCTTATTATAACATTTGTATCCTTTACTTCTAGATGAATAACCAAGAATTGTTCCTTCATCTACTCTGGGTTCAAACTTACCAAGTTTTTCATTAGTGCTTTTGATGAAACATTTGCTTCCAAAAACTCTGAAATGTTTTATAGTAGGCAACTTACCATACCAAAGTTCTTATGGAGTTTGATCACTATTTGCCCGGACATGAGATTTGTTGAGAATGTTTACAATAGTATGTGTAGCTTCACCCCAGAAGGTGGCAGGAGTTCCATATTCATCAAGCATATCTTGAGCCATTTGTTAAATTGTTCTATTCATTCTTTCCACCATGCCATTTTTTTGAGGAGTTCTCGTAATAGATAACTGTCATTGTATTCCATGTTGTTCACAAAATTCACAAAATCATCTGATATGAATTCTCCTCCTCGATTAGATCTGAGACATTTGAGTTTTAGATCTAATTCATTTTCAACTAAATCTTTGAAGGCTTTAAACTTTTCAAATGCTTCATCTTTACGCTTTAATAAACCAATCCATCACATTCTAGAAAAATCATCAATGAATAAAATGAAGTATTCTTCTCCACGAGGTGAACTTTTCCTTGTTGGCCCACACAAATCAGTATGAATGAGTTCAAGAGTCTTACTTGCTGATTCTTCTTTGACATTTAAATGAACTCTGGTTTTCTTAATGAATTGACATGGTTTGTAGATGGTATTTTCTGGGATGCTGATATCTGGAAGATCATGACCCGCCTTGAGCCTACATGCTTTTCTTATTTGAGAAAAGCTTAGATGCCCCAATATTCTCTATCATAATCAATTTTCTTCTATTTTTCTTAGATAGAATTGTTTTTGACCTCCTTTTAGTATATATAGATTTCTAGGTGTTTTTGTACCATTGATTATGTCTTTCCTGTGTCAAGCTCACGAACCACACATTCTTTTGATCAAAATACAACTTCATTTCCCTGATCACACGTTTTACTAACACTCAACAAGTTATGCTTTAAACCATCAACATAAATAACACTTCCATCTTTAACCTTTTCTTTTAAATAAACAGAACCCTTAACCTTAATGAAAACGGGTGTGTCATTTCCAAAAGAGACATTCTTTTCCTTTTCTAAAGCTTTGTAAGAAAGGAGTTTATCTTTATCACATGTCATGTGTTTAGAGTGTCCACTATCAATGTACCACTAGTTTTCTTGTCCTTCTACAAATAGAGCTATGCCACATCTTTCTGACTGAAATGCCTTCCTTTTCCATACCTTGGAATTTGATGATGCTTGTTCCTTTTGAGTTGTTGGCTGAAATTTTCTCCTACATTCAGATCATTCATGACCAAAGTTATTACAAAATGAACATTCCATTTCATTTTCAAGAGGAGAAAAGTTATTATAAGAGCTTGTCTTGATTCCTGCCACACTCCTTTGTTTTCTTGCTTCTCTATTCATGATAGTCTTGTGAGCAACACATTGAGAAGATTTATGACCAAAGTTAAGGCATGAGAAACATTGTCCATTAAAGAAAAAGTTTCGGTGATCATAAAATCTTTTGGTGTTGTTCACCTTTTGATTGGTGCTTCTATTGATGTTCACCCTTGGAGTAAAATGAGCATGATTTACCTGGGGAGTAACTTTAGGCTTTTGCTGAGGATTGATGCATTTTTCACTGGTTTTTGTTGCATCAAGATAGCTTTTGGTGTTGACTAAAGGCTTTCCTGGTTGGGTGTTTATCCATTGTATCCAAGGCCAGTATTTATAAGTGGAGAACGCTGAACCTTGATGATTTCATCTAAGGTTTCTGATCCTTTAGAAAATCTAAGATTAATAAATTTTGTCTTCTCAAGTTCTTTTCTTAGACCCAGTACTTCACATTCTATTTTTTCATTGTGCTTTTCTCTTTCAATGACTTGATGTGTCAAAGTGTCTATGACCATATTCTTTCCTTCCAAACAAATTTTAAGTTTAGTGATTTCTTCAAGAAAATATTCCTCTTCTAAGGCATCCATAAAATTGTCATTGTCATAAGCCACGAGTAGTTTAAAATCTTGTTCAAATTCATCTTCATCACTATTAGACAAGCCACCACTATCTTCATGAGTATAATAAATTCTTCTATTAAAAAACTATTTTCTATTACCTTTTGTAGAATTCTTTCCTTTTTCATGATTATCTTTATCAAGACATTTAGCAACATAATGGCCAACTCTACCACAAGCAAAACATTTGAATGAAAGATTACCTCTGAATCTTTCGGAACCCCGTTGAAGCTTCTTTACAAAGTTTACCTCATCTTCTTTTCAAATATATCCTGATTCCTTGAGATTTTCCTTCTCTTTTCCCTTTGATAAAGCTTTGAAAGCATCTTCTCTAATATCTGATGGACCTCCTTTCCTCATTTCAAAGGCAGTTAAAATTCCATGAAGTTGAACAATAGTAATAGATTGAAGATCCTGCTTCTCTTCTATGGCAGATACTTTTGACTCAAATTTAGAAGACAAATATCTCAAAATTTTCTCTAGTAAAGTAGCTTCCTTTATTTCTTCACCGATATTCATCATACAATTTACAATCTCATCTACTTGTAAAAAGTAACTAGCAATACTTTAATCACTATGCATCTTGAGAGTTTCATATTGAATTTTGAGAGTTTGGCGCTTAGCATGTTTTACCTAGGAGTCTCCTTCGTAGCTTTGAATGATTTTGTCCCATGTTTTTGTGTATATGTTGAGCTGCATGTCTTTGACGAATTATGATTCTAATAGACTTCCCACTAATGCATTGACGACTTTCGCATTGTTTTCATATGCTTTATTTTCCGCTGGATCTGTGGGGACTGTTGTTGGATATTGATATCCTCCTTCCACAATTTCCCAAACATCAGCTCCAAGTGATTGAAGATAGTCTTTGGCTCATATCTTCCAATATGCTAAGTTATTTTTGTTGAATATTGGTGGTCTGATAGATCCCATGCCTTCATGATTGTTCATCTTGAGAGATCTCCCTTCAAACGATCAAGCTTCTTCTGAAGGACCTGGCTCTGATACCAATTGTTGGGAAAAATGTTGAGAGGGGGGGTGAATTACTATGTTAACTTTCACAATTATGATTTTCCTTTTCAAACAGTATACACTACTTTACTGAAACCAACTAGCGTATGTTCATGACTATAAAGAATGAACCAACGTATATGTAATAAACAACTAATTCATAGTCTTTAATCATAGTGTGATGCATTCAATAGTAAACAGATGCAGTAAGAACACACATAAGAAAAAAACATGAACACTAGGATTTTTTAGGTGGAAACCCAATGTGTGAAAAAAACCACTGCTGCTATCGTCTTAGTATTCAATCTTCTTATAATAAAAAGTGTTTACAAATTTTGTACTAGTGCAGACTTTTCCAGTATGTAGACATCTATCTGTTGAAGGCTACAACCTTCTCTTGCTTTCCAGCTTATACTGGAAGGGAGCTCCAACCACCTAGCTCTTGTACTGGCTGATATGTTTACCGGTACATAGGCACCAACCTAAAAAAGGCTACTACCTTCACTCTTTCTCCAAGGACCACATTTCATAAATTTTTAGACTGGATACTCCTGGTAAATAACAATACAATATGAAGACCAAATTTCATCAACTTTTCATACTTGACCCATCAGTAACATTGAAGCTCAAAATCAATCACCACTGCATCTACCAACAATCAATCAATTTGAACAGTCAGATCACTATCACCAGAACACTGTGTTGAACCCAAAAACCTTCATCATCAACTAGAACCAACTACAGCCTCAAAAATCACATGTTAGAATGTATACACTACTTCAATGAATCCAACCTGCATGTATATGCTACTTCCTTTAACCAAACCTGTGTATACCTCCAAAAACATCGAATCATAAAAACCTCTAAATCAAAACTGTACCAACTAGTAACATTCTAAAGATCTACTATCAAATTACAGAGTTCTAAACAGACAACAGAAAATATCACCCTTCTCACTTAATCAATCAATCAATCATACTCAATATCCTTATACATTCATTTCTACTTTTAGATCTAATGAAGACATCATTGACATACAATAGTAAAACATCAACACTGATTAGATAGATCAATCATCTCTGAACAAGAGGATTTTCTTTTGCATAAGATTCGAACCAACATGTATACATGCCTTCACCAATGCGAACTAGTGTATAGATCTGAAAATACTAACTTAAAACTTCACAGCTATTCCAGACTTCAGTCATACCCAGATCATAACATTTACAGGATAAAACATGCGTTAGCATTCAGATCTAACCCACCAATTATCATATCATACAATGATAAGTCATTTCAGGTCTCATGATCCTGATCCAGCATTATATCAAAAGGTGCACAAGAAATTTCAGATCATATCATAACCGTAGTCCTTACAACATAATATATACTTCAGATAGAAGTATTCATGAAAAACCCTTTCACTTGCACACTCAGCCCTTTGATCTTCTCCTCCTTATATAGTTTTATCCTATTTCAATACCTCGGACCAAAAAAACACTTAGAACCTGTGGTATTCTTGGACATGGTCAAGTAAACATTATTCTTCTCAATATTGTGGGCTAATACCATGGTATGGACCCTTGGTATTTTTTTAACCGTAATTTTCCATCCAATGCATGCTTTTCCTTCTGTGAAAGTGCGTGCATACGTATATGGTCTTTTTGTTCTGTGAACCTGCTTGTATACGCTACTTGGACAAGGTGAACCTGCGTATATAACTTAAAATAACTTAAAACATCCTTTTTATTCAACTTCTTGATTCTGATCTGTAGTCCTTTGTTCCAATATCCTGTTCTTCTGTACCATTTCCCCGTTACCTCTGAATTGACCTATTACAATGTGAGTTTCCCTTTATTAAATCTGAACTGACCTGTGAGTGGGTTTCCATCAAAGGAAAACACCTGTACCATAATGCCAACAGTGAGCTCAAGAAGGTGATATTGAGGGAGTTTCATGTGAAACCTTATTGAGGTCACCCAGGTTATCAAAAGACATTGACTGCAGTGAAGAGATTTTATTATTGACCGAATTTGAAGAGGGATGTAGCAAAGTATGTGGCTAGATGTTTCAATTTTCAGGAAGTGAAAGTAGAATGTAAGCATCCATGGGGACTGCTACAGTCGATTGTGATTCCAGATTGGAAATGGGAGGTCATTTCCATGGACTTCATCACAGGGTTGTCGAGGATAGTGAGACAACATGATTCCATCATGGTTGTTGTGGATAGGTTGACAAAGGTTGCACACTTCATTCCAATGAAGACTACATTCTCGTTTAGCGATGTGGCACAAGTATTCATCATATATGTGGTTAGAATACATGGTGTTTCAAAGAAAATTGTGTCAGACAGGGATGCAAAGTTCACTTCTAAGTTTTGGAAGGATTTTTTTGTAGGTTTAGGCACAAAGTTGGCTTTTAGCAGATATTATCATTCACAAACAGATGGAAAGACATAGAGGGTCAATAGCATATTGGAGGACATGTTGAGGATGTATGTGATGCATCAACAGTGGAAGTGGGAGGAGTACCTTCCCTTGGTTTAGTTTTCATACAACAATGGATATCATGAGTCATTAAGGATGAGTCCTTTTGAGGCATTATATGGGCGGAGTTGCAATACTCCTATCAGATGGAGTGATCCTGTTAACAGGGTGTTGATTAGACCATAGATGTTAGCGGACATGGAACAAGAAATGCAGGTGATCAAGAAGAAACTAAAGGTGGCACATGATAGGAAGAAGAGTTATGCAGATCAGAACATGTTGTTCAAGGACTTCCAGGTTGGGAAACATGTGTAATTGTGCATCAAACCAAAGAATATCTCCTTAAAGATTGGATCATGTGCCAAGCAGGCACCATGGTTTTGTGGACCCTTCAGTGTCATTGAATGGATTGGGCCAATAGCATATCGACTTGCACTGCCTCCGACAATGAAAGTCCATGATGTTTTCCATGTGTCATTGCTTAAGAAGTATATTAAAGATGTTGATCATGTAATTGATTGGTCTGTATTACAAGTGGAACCAGATAGAGAATTCCATTTGGAGCCTCAGTATATTGCAGAAAAAGGTGCTCATGCTCTGGAATCGAGCAATCGAGCAGGTTAAAATGTAGTGGAAGCACTTTGGGCCCGATGAAGCTACATGGGAGATGGTGGATCAGATGCGAGTATGTATCCTTCCTTGTTTTCCGGTTGAGGTAGAGGAGTCTTAAGATGGTGTTTTGGTATATGCTTTGATATGGTATTTTGGTATATGCTTTGATATGGTGTTTTGGTATATGCTTTGATATGTTGTTTTAGTATATGTTTTGATATGATATTTTGGTATATGTTTTGATATGATGTCTTGATATATGTTTTAGTGATATTGCTATATGTATGTAAATAATGGAAAATTTTAGGAGCTAATATTCATGGGTGTGCTAATATTTCATGTTTTCTCCAAAAAATGTTTCACTAATTTCCATTTTTTTTTAAATGATTCACCCAAATTTTATAGTATAAAATTATTTTACGTCAAAAATCTATATAGACTATATAAAATCCTTATAAAGTTTAATATTTTCACAAAAATATTGCTAAACATTTTATAGTTTTCATATTAGGGACTAATAAGATTCGCCAACTTTTCTATACTTTTAGATATTTAATGTCCATCCTTAAAATCATCCCTGATGTACATACCGCCATGAGCTATGTTATAAGGCTCCATTAAGTGGTATGGGTGTCATGTCATTATGATTATGTTGTCATGTTACTATGCTATCATGTGGTTATGTTATCATGTTGCTATGATGTCATATGGGTTGGTACTCAGCAGGGTGATCATTGTAAATACTGCATCGAGCTATGTTATAAAGCTCCATGAATAGTATGTCTTCTTTCTAGCAGTTTGCTGAGGTATATGTGTGATTAAACACCGAGGACAGTGTCCCCCAAGGGGGAGGGTTCTGTAACAACCCTGGTGAAAATTCCATGTAATAAAAGTTAAAAATAATAACCATGGTTGATGTGACATTTATTCCAAGTTGAATGTTGGGCAATACATCCCAGGGGGTGTTCATTTGGTTGTTTATGGCTAAGGAAATTGGAAAAGGTAATGGATAAGGCTTTGGAAAGGAAAAATGGTATTTTGGCACATTTGTTTATGAAAATAATGGAAATTAGGAGAAAAGGGAGGTGAAAGGTCACATGTTGCATGTGAGGAGGAAAATGAAGGAAAATAATGGAAAATGAAGAGAATAGAGGTCTCATTCATAAAAAGGATTCTAAGGATCAATTGATAACCTTTTGTTAGTTGAGTTTTGGAGATGTCTCATTATTTTCTCTCTATCTCTCACTCTTGGACACTTAGAGTTTCTTAGAGCACTTTGACATTGGAGAAAGAAAGGGAAAGAAGGCAAGAGGAAGCAAAGATCAAGCAGGGAAAGGCAGGATCAAGAAACTACAACAAGCTTCATTGCAGGTATCGACATGCATGTGTATTTTTCTTGCTAGATATGGCATGCATGGTATTGCATGTGGTTCTTTGCTATCATGGCATGGGCTTTTCTAGGTGTGATAGTGTTCTTCAACCTAGCCTTGTCATTTCTTGATAGATTTGATGAGATGGTTTCTCATATTCGGTCAAGATGGGATGGCCAGATGGATTCGAAGCTAAGTGGGGTGGATCTACGAAATGCAAAACACATGGCATAGTGGTCCCTGAACTAGACTGTGGATCACAGTAAATCCACTCGCCTAGTAACCCTTGAGTCAGACTATGGGTTGCGGTAAATTCAAGATTTTGTGCCTTGGTGGGCCTAGGAATCCTTGCCGGTGAATGGTAGGATATATGGTAAAGCCAAGAGGTGGATCTCTCTCCATTGGGCCTAGTAGTCCTGGGATGGGATGTACAACATAGACTGGAGAGTGTGTCCGATGTAGGACCTAGTGATCCCTGAATCAAGCTGTGGATTACAGTAAATCCTAAGAGACTAGGAGGCACTCAAATTCCTCACGGTGTAGGTGGATAACTTTGCTGGAATCCATGCTTGTTGGTGTTTTCAGTGTGTTCTATGGGTCTCACATTCATGCTCGGAATATGGCACGAGGGTGATTGGTTGAAGAGATACTTGGCTTATCCAATCTATGGTCAGGTGGAATGTGGTAGTCCCATCTCTGGTTGGTTTATTGTATTCATTAATGAGACATTCATTCCCTTGGTTTTCATGTGTAAATGTACTAATGTATATGTGAATTTTATGGCTGATATATTTATAGTATTTATGTTGTTACTACGTTGGTTATATGTATGTTTTATGACGGTAGCTATGTATGGCTCTCAACATGTTTTTACTTGTAAATGAATGGATAATGTATCTATGACCTAATAGATGATAATGCAGTAAATGACATGAGGGAACAATGTTTCTTAATGATTCTCAGATAAGTACAAGATCCCTATGTTTAATTTTTTTGGTTACACCTGTAGATTACATGTTTGTGATATGTTTGAAAAAATGTCTGTCATGGCTAGTAGGGGTTTGATTAAGGTCTTGTTTAACTTTGCATCATTGTTTCCATGTTCTTTTACTGCTCCTAAGTTATCATTTCATTCTGGGCAGTGACATGGGATATGGGCCTGAAACAGTGCCTCAAATCCCAGGGACACTCAGACAGAACTGGCAAAATGAGTCCTTGGACGCTGGCAAGCAAGCCTGTGAGAGCGACTCTAGGTTTTTGGATGTTTTTATGCCTATAGCATGAGAGTGGCTGAGGCTTAAGATGGCAAAAACTTCAGTAGGACCCAAGGGCAAGTTGTCTGAAGTGTTGGATTGGTTCCTGAGGTTGCTGAAGCTGATGTTGAATCTCTGTGTGTTATGTTTCCATCAATTTCACTTCATTAACATCACATAGGAGGTCGAATCCAATCATAGTAGCCTCTCATTACATGTTTACCCTGATTGGCTGGTTACATGGGTAGATGTGGGAGGAGGGTGTTACAAAGAATTTGTTTGGGATTTCCTCTCAAGTTGGAGAGGTTTTGACCCTAGTTAATCACCTACATTTTGTGTCCCTTGTCTCATGCTTATTTATGATTTGGTAGCTGTTTGATGATAGAAAACATTAACATAACCAAGAGAAAGAAAGAAGCTAATAAAACACTAAGTAAAGTTGCATCACAAGCAGTTATCATTTCTATATAAATCAACTCATCCCTCTACCCTAAAATTCTCAACATATAATACATATAAAATAATTTCCAAGAAACAAATGTTGACAAGGAAACCATTTCGAAACTCAAGTAGAATAATCTAACCTGAAGTCCTAAATATTAGAGTCCATTTTTTGATAATTTATCAACCAAAGTATTGAGTTCCATGTAAACACAATCCAAAGAAGTGATCAAATCTACCTTCACACTTTTTTCCATTTCTGAATAATGTATTTTATCCATAGGGCATAAATATGTAAATATATATGTAAAAAATTGAAATAAACCTATTTGCAAAACTAATAAATTTCATGCCAACCAAATATTCAAATAGAATTTAAGTTCTTATTATGTTTGACTTTGACACCTGGCACGTACTAGGTGCAAGCACATAAAGGCAATGTTTCTTGTGCAACACACTACATAATGAAACAATATTGTACAAATTAGGAAAGAGTCAACATGATTTTATTTACTTTAAATGCACTTTTCATGTTGGATTTAATGTATCTATTAATGATGCATTGTTGAAACTTGGACTTATATAGGTATATATAATGTTTTAATTAGTTATGTTATTATCTTATGTTATAATTATAATGTTATGTTATACATAATTTATAGTCATCTCTCTCTCTCTCTCTCTCTCTCTCTCTCTCTCTCTCTCTATATATATATATATATATATATATATATAATGTTAAATAATTTTATGTTATCAGTTAAATAATTATAGAACTATGTTATGTTATAATATATATTTAACTATTATAAAGTTATAACATGACACACACACATATATATCATGTTATAACTTTATAATAGTTAAATATATATAGTTATATTTATAATTATATAGTTATGAACTACAGTTATATATATATATATATATATATATATATATATATATATATATATATATCATGTTATAACTTTATAATAGTTAAATATATATAGTTATATTTATAATTATATAGTTATGAACTATAGTTAGTTATGTTACATATATATATATATAATTAATGTTAAATCATTTTATGTTATGTTAAATAGTTATAAAACTATGTCATGTTATATTTTATATATAGAACTATACTAGCAATTGCACCAAGAGGTGCAAAGGTACGCCGAAAGGAGGAGTGGGAGAATATGGAAGTAAGTAGTTTGTATATTATTGTGTGTAGTATTATGAGGTTACAAAAAGTTATATAAGTTGAATGATCGCGATCAATACATCACATGCTTAATATTTAGCTGCCATACTACAAAGGAGAGGGAGGAAAAAATTTTGTAGACAAGAGGATGAAAAAGCTTGAGTCATCAGTGACCAAACACCTTATTTAATGATCTAAATTACCCCACATCCAACTCCATCTTAAGTGTACATACTGCCCTTAAATCAACAAACTCCATTTATGGATACCATGCACATGAAATATGAAATCATAACCAATTCATAAATAGTTATGTTATCTACACATCGGGTTGAATAACCATCTAAGCTCGCCTTTGAGGCATGCATTTAATGAAAGTTTCTATGGTATTCTTTACTTTCCAAACAATATCATTAACACAGAAAAATGATCCACTCCTTCCTTATCAATATAATTTAATTTATATCCAAAATAAATGCCACGTTAACTTTACAAATATGTCACAATGACCATTCAAAATATTTAACTTGAATAGTTATGCCAACACAAACTTGTGCCTTGCAATTGCCAAACATGCCTTTTATCAATCCTATCCATGAACTTCAAAGCAGATCAATTTGAGCAATGGTGTTATTTCATGACAAATCTGCAAAGGAAATTGTATTTCGATTTTAGCTTTGGGACTTTGGATAATTGGTAATTGCATGTATTAATGTTGTTGCAACCCACATTAACACAATCCATCCTGCATGAACATAGTCTCTTTCTTCAATTACGAACTAACATTAAGTTCATACACGTCTAACAGATTCTTCAAACTTTTACCCAATGAAACATGTTGTCACAACTTTTATCCTAATTAGATTACTCTTGGGATCTACCCCACAAGCATGAAGGCATGAAATATGAGGTATGAAAAAAGTTGTGCATGGAAAATCGCTTTAAAAATGAGCTTGTGTCTAACTCATGGAGTACATCAACCACTTTCTTTAGATGAATATGAGCTTTTATAGCAACTACAGTGCCAAGCATATATAAAATACTAGCATACCAATGTTTGAGCTACAGAAATTTTGAGCTTTTTCCATCATTAAGAGCTCCATACTTTTGAGCTTCAGAAGTGACCAAAGGAATTTCCAATATATTAACATGAACTTCTAAAATGTGGAGCACAGGGTTAAAAGTCCCAACCAAACTACACAATAAATAAACAATAAATATGGAAAATGATATATGTACAATGCTATTTTCTGGAAGTTGTTGGATTTGTTCAGGAAACATTAGTTCAAGGCTTTAAGCATGCCAAAGATATTGAAATCAGCATAAGTGGGCAAGTTACCGACAAACAAAATTTTGTTTTTCATGCTATGAACAAAGAAATCAAAGATAAAAGGTGTATTTAAGACCAAAGTTACACAAGTCTCAAGTTTCTACATTTGTGTTTTGAACATTCCTTATAGACTATACTTAGAGGGAATGTAACAAAAAAGGACTGAGGTATCTGGAGTCTAAAATTAGTAAAAAATACTTACCTAGTGACAGTCATGCCCAACAACTCAAGCTTTCAACCTCCAAGCTCCACCTAAGAGAGTCCAAGAGATCAAACACATTGATAATAAAGCTAATATACATAATCAAGAGCTACAACATGACATTTATGTCTTGTCAAGGCTAGCTACTGAAGTTGGCATGAACCAAAATTATCCTAATATAACAACGATTACCATAGAATTACCACGACTTTGTCTGTCCACATTTTCAGGAATCACATGATTCATTTCAGATATTATAAAACTGCATATACAATTCATCAGTGGTCAACAACAATCATTCACTAGTCAAATTAATATAAGACGTTATGATAGTGACCAAAACCACATATTAACATAGACAAATTGAAAAAATCTAAAATTACAAAAAACAATAGAATGGAACTTTTGCTAGTGTTTAAACCAATGTTTTAAAACTTGGAATAAACCGAGGGTATGCTCATAATCAACTCAAACTTAGCTCATAATTAAAATGTCTTGAATTTTATGATTTGGTTTACTAAAAAATGCATAGAATATTAAAATTTCAATGAAAAAAATTGATATTAAAGATTCCAAACTATTTGGGACAAATTATGCAAAATTTTCTCATGTATATACCATGTAATGATGAATATATCAAAATGGAAACTAGTGAAATACATATCTAAAACCAAATACGTAATCAATGGTCCTCTAAATGGCCCTCTAGACTAAAAAAAACAACATGCTACAAGCTATTGTCCTACTACATACTGATAGACATGATAAATCTTCAAACTCATCACCACTAATAGAAATGGGATCCTCATCATGAGCTATAGGATAATCCTTTGGCTTGACTTCCTCAAACTTGTTAGACTCCTCGAGAACATCTGTAACTGCACTAGTAGCACTAGTAGAAGCATAACTCAAAGAGAGAGGAGAGGTGTAAGAAAAATAGATGGTGGGGGGAATATCTATATAGTGTTCTTTTAGGGTCAAGGATGAAAATCTAGGGTTTAGGTAAAATTTTAAAAATAAATAAATAAATAAATAAATAATTTTTTTCCTCTAAAAGTGTGCCAAGACCTATTGAGAAGGAATTAGTACCAAATTAGCTAAGTTAGATATTGTTGGTACCGAACTGGTGGGAAGCCCCATGAAGCTATCATATGGCAGGAAGCCTCACTGTCTATGTACCACACATCGGATGATGTACTCCTACTAGATGTAGAAGTAAAAAATGGAAAGTCCTGGTCAAACTGTGAAGCAAATTGCTCCACCTCTGTTGAAGCTATAGTACCCTCCTTCCCCTTGTTCTTCCTCTCAAGACACATAGCAGCATAGTGTTCCATATTCTGACATGACCAACATTTGACTCTGGACATATCCATATCTTTCTTCTTCTTCTTCTCCTTTTCCTTAGCCCCATCTGATGAGGCCCCTTTCTTGGTCTTCCTTTTGTTCTCCCCCCTGGATTTCAAGGCTACATCTTCCTCATCTGTTATCTTCACCCCACCACTGCCAATCTCTAGTATCTCTACACACAATCATCCTAGAATTTGTCCCAATTTGGAAGATTCTCCCTAGAGGTGACAACATCTCTAAAGACCTCCCAAGACTTAGGAAGTCCCTCTATAGCTATCTTGACTAACTTTGTGGGTGCAAATGCCTCACCAATAACAGCCAAATCATCACGTACATGTTTTACCCTGCCAAGATAATGAACTACACTTTCAGCCTTTGGCATCCTAATGTTCTTCAATTGTTCTTTGAGTACTATCTTCTACTCTCATTAGTACTCTGATAGAGAGTGGTTAGAGCTGTCAACATCTGATATGCATATGTGTTTCCTCTCACCTGAGGAATCACATGATCCTTCAGACTATCCATAAAAATCCTTTTTGCCTTTGCATTATTTTTTGTGAATTCAATAAGTTCATCTGTAGCAGTGGGAGGTACAACCACTTGCCACACTATGTCCTAAACTGTTTCATCCTCAAACACTGTTTGAATTTTTTCCTTCCAAATAGCATAGTTGGATATCCCATCTAGTCTGTCCTCTATCCTTAAGAACATGGTCATGACTGATTTCCAAAATTTACAAAACCAAGAAAATGGAGAAATGAACTTTCCAGCATACCTTGATGTCCCAAAAGTTCAGTTTGTGTGAAATTTCACCTTATTGTCCCAAAATATCAGTTTTCTTTCCAAACTAAGTTTGTTGTCCAAAAAATCAGTTTGTTGTCCAAATCACTGTTTGTTGTCCCAAACTATTGTCTGTTGTTCAAACTGCAATTTTCAACTTGTAGCTCTGATACCATGTTGAAATTTCATGATTAAAAAAAGTTTCTTGCAATCCCAACCCAATTTTAATTTCACCTTATCACTCCCATTTAGTTAAATTCCATTTCCCATAAACATACATTCAACATATAGAATTTTGGAAATGAAATTTTCAGATTAAAGCACATGGGACTGTCAGCACATGCTGAAAATAAATATGGACATAACCATACTAGAAACACACATAAAAATACACACATAGTTTTGGTCAACTTAGACCTAGGAAAAATCCCTTCAATATTCTCCAAGGGAAACTTGTTAGAGAGCTCTTCAAATTTATTTATCTTTCAAGTTCAGGAACATTTGAAGACAAAACAAAACAACAAAATACAAGTTACCTATTCAGCCCAAAACTCCTTGAAAAATGTGCCCACTTTGCCTCAATTTCCTTGCCCACTTGAAGCTGAAAATATGTAATGTATGAATATGACTCTATGGACTATCTCGTACAGACTTCTGTACCGTTGTATGGACCATACGTATTTTTTTTCAATTTTTTTTAAACTTCTCTCGAACGGAGTGCAACTCACAACATTCAATGATGTTCGTACTATACCTTATGTTGTCTTCTAAACCTTGGTTTGCATGCCCATATTTTCCCATAAATCACTCCTTCAACTTGCTGCAACAAATTTCTCCTTCAGAAATTTTCTCGAGCTGTCGGCTTCATTTCTCCAATCTGCTCATGAAGAATGAATATAGTCTCTCTTTTCTTTCCCCACTTTTGTTTCCCTAAATGAATTTTTGGAGACCCTAATATCTAATGGCTCAGATTCATTTAGATCAAGGATTAGAATAAATGTGCATTTAATTTTCATTTTCTATTTTTTAACTCACCCATTAAATAATGTACCCACATTGTTCTTCATGTCTAAAGTCACTTTTCACTTTATAATTTAACATTGACTTTACCACTTATAAAGTCACTTTCACTTTATAAAGTCACACTTAGGAAAAGAATTATTTTGGACACTTTTCCCTAGGTAGAGACTAACCCATGGGAAACCACTTGTCCAAGGTACATTAAAAATAAACATGCACTAGTAGCATTAGTAGAAGCACAACCCAAAGAGAGAGGAGACGTGTAAGATAAATAGATGGTGGGGGGAATCTCTATATAGTGTGCTTTTAGGGTCATGGATGAGAATCTAGGGTTCAGGTAAATTTTTAAAAATAAATAAATAAATAATTATTTTTTTCCTCTAAAAGTGTGCCAAGACCTATTGAGAACGAACTAGTATCAACTTGGCTAAGCTAGATGTTGTTGGTACCGAACTAGCTGGTTTATAGTATAAACATCTCTGGCAAGTTCATGCCAAAGAAGCTTAGAGAACATAATCTCAAGATAAAAAGTATATTTGTTTCTTAAAAAAAGTACATTTCAGTGTTTTGTGCAGGAGATATGATTAAACAATGATTTACAGAAGGCAAAGAACCACAAATAGGATGGAGAAACAAAAATGTAATTGAGAGGCATTTGTGAATTTCCACTAACCAAATGAGATAAACTTATCATGTGCTTATACCCACACCATCATACTCAAAAAAAGATTGCCAAACTGCAAATGTTGTGCAATTTACAATATAAAGGAGTGTTTACAATATAGAAGTACATAATCATAGTGATCTTTATTGACGAATTCTCTTAGATGTAGAAATATATAATACAAAATTTAGGTGGGTCATCATTTTTGACCAAGTGACCCATAAAAAGACAAAATACAAAGAATAAAGTACACATATAATACATATGTGGATAAGCCCAATGGACTAATGTTCATCATGTGGCCTGGACTAATCCTGAATAGATTAATAACTTGACTATCCAATCAACTACTCGCAAAGATCACTAGATTATAAAGAACCTAAAACATACATTAAGATAGTAACCACAATAATACTAATTTAGACATGAATATGCACTAGGGAATTTATACCACATGATATCTGATTATAGTTGGAACTGGAAATAAATATGTGGTTGTTAAGCAAGCAATCTGTCTCTGAAATTTACCATGGGTGCAAAATAAATTATTGAATACAATAGAACATAAGTTCTGACCAAGAAACAATAGATTCATCTAGATTTTCCTTTTTCAGAGAGCTAGATGTAGGTTTTAACCCTGTACAGAAATTACCTACATACGAATTCTAAAAACATGAAATAAACAATGGCGAGAGCATAAAACTACTAGATTGATTTTTCATTATGTTCCTTTCAATGTTACAATATATATATATATATACATGCTGAAGCATCCATAAACCCCAATCCATTAACCCTGTATTAGAACATAATTGTAGTTCCCTTGACCAGATCTACAAAATACTATGGACAAAAAACCATCATGCCCAAAACCATGTGCGAAATACATGCACAAAACCATAGGTAGGTCCGCCTACCTAATATAGGGTCCAAAACAATTTTCCTAGGGCACTGCCCTAGAACCTGTGCAGGGGAGCTACTGCCCCCTATCGGGGGGGCAACCGCCCCCCTTGTGACTGCCCCCTTACATGTGGGGTAGTCATGGAAAGAATATAACACAAACCAACATTCTCCCACTTGTTGTTTTCTTTCCACAGGGTGACACAAGATAGTTTCGTCATTGATCCAGCCCTGCAATGGCCATTGTTTCTCAACACCAAGAGAACTTGTCAGTTCTCACAGACTTTGTCAATGCATTTGCAGTTTTCTTTAAAGTATCCACCTTTACCAACAACACATGTTTGTCCTCAACCATATCTCTCACAAAGTGATATGAACATCAATGTGCTTTGTATTTGAATGATAAGAAGGGTTCTTTGGCAAGAAAATTGTAGTTTGGATGTCACAGTCTATCCCTATCACTCACTGTACTAACCCCATACTTGAACACAATATCTGCAACCAAACTGCTTCCTTTCTTACATGAGTGGCTACCATGTATTCTGCCTCTATAGTTGAAAGTGCCGCTACAGACTATCTCTTACTCATCCAATTGACTGCACCTCCAAATAGGTTAAACACATACCCACTTGTAGATCTTCTCTGATCTAGATATTCAACCTAGTCTACATCAACAAAGCCACGAATGTCCAAAACATTGTCCAATCCTAGTCTTCCTCGGTAGAGCATACCATAATCACTAGTGCCACGTAAATACCTAAAAACCCGCTTCAGTGTTGTCCAATGCTCCTCCCAGGTTTTGACATAAACATGCTCAATACTCCCACTACATGTGCAATGTCTGGTCTAGTACAGACCACTTCATACATCAGGCTACCGAATGCAATTGCATATGGAACACGAGACATGTCCTCTTCCTCTTCTTGTGTCTTGGGACACTGTTTAGCAGATAACTTTACACCTACAGGAATAGGAACCTTTACCGGTTTACTATCTTGCATATTAAACCTATGTAGTATTGTCTCAACATACTTCTTCTAGTTTAACCAGATCTTCCTCTTTTCTGATCTCGTTTAATTTCCATGCCCAAAATATACTTTTCAGCACCAATATCTTTCATGTCGAGTTTGGTGGATAATTGGGTCTTCAAATCTTGGATAGTTTCTTTGTCATTTCCAACCAGCAACATATCATCAACATACAAGACCAGATAAATAAAATGGTCACCAATTAGTTTAAAATACACACAGTGATCTAATTTGCTTATGGTTAAGCCAAGTCCTCATATAAATGTATCAAATTTCTGATACCACATCCTTGGTCACTGTTTTAACCCATACAAAGACTTTTTTAACTTGCAAACCTGTTCTTTCTTACCCTTCACCACAAATCCTTTAGGATGCTTCATGTAGATCTCTTCTTCTAGATCCCCGTGAAGAAATTATGTCTTCACATCCATCTGATCTACCTCAAATTCAAAAGAAGCAACAACAGATAAAAAAAATCTAACAGAAGCTACCTTGGCAACAGGAGAAAAAATATCACCCCGAAATCAATACCTGACACCTGGGAATAACCTTTTTCTACCAACCGATCTTTATATTTCTCCACCTTTTCTTCTGCATTCATCTTCTTCTTGAACACCCATTTGCTGACAATGGGTTTCCTTCCAGCTGGAAAATCCACCAGATCCCAAACCTCATTTTTGTGCAAAGATTTCATTTCATCAATCATTGCCTCTTTCTAGAGTTTGCCATCCTATGAATCTACTGCTTCCCTCACAGTTTTGGGATCATCACCAGTAATAGATAAAGAAAAATTTGAACAAAAAGAAGATGGACTATACCTTTCTAGCTTCCTTATTTCTTAAACTGATCTTCTCACAGTTGGATTTTTTGGCTCTTCATCTTCTGATTCCTCTTCTGTTGTAGAGTCTAATTCTTCCTCCTTTAGCTCAAACTCTACCTTCTCAGGCTCCTTTGGTAGGAATTCATGTTAAATAACATCTTTCACCTCTCTAAACACCACATCTCGGTTGTACACAACCTTCCTTGTTTCTGGGTTCCAAAGATTATAACCTTTTAAACCATCCTTATAGCCAATAAAGATGCACTTTTCAGATTTACTATCCAACTTTGTTCTTTTCTCCTTTGGAGCATGTACATATGCATCTCATCCAAATACCCTCAGATGTGAAAGAGAAGGTTTCTTACCATTCCATACCTCTTGTGGAGTCTTATCCTCCAATGCTAATGAAGGTTATCTGTTAACCAGGTGACATGCAGGCTCCACTGCCTCTGCCCAGAATTCCTATCCTAACCCAGGACCATTGAGCATGCTTCTTTCCCTTTCCATCAACGTCTTGTTCATTCTTTCTGCAACTCCTTTTATCTCAAGTGAAAATGGAGTAGTCTTCTGTCATGCTATACCACACTTCTTACATAACTCTTCAAATTTATTTTTGCAAAACTCTCCACCGTTATCTGTCCTTAGCACCTTTATCTTCTTCTCTATATGGTTTTCCACCAGAGCCTTAAATTCTTTAAACCTGTCAAAGACTTCAGATTTCTTCTTGGGGAGATATATCCCTGTATTCCTTGAGAAGTCATCTATAAATGATACATAGTACACAAACTTTCCTAGTCATGGAATCGAAATAGATCCAAACACATCACTATCCACAAGCTCTAATATTTGTTTCGCCCTCTAACCACCAGAGGGTAAACTTACCCAATTCTAATTCCCATATACATAATTTTCATAGAAATCAAAATCCAAAGAGATATTAGACATACCTTCTACCATACCATTACCATGAAGTATTTGGAGGCCCTTCTCTTCAATATGTCCAAGCCTTTGATGTCATAGAATGGTCTTTTCTCTAGAGACCACTAGATTTTCTGCTCCACTTTCAGGAACCACAAAATTATTTCACCCATCAATAATAGTTCTACCTTGAAGCTTGTACATAGTTCCAATTCGAACTCCCCACATCAATACCAGTGCTCCCCAAACCATCTTGCAGGTATCTTTCTCGAACACTATTTTTACACCCGCATCACCCAATTTGCTTACAAAAATCAAATTTCTAGCCAATGTAGGAATATGTAGAACACCCGAAAGTGTTCTAATCCTTCCAACTTGCAACTTCAACATGAATTTTACGCAACTAATGATTCTAGCTTTTCTGTCATCCCCTAAGAATACATCACCACCATCATATTTCTCATACTCGTAGAACTACTCTCTATGGGGAGTGAAGTGAAAGGATGCACCTAAGATAATCAACCATGCCTCATGATCTACATGTTTACTTGAAGAATAAGACAAGTACACATGCCCACCTTCATCTGAGGTGGTTTTCGCCTCTGCAGAAGAATCATCATCAGATCCATTTCCTTTCTCAGGAGCTTTAAATTTATAGTCCCTTTTGAAGTGCCCTTCTTTTCCGCATTTCCAGCACAACTTCATAGGCTTTTTTGGAGATTTAGATCTCCCACTCGAGGACTTATTTTTGTTTCTGTTCTGGGACTGTCCTCGTATAGACAAGGCATCACCATTATTTTCCTCCATATTTTTCCATCTCATCTCCTCTGGCAGCAAGGATGAGACTATTTCATCGCACTACAAGGAAGTTGCATTGCTACCTATTGCAACAACTAGACTATCCCACGAATCTAGTAGAGAACACAAAAAACTGATGCACTTATCTTCACCTAAATTTTTAATATCAATAGATAATAATTGGCTTACCACATTATTAAATGCGTTCAGATGCTCTATCACTAAGTCTCCATCTTTCATCCTCAGGTTATACATATTTTTTTGTAGGAACAGTTTATTCACCAGAGACTTAAATTAATACAAAGTCCCTAATGTGTCCCACAAAGCCTTCACCGAAGCTTCCCATGATACATTCAACAATACTGAATCTGAGACATACAATTGTATTATGCTCTTTGCCTTTCGATCCAACTTCGCCCAGTCTTCATTTGACATTGTTGTTGGATTAGTACTAAGATCTACCACGATCCACTGATCTTTATCCACCTATAGATCCTCCATATTGAGTTTCCACAACTCAAAACTCTAACCATTAAATTTCTCGATCTCTATCTTTCCACTGCTCACCATCTTCTTTCACCAGAAGAACTGATCCCACAGATCTCCCATTGAACAAGGTCTACCACATGCTCGAGTGAAAACCCCTCAGCAGCAAAGGCATCCCCTTGAAGCCAAAACAACTTTGATACCAAATGTAGGTTTTAACCCTATACAAAAATTACCTACATACGAATTATAAAAATAGAAAATAAACAATGGCGAGAGCATAAAACATAAAATAGGTATACACAGAGATTTTCCCCTGGATCCCAAAACTGGGATGACCAGATTGATTTTTCATTATATTCCTTTCAATGTTACAATACATATATATACATGTTGAAGCATCCATAAACCAAATGCATTAACCCTGGATTAGAACATAACTGTAGTTCCCTTGACCAGATCTACAAAATACCATGGATGCAAAACCATCATGCCCAAAGTCGTGTGAAACCCATGCACAAAACCATAGTTAGGTCCACTGATCTAATAATCACCCTATGAGTGACCTCAGTTGAAGATTTATTAAACAAAAGGTATTACAGACCCATGTGCTAGTGTGTGCATTCTGTGTTATTGAAACAATGGATCAATCAGATTGCCAATACACAGAAAATAAATGGAAAGACAGTGGAGAAATACAGCAAGCAACACAAAGACACAAACAATTTTTAATAAAGAGTTCACCCTATTCTCGAGGGCTACATCTTCGGTCCAGCTTCAATGGTTTCCTTGTTTTATTGTGTCTTTCAGCAGAGAAATTACAATGCAGGGACTCAATATGAGTTCTCCTGAAGCAGATTTTGCTTGGCAGGGTGGTTCTTGGATTCCCCAAGCCACTTGGAGTACACAGACTCTTGTTCTTCCTACCAGCTCTGTGACCCTCGGTCTACAGTGGAAAGAGCCAACTATGATGCTCAATCCAGATAGATTCCTCTATGGGAAGGCTTGATTCTTCAAGCTCTCTAGTGCTCAATGTTGCCTGTGGTCAGCTCGGCCCTCTGTCTCCTCTGCTTGGATTTACTTCTCTCTGTGCTCAGTCCTCCTCTCAGGGTTCACTGTTCTCTGTCTCTCTTGGTCGCTTGGACTCTTTGTTCTCTCTATCTTTTTTTCTATTTGGCTGTCTTTGTTCATGGCTTTAGCCATTCGACCTCCATGCCTATTCGGTTCCCCTCCTTCCTGCGTCGATTCTCCTTCTGCCTGTGTGCTAGGAGTTCCCTGTTCAGTGTCAGCATGAACGCTCGGGAAGTAGCCACATGTCTCCATCGGAACAGCGCTAGCCTGTTCATTGATTTGTTTCTTTCTCCATTGTGGCGGTCAATGGATTCCAAATCCCCTTAAATCGCGGCTTAATTCCCTGTCGATTTCGCTCTGTCTATCAGACGTAATCTTAGCCATTCGATCTGGGCTCCTCCAGATCCAACGTCATTTGCACACCGAGTGTGGTTGAATTGCTCGACCGATAACGTGCGATCACGGTAGTTTTTCTCTCACCTCCGCTGCCACGTGTCGATCGCTGAGTGTGATCGCTCTATTTTCTCCAAAACCTCTTACCGTTCAAGGGTGCCCCGATCAAACTACCGGTTTCCAGGTTATGGGTCCCACCTTCGTATGATGGCGCTTTTCGTTTCTCCGCCCATGGTCCTCTGGTTCCTAACATGACCGAGTGCTTAAGGCTTTACCATTTTAGCCTTGTTCGCCTAGTGATGCGCGATTAGCGCCAAGCACTAATTGCGCATCGAAAACCAGCTCCTTTTCACAATCCAGGGCTCCATGGGCTACATCGACCTCCTGCGCAGTCTCCATGGGCCTCAGTCAACGCGCTTTGATCGAGGTCCTCGTCGTTCCACGTCGGCTGCCATGGCCACTGGTTCAAGGTGTTTTCGATTGCTTTTTTGGATTCTTCAAGGATTTGTTTCGTCCCGATATAGTAATGGTTCTATGACAATCGTTTATGAATCCGATTCGGATCACGACCTCCCAACTGAAAAGCTTTTGGACCACCAAAAGTTGGTTTTCTTCAAGCATCGACTAAGTGAGGAAACTGCTATCTCACTTGTCCAACCTCAATCCACTTCGCACTGCTCGACTTCGAACCTTTAAGCCTAATTCTGAGGTATTCCACCTGTCCACTGCGCGTCGTCCTTACCTTCCTGTCCAGCACTGTATATTCGTGCAACTCATTAAGATATTCAGGTAGCATGTCATCAACAGAAGGAAATTGACTCTGCTCTTCAGGGTCCTCAATCATTGAAGGTTCAAACAACCTCAATCAATCTGCATTCACGACTGAGGAGATGTTCATGTAAGCTGGCAGATCAAGGCGAAAAGCATTCTCACCAATCTTCTCAAGTATCCTGAAGGGTCCATACCTGGTAGGTTTTAGCTTCTTACCTTCACCTTGCATCTTGTCCTTATTGATATACAGCCAGACTTGGTCTCCAACTTGAAAACTATGCTCCATCCGATGCTTATCATGCCTAGCCTTGTACTTGGCCTAGCTCTTTTCCAACTATTCCTGTATTGCATGGTGGATCTCCTGGATCTGTTCAATGAACCTAGTTGCTTTGTCCACATCACTGTTTCCATTAACCATGGTATCTTTACCAAAGACAAAATCCAAGGGAGACCTTGGTATGAAACCAAAGAAGGTCTCAAAAGGAGATCTCTGGGTAGAAGAGTGTTTGGCTCTATTGTAAGCATGCTGCACATAACACAAGTGTTCATCCCAAAGCTTAGGGTGCTTGCTACAATATCCTCCCAGTAACTGGATCACTGTCTTGTTAACTACTTGTGTCTGGCCATCTGTTTGTGGATGAAAAGATATGCTTTTCTTTAATTTGGTGTCCATTAGTTCCCATAGACTGGACCAAAACTTTGCCACAAATCGGGTGCCTCGATCAGATAAAATAGAAGTGGGTAATACAAAATGAACCCATACATGTTCAAAGAATAATTTTGCAGTTTGTTCAGCTGTAATCTATTTACTATAGGGTATCAAAATACACATTTTGCTGAACCTATCTACAACAACATATAGATAATCATGACCTTTCTTAGATTTAGGCAGTCCTCTAACAAAATCCATGGAAATGCTTTCCCAAGGGTGAGAAGGAACTGGCAATGGAGTGTACAAGCCTAGTTTTCTGTTGCTGGGCTTACTTTTAGCACACATAGCACACCCCTTTATGTATCTAGAAACTGTCTCACTCATTCTTGGCCAATAGTAGAACCTTTGCAGCTATGCAACTATTTTACTTACCCCAAAGTGACCTAATATTAGAGAAGTGTGTGCTTCCCTAATTATCTTTGCTCTCTCATTTTGTGGAATGCAGAGTTTCCAACAATGATATAAGTGTCGGTCCTTCACATGACAGTCCAATTCTTCTACTCTTTTGCCTTGACTCAAAGTTGCATATACATCTTTAAAGTCCATATCCTGAGCATACTGTTCTATGTAGCTTTCATGCAACACAGAATTATGCTTAAGTATGGTAGATGCATTTATAATGGGTCTAGATAACATGTCTGCAACCTTGTTATGTATGCCCTTTTTATATCTGATGACTAAATGAAACTGTTGTAGGAAACCCATCCATCTGTAATGCCTTGATTGTTGCAACTTAGTTTGGGAGTGTAGATATTGAAGTGGTTGATGATCAGTATGTATTATTGTTTCTTTTCCCATTAAGTAATGTTTCCACTTTTTCACACTCTGAACTAATGCATACAATTCTTTATCATAGGTAGGATAGTTGACTACTGCAGGATTAAAAGTCTCAGAATGATAACATATGGGTTTACCGTGTTGTGTCAACACTGCTCCCATGGCATAGTCACTAGCATCAGTTTGGATCTCAAATGGTCTTTGTAGATCTGGCAGTGCTAGTACAGGTGCTGTACTAATTTTTTCTTTCAAGGTGTCGAAGGCTTTTTGCTGTTTGCCTCCCCACTGAAACACCTTGTTCAATCCTGTCAAAGCATGTAAGGGAGCTGCAATTGAGGAAATTTTTGAAATGAACTTCCTCTAATACTGTGCTGCTCCTAAGAAGCTTCTCACTTCTGTATCAGACTTGGGTTTAGGCCAGCTTACAATGACTGCCACTTTAGAGGGATCTATTTTCAATTCACCTCCCCCTACTATATGACCCAAATAATTTAGAGAGGTTTTGCCAAATTCACATTTGGAGAGTTTAACATAAATTTTTTCTCTTTTCAAAACATCTAATGTCTGCTTAACATGCTTTAAATGTTCTTCCCATGTTTTACTAAAAATCAGAATGTCATCCAGATACACAATAACAAAGTCATCAAGAAAAGGTTTGAGTACATCATTCATTAATCTCATGAAATTAGCAAGGGCATTGGTCAAACCAAAAGGCATAACCAGCCATTCATACAATCCCTACTTTGTTTTGAAAGCAGTCTTCCATGCATCTTGCTCTGCAACTCTGACCTGATGGTATCCATTGTGCAAATCCAACTTGGTGAAATAAACAGCTTCTTTAAATTGATCTAAAAGATCATCTATGCGAGGAAGGGGATAACGATTTTTTATCGTTATTTTGTTCAGTGCTCGGTAATCAATGCACATTCTCCATGAGCCATCTTTATTTCTCACCAAAATGATTGGTGACCCAGATGGTGATTTGCTAGGCCTGATGAACCCTTTCTCGAGCAACTCCTGCACCTGCTTCTTGATTTCAACATTCTCTAAAGCAGATAACTTGTACATCCCAATGTTAGGCAAAGGAACATCTTGTTGCAAAATAATATCATGTACTATTCCCTTTTTGGGTGGCAGACCTTGAGGTTCTTGAAACAAGACATCATACTCAGAAACAATATTTTCTATATCAGCTTGCTGATCAGAATTACAGCCCTCAAATACATTGGTTTTATCAGTTTTCTTTTCCTTTACAACCATTAGTAAGAACTGTTTGCATGAATTTATCATTCTTTTCATCTATCCTGAGTTTATGAGAGTATAATTATTCTTGAGCTTATGAGCTCTTACAAAGTATTCGATTCCATCTTTAACAAGTAGATACTTGTTCTTGGCTCTATAGAAAATAGCCTTTCTATCATACAAGTAAGGACTTCCTAAAACAATTCCTCATATATCCAAAGGAATTACATCTAACTCAACCTCATCTACAAATGCTGACCCAAAAGAAAACTTGAGTTTGCACTGTCTAGTCACTTGTAGTTGTGCTATATCATTCAACCATCCTAATGGGTATGGCTTCTTATGAGGTGTAGTTGCTAATCCCAATTTCTTTACAATTTCTTTAGAAATCAGATTTACTTGTGAGCCACTGTCAAACAAAGTATCAATCTTTTGATTTTTGGAAACAACTTGAATATGGAAAAGATCGTGCCTTTTTCTCTCATGTTCTTCATCAATAACAGATTGAACAAAATTACTAGTAGATGCTTCGGAATTCTTACCTTTTATCCCTGTGGTTGCAATGATTGTTTCATCTCCTGAGTCTAACCCCAAATCTTTCTGAATAGCTGCAGCAATCTTCTTCTTCTTGCCCTCGGGCTTCTTAGGTCTCAGCTCTAGATGCAGAATCCAACAGTGCTCATCATCATGCCCCTCCATTTTATAGTGAGTGCATGAAGCTTTGCCTTTTTGTGCAGTGTTAGCCTTCCTTGCTTTCCACTTCTGCTTTCTTTTCTCCTTGCTCTTGCTTACAGTGGGTTGGGATGGTCCCCCAACTTCTGGATTTCCATTCTTACCTCTAGCTTCTAGATGAGTAGCTTGTACAAATACCTCATATATACTAGTGGGATTAAACATGAGGGTGGTATGCCTCATGTAGCTGTGTAGACCACCAATGTACTTTAAAAGAGTTTCTGGTGAATCTAATGAAATACCCAACATCAATGCTCTCTTTCGAAACTCTTGAGTATACCCTTGTACACTTTGCCCTTTCAACTGCTGAAGAGTTTGCCAACTCATCATGGCTTGTTGCATGTAGGCCAATGGATAGAACTGCTTTTTGATTGCAGTAACAAATTCACTCCAGACAGAGATGGTCTTACCATGCTTCCTCATATTAGCTTGGGTTCTGCCTTCCCACCAAACCAAGGTAGTTCCCCCTAGGCGAAGGCTTGCCAGCTGAATCTTTCTCTTGTCTGAGTCTATATTTTGTACTCTGCAATACACATCAATTTGTCTAATCCAATTGTCCAACTTTTCAGCATTTAGCTCTCCATCATATATAGGCAAATCAAATTTAACATCTAACTTAATCAAAGATGCCTTCTTATTATGCATAGGGCTACTAGGAGGTGTAGGGAAGCTTTCTTCTTTCCCCTTTCCTTTGGAGTGGTCATGGGAATGAGATTCATCTTCTTCTTTATCTTGCTTAGAGCCTGATGAATCTTCAACCTTATTCTTTCTAAAGTCCCTCTACATTTCTTCTACCATGGACTTTATAGCTAGGAAAATTTCTATGAATTGAGAGTCTAGCCCTATAGAACCTTCTTCTGACATTGTCTTTCGAGAATAGACTCTCCCAATTTCAGGATTAGTTTCCACCAACTCTCCTTATCCTAATTTGAGCTTTGATCTAGTGAGCATTCACAGCTAAACCAACACAAGATTGTCTAACCTTACAGCTTAGAGCTCTGATACCACTTGATCTGATAATCACCCTATGAGTGACCTCAGTTGAAGATTTATTAAATAAAAGGTATTACAGACCCATGTGCTGGTGTGTGTGTTCTGTGTTATTGAAACAACAGATCAATCAGATTGCCAATACATAGAAAATAAATGGAAAGACATCAGATAAATACAGTAAGCAACACAAAGACACAAACAATTTTTAATAAGGAGTTCACCCTATTCTCCAGGGCCACGTCTCCGATCTAGCTTCAGTGGTGGCCTTGTTTTATTGTGTCTTTCAGTATAGAAATTACAATGTAGGGACTCAATATGAGTTCTCCTGAAGTAGATTTTGCTTGGCAGGGTGGTTCTTGGATTCCCCAAGCCACTTGGAGTACACAGACTCTTGTTCTTCCTACCAGCTCTGTGACCCTCGGTCTACAGTGGAAAGAGCCAACTATGATGCTCAATCCGGAGAGATTCCTCTATGGGAAGGCTTGATTCTTCAAGCTCTCTGGTGCTTGATGCTGCCTGTGGTCAGCTCGACCCTCTATCTCCTCTGCTTGGCTTTACTGCTCTCTGTGCTCATTCCTCCTCTCAGGGTTCACTGTTCATTGTCTCTCTTGGTCACTTAGACTCTTCGTTCTCTCTATCTTTTTTTCTATTCGGATGTCTCTGTTCATGGCTTTAGCCATTCGACCTCCATGCCTGTTCGGTTCCCCTCCTTCCTGCATCGATTCTCCTTCCACCTGTGTGCTGGGAGTTCCTTGTTCGGCATCAGCATGAACGCTCGGGAAGTAGCCACGTGTCTCCAACGGAACAATGCCATCCTGTTCGTCGATTTGTTTCTTTCTCCACCATGGTGGTCAACGGATTCCAAATCCCCTTAAATTGTGGCTTAATTCCCTATCGATTCCGCTCTGTCTATTGGACGCAATCTCAGCCATCCGATCTGGTCTCCTCCAAACCCAACGTCATTCGCATGCCAAGCGCAGTTGACTTACTCGACCGATAACACGCGATCATGGTGGTTTTTCTCTCACCTCCATTACCATGTGTCGATCTCTGAGTGTGATCGCACTATTTTCTCCAAAACCTCTTACCGTTCAAGGGCACCCTGATCAAACCACCGGTTTCCAGATTGTGGGTCCCACCTTCGTATGATGGCGCTTTTCGTTTCTCTGCCCACGTTCTTTTGGCTCCCAATGTGACCGAGTGCTTAAGGCTCTACCATTTCAGCCCTGTTCACCCAGCGATGCGTGATTAGCACTAATTGCGCATCGAAAACCAGCTCCTTTTCCCAATCCAAGGCTCCAGGGGCTACATCGACCTCCTGCACAGTCTCCATGGGCCTCGATCAGTGTGCTTTAACCGAGGTCCTCGTCATTCCACGTCGGCTTCCATGGCCACTGGTTCAGGGTGTTTTTGGTTGCTGTTTTGGATTCTTCAAGGATTTGTTTCGTCCCGATATAGTCATGGTTCTATGACAGTCGTTTATGGATCCAATTCAAATCATTCACCCACCTAATATAGGGTCCAAAATATTTTTCCCGAGGTGCTGCCCTGGACCCCGTGCTACCCCCCGACAAGGGGAGCAGCCGCCCCCACCTGTGACCCCCCCCCACATGTGGGGTAGTCATGGAAAGAATATAACACAACCCAACACTAGAGAAGGCTTGACATGATCCATTAAAATCGCCTGTTACCCCTACCTCATCCTCTTGGTTTCCTTCCTCTATTTTCACTACTATTACTTGTATTCCCAAAGTTGAAAATACTCATTCGAATTTTTTTCACTTCCTGTTCATGTGCCATCTTTGCTTGTGAAACAAGAAAAAGAAGAAATAATTCCACATAGATTAGTGATTCCAACTTGTTGCTACCTAAATTAAGCTAAGAAGCTCACACTTTCCATCATAGAGATAAAATCAGGTTAGTCCATGGATGCAAACATTTGAAGCTTCAAAATCTAACTGATTTTGAAGTTGTCTAGCTAGTTCTGCATCTTGAGTGACATCGTCGCTCCAGTTGGAAGTCGCCTTCATTTTCCCTTTTTGCACCTCCCATTCATCAAGGGTTAAAGGGGAAATTGCTTCTCGGTTTCCTCTAAAATTTCCACATCTGCCATGCTTGAATTCCCCACGTTCCCTACCTTTATCACTCATTTTTTTCAGAAGCTTTTGCGAGGCATTCTGATTTTGAATCAAAATAGACTCAATGCCCAAATTCATTTTGCAATTTATTGAATCGGGTTGCCCTCCTTTAAGAATCTCATCTGATTTGAATAGACACTTTGGGATTTAAAATAAAGTTGATTGATTACATCATATTTCAATATAAGATTAAAGGAATGTCTAACTCAAATATAAAAGTCATTTATATCTTACTTTTTCTCAACTTAGCTGGCATATTGTTGGTTTTAACATCAGTATATTTTATGTCTGGTTTAGAAAAATTTGGTTTTTTATTCCTTGTGAGTAAGTTTGTTTTTGTATCAGAACAAATAGAAGCCTTTTCCAATGATTTTGCACATAATTGCAAGGTCTCTACTGGTCTGTGTTGAGATGCTTTTGGCCGGTACACTTGATATCCTGTTCTCACTCATTCTGTGGTTATACTCCTATTTTTAAAATACCCTGCATTATCTTTCACTTGATATGTGTTCGTATTAGGTAGTTTTCCACCAGGATTTACAGAAGCAGTACCCTGCTCCATAACATCTTTGTTGGTGCTCTCGTTGGTCAACTTTGATTCTATTGGTTTATATCTTTGTGATATTACCCTTTGAGAACCATATGAATCACACAACTATAATGCTTTAAACAGAGTATTAAATAAACAAGAATTTTCAATATATGCTATCAAACAAATGCTCATCCCAATGACTATTTGTTGGGTTCAACTTAAATATTGAGAGGAGCCAGATCTGACTATAAGAAAATTGTTTATAGTTTTGTATTGATTTTTTTATTTCAAATAATTTAACACCACATAAAGGTTAGATACGTTTATGATTACAATCTAAACATTCATCATATCACCAAATATTTTAAATTAAATAATTAGCAAATTACAACTTGAAACATGCAATTGAAACATGAAACCATTTGGAAGCTAGTTACAAAATAGAGCAAAAATGGAAAAAGAGGAACTCAATATCTATTGTTGATAAAAATCTTAGCAGATTGAAATATAATAGGTTTTAAAACAGACATAAGGAGAACAAGGTACTTACACAATTTGTGAACCTGCAATTTTTCCTTATGGTGACTTTGTACTGGAGATATTTCAATGTTTAACCTTTCAAAAGGTGGTGGACCTGGTGAACCTTGAACTTGAGATGAATTCAATGAATAATAAGAAAATATTGAATATTTATGCTCTATTTCCCATTCCTCATAAAGCGATTGCACATAACCCCCCAATACATTTAATGATAGAATTTCCAGCAATAATATTCCACTCTTCACTGAAGCAATTCCTTCAAACCAAACCTAGAAGCAGACCATATAGAGTGTTGATCAATGATATATGTTTGCTTTGGAAACTATAAAATTATTTTCAAAGTAATGTGAAACCACAAGAGCAAAGATAAATTGTTATTTGTTATTTTTGACTAGTAAATGGCCATTAGCTAAGTTGGTTGTAACTACTCATGAGTCTTGTGAATAACCACACCATGATCAATTCAAAATTTATACACCAAACCAATTGATCCAATACCAAACCAATCCCCAATCTAGTATGAAGGCTGAATCAGTATCCTAGATAGTCATCTCAGTCAAGTTGGCGAAGTCTGTTTGAGTCCATGTTGGCTGAGTTTTAAAACACTGAGTTTAAACTCTTATAACACCAACTTAAAACAACATTTGATAGCGTTTACCATGTCAATGAAATACAACTCAAACTTTGTTGCTCTGATGCAATTACACAATGCCTTCTTTGTAAAATATGTAGGGAGAAAAACATAGAAAGAATCAATTTATTGTAAAATGGTTTTTCCTTGTTTGAAATACATATTCAAATATTTGAATTATTTATAGCACCTACAAATTTCTATAGATTTACGAGTATTTCTCATTTTCATACATGGAGAAGGTTCCTCCAATCAGAAGCACCAAAAACATTACAGGCTTGAATTCAATTTATAGTCACGGATAACAAATTTACTACAAAATAGGAATGAGGTTTTAACCCTGTAATCAGAACACACCAGCCATGGAATCTCACCAAGACCCATTATAGTTCACTCTCTCTTAACTACAAATAATGACAAGGGAATTCTCAGAAAGTTTGATACATGTGTATGCCACGGTAGATTTCTAGTCAGAGTCAGTATCAAAGTTTCCCATGCCCTTCAAACCCCTTGGTCTTTGCATCCACCCACATATTGAAGAAGTCAAGCGTAGTAGGTAAAATAATTAATAAGAAAATCACAATATCTATGAAACAAATCACAGAAAAGTCCAGATGATAAGCTTGATTTGCAATAAAAACCTTTTTTGTGTTTTTCTTTTCTCATACTTCGTATCGATCTTATGACAACTCGCAAAGCCATGAACCAAGACTGACTAGTTGAATAATCAAAACAAAACTCTTGTCAAAGTACAAAGATATTCATGCCAAAAAAATAATTATGAAGTAGTTCTTAAACAATCAGAGATAGATAGGTAGACTTTTATTAACTAAACATGAGACTATAGGCCATATATGATGAAAAAAAGTGGTTACAACTTGTATGACTTGTAAATTGAGCACTATAAAAAAGTAAAAGAGATAAAATCATGCATATAACCACCAAGAACTACCTCAAATGACATAAAATAACAATGAAAATAGTAAGGAAATGGTGTTGGCCAGTGACTAGTATTAATAGAAAATTATAAGAAAATTATTATAAAATGGGGATCCATTGTAGGTGTTCATTGCCCCATTAGGCTCTTCGCTAACAACCCTCATCTTTCCAATGACCATAAAAATCATGAACATTTTCAAATAGATTTTCTAATTTTGGCTTTTGAATGAGAATAGGAAAATCTTATTCAGATTACTCAAGTAACATTTGCTAATATTTATAAGGAAAAATATATTGAAACAACAATGATGAGTCCAACAAGCACAATAGGGAAACTGGGTTTTGATTCAATGGTAGGATTAATAGCTTATTAAGTTGTCTATAGGGTTTGTGGTTTACCCTATCCAAATGGCATGTCTCAAAGAGATATAAGGGCAGGGCCAGTTTTCACAAAATAGATATCCATTGGACCTGGTATGTTAGGCCAAGGATGTTTCTATTGTGTTGTGCAGCCCTCACCTTTGGAGTATTTTTTTCAATCGAGATTAAAATTCAAAAATAAATAATATGACCTATCTGATCAAAATTGTTGGTTTAAAGTGAAATTTGGAAATGGTTCATCCACTCCAACCAAGTATAGCATTTTGAGATTTGGCTAGACTAAGAAAATCGATATGAATGGTGGAGATTAGCCACATGTATGGCTCGCTAGATAAATTTCGCTCATTTTTTAGGCCTCGTGGGAAACTTGGAGCCCTTGATGGCCATGAAATCATCCTCTTCCTCCTTCATGGAGAAGGATATGATAAATTTGGGCCACACAAACACCCCCAAGTTGGAGACCTTATTATCTTGCATTATATCTGCATCGGTGGAAATATTGCTAGTATCATTAGTGGAAGAACACCCATTATTCCCTCGCAAATGAAATCTATCATTCTTTTCTGAGGATGAATGACCACTGTTATGTACTTTGATGCCCATAAGACCTTACAATTAGACTCGACCCTTTAAAGGCCATGCCATTCAATTGAGGCAGATATCACAACAATAATGAATCCTTATAAATAGTTTAATAATACATCAGATTCAACATAGAAACATTGTCAGTTGGAAATGTGTTATAGACATTTTTGTGCCTTACAGCTCTAAGAATGAAATGTCCATAAACCAAGGGATCCTAAGTCCCTAAAAGTGTTGTTCCTACCCCTAGAGGAATAAGGTCAACCAATTACAGCTTCTCCCAGAAGTTCTCCACCAGAAACTGCTCAGAATCAGTCAAATCAGGATCATTTCAGCTGCTCCACTAGCTAGCTGCGTTGCATAGCACCCCAGTACACTAGCTAGGTGCATTGCAACGCACCTAAATGCACTACTAGGGTGCGCTGAGCGGGAAATGACAAATGGTAGTGTCATTCCGCGAGGTGGACAGACAATGGAAGCTTCCAGAATCTTCCCCAATGACACTTGCCTCATTGAGTTCGACCAAGGATGAGTAAGACGCTCTCAGTCTCCAAGTGGAAGCAAGAACTGACAGAGAGAAGCCACTAGTCAAATCATAAGCTGACTCATCCTCTTTGCATACATCTATATATGGATCCCTCATCCCAAAGATCCAGAGGCTGGAATTTTGTACATTGCAGAGAATTGCTGTTGGTTTTGAGATAGAGATCAGTGTATTGGGTGGTTTATGCTTTGTTGGAGGTGAAGAGGGGATTCCTTTGCTGGGGGGTTGATGCTGGATCAGGAATCATCGGTTGTAACTCCTCCTGGACCTTCTTGTTATATCAATAAAACTATTTGAGTTTCTCCTACATGCTTGTGTACCAATGATGTTTTGTTATATTTTCATGTTTAGCTTAAATCTGATCCTAAGCTATTTATGAATATAAATCCATGTCTTTGTGTAGTTTTCCTCTTCTGTGATCTTGTAGGAACTTGGTGAAGCTGGGCAAGTAAGGGAGCAGGTAGCTGGAAGCTGTCAAAGAGGAGAGAGATTGGATCAAAGGACTAGCGCAAGACACAAGTTGGTTCATCCTATTCCTCTTCGTTTATAGTTCATAAAGAAGAATATGAAAGTAGTTTTCCTTGTTTGTTTCTAAGGTATTGTCACACCTTAGTGGGATAGGGGCGTTCTGAGTAGACACTTTTCCCGTTAACAAAATGGCGACTCCACTGGGGATCGTGTCTAGTTAGTTTGTTTGTGTTTCTCTTGTTGTTTGTTTCATAAACATAGAGGTAGCAATCGAACTGCATTTGCCATTATCAAATGCAAAGTAGACACCTGCTACTTTAATCCATTCACTGGATTTGTTTATGATTTGAACAGCTGATTCATAAATGATCTGATCACCCTTTGTGATAGCTCTTAGACCTCCTTTAAATCCACCCTCTGATTGTACATTACTGATTGCTTTTACTCGGCCAAAATCCATAGATTAAACTGCAAACCGTGACCCAGAACCCGGAAGGAATTCTTGTTTCTGCCCCAGCGCAGGCACTGTGAAGAGATTCTGCATTTCAACGCAGTTCCCGAGAGGGCTACCTGTGCTGCAATCCAGTTTCTCTGTGTAACAGGTGCGCTGATCAGCCTAGCCCTGTGCAGCTGAGGTTCTTTGCTTCATTTTTTCAGTTTTGTCTCTGATTTTGCAGCCTGTGATCAGTGTGTGTCTGTTTAAAAACCCCTTTTCTTTGCCTTAATTCCGCCTCCTTTGTACAAAAAGACTGTAGATGTTCTTTGTGTGTTTGTTACATCATTTACAGTTTTCCATTGAAAGAGTAGAATAGTCATACTGTCATCCTTGGATTTAGATCTGTCGCAAGTGTCGATTTTGATCTTAGGAGAAAGTTTATTTGTTGTTGACAGTCGATTATGCTTTTACTTTTGTCTTTGGTTTGAATTTGTCACTTTCTAGTGTCGAAACGAGTGTTTATTTCAAAATCATAAAGTGTCGTAATCTTCTCTACCTTTGATTTCGAAAAGAAGCTTGTTTGTGTTTTTCACTTGAAAGCAAATTCAGATTTGTACATCAACTTTCTTTTTAGGCATCAATATTAAGAAAGTGAAAACAAATACATGCATATGTGCATTTGCATATTGATAGTCTGTTTGGCTTGATTTAGGAAAAGTGCATTTACAGTGTGCTCTTTGCTCTTTGAGAAAATATTGTGTCTTTCTTTTCCCCTTGTAGCTAGGATTTTCATTGCTGAAAAGAGATAAAAGCTTTCTTATCATCTTTAGATTGCATTTTAGGAATTACATCTACATCTCGTGGTGATCCCAAAAGGTAAACTTCTAGGAAAGATCAACTTAAAATAAATTGAATGAATCTAACAACGCTTTGGAACTTAACGCACAACATTTAGAGGTCTAGGCTAGAGACGTATTCCGGCGTCGTAAAGCCTGGTAACTATTGCCCTCACTGATGGTTGGGTGATTCCTCCACTTTGAGACGATAAGTGCTAGTACGGACTTGTGCTCCCATGTACCGTCGAGTATATATTGGGAGACCCCTATAGGCTTAAAACCTTTTATCCATAGGAAGCTGTGTCGGCTGCCCTACTGATCGCAATGCACCGAACACAGCATTCAGGAAGATTGACTGCCGTACCGTAAAAAGTATTCTGCAGTTTTTCGATTGGTTTGGTACTCCCTCTACCTAGATCTCCAGAGCGGTCCCTTTCGTTCCTTTTCAGATTCCTTAACGAAAAAGGTCCATCTGAGCACTTGTCACTTCAGGCTCATTAAAAATCGAAGGAGACTAGAGTCATCTTTTGTTTTTTCTCGACTCTTTAAAACTGAAAAAACAAGTTGTGTCAAAGCGTCTAAAAATTTATTTTAAAGGGAATATTCATATCTTTTTCCTACGTTGATCTTAGGTTGAGAAAATGGAGTCTACCAACCAAGGAATTCCCCTTGGTGGAAATCCTAGTCCCTTCTCCTCTTGGGGAGATGTTGGTGCACCCCATATGGCCACATTGTCACTTCCAGGACTGACAATTGGCTTGCCAGTCTGGCTCTTCTCAACCAATGTCGTTCAGAACACCACTATTCCTGAACAATCGAATCAGCAATTAGACGAGTCCAGAGTTGCCCACCAATCGTCTACTTCCTCTAATTCTTCCTCTCCTCCTTCCTCTTCGCTTGATAGGGCTGGCAAAGCCAAAAGTAAAGTTCCTAAGGAGAAGAAGGAGAAGAAGAAGAAAGAGAAGAAGAAGAAGGAGCCAAAGGCGAATGGGGGAAAACGAGTGTCGTCTAACGAAAATCCACAGACTGCACCGACCAGGCCTAAATCGCCATGTGTCATTTGCAAAGGAGACCACTTTCACAGAGATTGTCCTTGCATCCCTCGGATACTAAGGGACTGGTCTCCTCGTTTGCACAATCCGGTGTCATCAACCTCTGATGATCATGTTGAAAGCACACCGTCAACTAGCGAAAGTGAAGCCCCAGGACAAAAAGGGAAAGCTAGATTTCCCTGTAAACTGTGCGAAGGAAATCATGTCGTCCACCGTTGTCCCTTCTTAGACGAAGCGAAAAGAGTTTTGGATGATCGTCCGGTTTCACCGTTACGGCTTCCTCCTGGATATAAAAACTCTTGCCGAGTCCGTCGCTAGTTGAGAATCCAGCTGGCCCGCTCAAGTGGTCGGCTGAAGCGCCTATCATTGAAGATAAACCATCTGAATCCATACCAGACGAAAGTCAAAAGGTCGAGGCGGCAGTTGACCCGGTCTTGCCTTCAGAGGTTTTATCTTCGGATGATACAGTCACTGAAGAGAACAAGGATGACACCGTCCAAATTCTCTTCATCAACACAGACTCCGACGAACATGGGGGCAATCTACCCATTCCCTTACCGCAGGAGGGAAGTTCGTCAGAGCCATACCCGGCCATCTACTCGGTCCCACCTCCAAGCAACCTAGTTGTCTCCTTCGATTGGAATCAACTAGGCAGACCCCGTTTACCAGCAAGCATACCATTCCGAATTATCGTTCAAATATATAGAATGGTCATGGCTGGTACCATTATAGATGAGGGGGCTTCTGTGAGTATCCTTTCCTCTATTGCTCAGAAAGAGCTTGGTTCGCCACCACTGTTGCCTGAGATGAGAAATCTGACAGGCTTTGATAAAGGAACCAATCGACCTTTAGGGATCCTTCCCAATGTGCCCATAACATTGAGAGGGAAGACAGTTCAAATGAACGTAATGGTAGTTCAAGGACCCTTGGATTATAATCTACTCCTTGGACGAGACTATATTTATTGCATGGGAGCCATCGTCTCCTCACTCTTTAGAGTAATGTGTTTTCCGCACGAAGGAAGAGTGGTCAAGCTCGTGGACCAGCTTTCATTTCCCAGATCACGCATAGCAAATAGTCATATACCATCCCTAAATGGTCTCTTCTTGCAAGAAATGTCTCAATCCCCAGTCCGTCCTCCCGATGAGCGCGAGTAATTCGGAGGGATATGACTGAAACCCAGGGGGCATGCGTCCTGGTCTGCTTCGGCAGGAAAACTTCGGGTATAGAGTAGGTTTCCACGGAAGAATATGAATAGTCTGTACCCCGTCCGTGATTGGAAGAGGGGTTATTCTAGAATAAGATTCTTTTGTCAAAGTTATGTGAGTTGGCAGGCATCGTCGCTCACCTTTGTTTATCTCGGTAGACATCGCCGAAGAAGTGTTTTGTTTACGCCGTAAATAGAACAATCTTTGGGTAACCTGTAAGAGGTAGTACCCTTCCCGATAAAACGAATGTTTTGTCAGCTCGAATAAAGGGTGACCCTTCCTGATAAAACAAATGTTTTGTCAGCTCGAATAGAGGGAGACCTCAAAACTCTGTTTTATACCTGGGGGCATGCAAACCTTTTGGAATGCAAGTGAGGGGCGGCTATTTATTTTTTTTAAATTTTTAGGACCTCTAACCTTTAAACTTGTAGGATTAGTCGTCACCTAACTTGCATAAAGAAAGGATGTGGGGCAAAAATCTAAAAATTTCCAATTTTATATGAGACTTTCTTATCACATGACTGGATTAATCGAGCAGTTTTAGCGCATAGTTCAAGCTCGTTAAAAAATAAACATAAGACATGAGCAAGTGTTTCCACCCGCATTTAAGCTCATTAAAAAATGAACTATTCCCCGGTAAATAACCACCGTGAATGAAGCATTTCAGCCATTAAAGCCTTGGTCGTGTTTGCACCGTCACCTCCACTTTTCCATTGGCCGATCATTCACCTCCATTTGATTGTTTACCCATTTTGAGGAACAACTGCGAAGAGTGATTTCACTAGCCATCCTTGCGACACTGCCGTGATTGGAAAATTCCAAACCTTACCTGGAATCAGATGCTACCCATTTTATCACTCGTTCCTCAAAAGACGAGTCTTCTTTAAGCTCTTTTAAACTGACTTGTAAAATATGAAAAGATTGCCGAGTTTTGGCCTTCCAGCTCGTTAAAGCGACCGGAAGTGCTATCCCTCCTCTAGATTTTAATCTTTTTGGACCTGAGGGATTATTGCACAAAAAGATCGAGTGCTTGTTTTGTTCGGCTCGTTAAAACTATCGAAAATTCATCCCTTCTGTATTGTTTTATACTTTTTCGGACTTAAGGGATTAGATGACGAAAAAGGAATTTCGGAGTTACCTTTACGTACCTTTTCAGACTCTCTAAAAATGAAAAGGACCGAGTTATCTTTGTCGTTAAACTTGTTAAAAAGATTAATAGCGACAAACTTGTCTTTAGACGAGAATGAGTTTCACTATCGCTAGGCTCGTTAAAACATAGCGATGGGTTTGCCCGAAGGGCAAATTATAGAGCAAGCATATGTTATCCTCCTCAAGCTTGACAAAAATAAAGAGGTACTGGTCAGCAATGACTGGGGAAAAATTGGGAAGAAACTCAAAGAATCTTTATTGGTCGCAAGTCGCTCTTGAACATGACACTTCCACTCCATGCCTAAGTCGAGTTGGGTTGTTTCATTCACCGGTCACATCGCCATGGTCACGCCATACCATCCACATTTGGGGTAAATGCTACCAATCCATCACATAAGTGTCGCCGACATGTTCAAGAGAAGTCATCTAGAGAAGTCATCCGTGTCCCATCCACTACCATACATTATACTTCATTCTTTCATGACCGCCATCCTGAACCATATGTCATCAGATCGTTTTCACCTCCATCAAAATCATTTGCTCCGTTCCGTGTCATTGATGTGGGATTCATCAAGGCCCTCCTTTTATGGATCGCTTCTTGTCGACATCAACTCATTATCCAAGAAGGTTATCTAGGAACACCCCATTTAGTACTTTGAAGCTTGCATGCCTCAATGGCAAGTTTCTCACTTCCGGCGACAGGTATACATCAATGACCTTCGACCGAAAGATTTTGCGTGGTGTTCGACGCCAAGTCCTTTATTCACACCACGTGAATTGTACTGCAGTACCTTGAGGGTCATCATCATTATCGGTGATTCCTCTCGCGCTTGTTAACAGTTTACATCATCGACTGGTAATCAAGCGATGTCTTTCCATGTTCGACTTCAAAACATTTCTCACATGGATCGACTTGTACTTCGAGTGAAGATCGAACGAGATTGAAGACCCCGGATCTAGTTTCATCCATTCGGGCTGCAATATATATTCAGGAAAAATAAAAACATTGACATGTACAGCATTGCAGCACAGATAATCATCCTACCAAAAGGATGATGATTTCATCAGAATCATCAGTCTACCATCAGATGGTTGTCTGTCCTGTGTACATAAAAATGAATTTATAAAACTGAGCATGGGAATGCCCACCTCAGCTAGATCATGAAAACAGTATGAAGATAATGTATTGTATTGTATCTTATTACAGGTCTCCTCCCAGCATTGAAAGAACTTCGGATCCTCCTAATAAAGCATTTCACCCGATAAACGGCCTCATACTTTAGGGGGCAACTGTTATAGACATTTTTGTGCCTTACAGCTCTAAGCATGAAATGTCCATAAACCAAGGGATCCTAAGTCCCTAAAAGTGTTGTTCCTACCCCTAGAGGAACAAGGTCAACCAATTACAGCTTCTCCCAAAAGTTCTCCACTAGAAACTGCTCAGAATCAGTCAAATCAGGATCATTTCAGCTGCTCCACTAGCTAGCTGCGTTGCATAGCACCCCAGTACACTAGCTAGGTGCGTTGCAACGCACCTAAATGCACTACCAGGGTGCGCTGAGCGGGAAATGGCAAATGGCAGTATCATTCCGCGAGGTGGACAGACAATGGAAGCTTCCAGAATCTTCCCCAATGACACTTGCCTCACTGAGTTCGACCAAGGATGAGTAAGAGGCTCTCAGTCTCCAAGTGGAAGCGAGAACTGACAGAGAGAAGCCACTAGTCAAATCATAAGCTGACTCATCCTCTTTGCATACATCTATATATGGATCCCTCATCCCAGAGATCCAGAGGCTGGAATTTTGTACAATGCAGAGAATTGTTGTTGGTTTTGAGATAGGGATCAGTGTATTGGGTGATTTATGCTTTGTTGGAGGTGAAGAGGGGATTCCTTTGCTGGGGGGTTGGTGCTGGATCAGGAATCATCGGTTGTAACTCCTCCTGGACCTTCTTGTTATATCAATAAAACTATTTGAGTTTCTCCTACATGCTTGTGTACCAATGATGTTTTGTTATATTTTCATGTTTAGCTTAAATCTGATCCTAAGCTATTTATGAATATAAATCCATGTCTTTGTGTAGTTTTCCTCTTCTGTGATCTTGCAGGAACTTGGTGAAGCTGGGCAAGTAAGGGAGCAGGTAGCTGGAAGCTGTCAAAGAGGAGAGAGATTGGATCAAAGGACTAGCGCAAGACACAGGTTGGTTCATCCTATTCCTCTTCGTTTATAGTTCATAAAGAAGAATACGAAAGTAGTTTTCCTTGTTTGTTTCTAAGGTACTGTCACACCTTAGTGGGATAGGGGCGTTCTGAGTAGACACTTTTCCCATTAACAAAATGGAACCAATTTTGATAAAGAATATGAAAAGTAAAAGAGAGTTTGAAAGTTTGATGAGAAGACAAATTCCAACCTGTCTTTCTAGCTTATGCTTGAATGTGGAACCAAACTTGTGGGCATTGATAGCCCTCAAACACTCGAGAAGAGAGATCAATTTGCCTGGAACATTGGCCTCCCTTCTGCTTCTCTTGCTCATTGGCAACATCTCATTAGTTCCTTCCACTTGACTATCCTCAGAAGACCTTGTGGGTTGATGCTTCCAAGCCCCCATAGAATCCTCATAATATTTATAATGTCCACAAACAGATTCACTGGTGTCACAACATTTTCATAGACTCCTTTTCCCTCCCCCTCGTCCCCAATTTCACTGGATTCAACACTGCACTCTTGGAATCCACCGCTCTTCATGTCGACAACTGTTTGAGAGTGGACATTTGTAGATTCCACACAAAACTTCTTTGTTACATCATTGTTATCGTCATCATCATCTTGTTTGGAACCCACTCTATCATCGTCATCTTCTTCTTGTTCAGAACCCATCCTAATGGGGTGTTTCTTTGCTATTGTCTTAGAGCTACCACAATACGAATCTGAGGAGATCCAGGCCCAAATATAGCCTCAAGGTTAGTCGATTCCTTATCAAGGGTTTTCGCATTTGGTTGTTGGGGTACAAGCCCTTCTACAGAAGGGGGCGGGTTGCTTTCTAAGGGTAGATCTTGATCACCATGAGGATTTTTGCCACAAATCTCATCATGCACATGCAACGTCTCTTTAGATCCAAAATCTTCATGTGGGTTACTAGATCTCAGATCTAGGTTCTCCAAAGGAAGATTTGGGTTATCCACGAGTTCAGTTTTTCCATCCTCTCTTTTAAGGGAACTTGGGTCAATTTCAAGGCACATATGAAACCCATTCTTCCAGACTTCTCTTATGTTCTTGTTGAGACATATGTCTTTTTGTTTTCTTCTACTACTATTTCAGTAAGCTTTGTTCTCTCTTGGGCTCGATTTTCTTCAACTTATAGTCCAGAGATATGAAACATAATAGAGACCACAAAAACCCATGAGAAAATCCACTCGCAACTTCCTCAGCTCCCCCAACCACGATATGTTATTGCTACAACAACCCAGAAAAACAAAATAGATCTCAATTACCCACCCTTGAAACAAACCCTAGATCCCTACAAAGGATAACTCGTAAAAACACACCCACCTACAACTATTTCCATGGTTGTTTTAGAATCTGCCTTGCAAGGCATGACACTTGTCCTTGTAATCCCCCAAACAAACAGAATCATAAAACCAAGGAATAGATCACTCGGGGCAAGTTGTCTTCCGACATTGCTAGTAGTCAGTTATTAAAGAAAATGAGCCCCACATTTGCCACGCCTATGTCATTCCACGCCTGTGTCATTTTAGTTGTAAACGACCTCGAAGAGGCTGACTCTTTGTTTTTCCCCTTTCTTCCACTTGTTTTGGGAGCTTGCTAGAATTTTGATCATATATGTGTTGTTGTGGGAAAACGTTCTGAACATCAATATGGAGAGGAAAAAGGACGAAGAAGGGGAGGTGCAATACATACGCATAGGAGATCAAAGTTTGCCACGTGTAAAAAATTTATTAGCGAGAACAACGAAAATAAAGCTTCTTGGCTTGCTCGGGTGAACAATGTCTTCTCACCCCAAGTTCGCAAAGAAAAGATCTTTCGGCATAAATATATAGCTATGTGATGTTATAGTTAAATATAATTATGTTATAGTTATATATGTTATGTTATGCTATAGTTAAATATTATATATAAGTAAATTATGTTTTGTTATATAGTTACATGATGTTATCTATATATATATATATATATATATATATATATATATATATATATATCCAATTTAGACTTATACAAACTCTACCCCCTCTGGTTTTGAACCTGTGACCTCTCTGGAGGAAGCACATGCTCTTAACCATTAGGCCCACTCAAGCTGCACATATAATAAAACTTAATTAAATAACATTTTTTTTTGAATTTTTAACTTTAAATATTAATATTTTATTTAAGTAATTAATTTTTTAAACCTTTAGTATTGTATTTATTATTAAAAAACTATTTAAAATATAAACTAATTTAAATTTAAAATAAATAGAGGTTCACTATGAGCAACCATATTCCTCATGTCAATTTCAAGCTTCTAATTTATTTATTTATTAGTTATTGTTTGGTTGTTCACTATTTTTAGAATTTTTTTCAGGTATATTTTAGGTCCAATTAAATTACCTTTTTACCATTCAAAATCAGAAAATATTCACAATAAACATATGACCAAATTGCAAGTAAGAAAAAAATTAAACCTAAAATATAGTTTTTTTAGTGGTTTTGAAGCATTTTCTTCGTGGTTTTATGGTTTTCTAGGTTGTTTTTGTGGTTTTCTAAAATTGTTTTTGTCATTTTCTAATTTGTTTTTAGTTGTTTTGAAGGGTATTTTAGTTGAGATTTTTTTTTTTTGTGTGGTTTTCAAGGTTTTTGGATGGTTAGTTTTTTTTTCAAATTAATTTATTTAATTTTGCAAAAAATAAATAAATAAATAAGACAAAAATGATAGCAAACATACTTTGGTTTGACCCCTTTGGAACGTTGGTGGGTTGGTTGGGTTCTTCCATTCCATCGAGCTCCAATACCTTGGTCAAGCTCTTGTTTAATACATGGGCCTATTAATAGAAAATAAAAATAAAGGCTCGATTGAGCTTTAATGCTTGATGAAGCGTTTGTTTTGTACCTTTTTTTTCACCTAAACACGCCTTCTTTTGCCAAAAAAAAAATTAAACCCACTCTATACTTTTACCCAAATATTTTATATAAATTTGATAAAATTATTATAAAAAATATTAATAAATTTACTCTCCCCACACCAGGTATTATAATTATAATTATAATGTTATGTGAGTCTCACTTGTATAATTATAATTATAATGTTATGTGAGTATCACTTGTAAGTGTTAGAAAAATAACAAAGAGAATTGAAAGTGACTCTCCTCTCTTCCAACAAAATGATTCCTCTTCGAGCAATAATTGATAGAAAGCAGAGCTCAAATAAAGCTACCTCCGTAACCAAGCATGCTTGAATTGACAGAAAACAGAGCTCCAATAAAGCTACCTCCGTACCCAAGCAGTGGCATGCTCGGTCAATATATTAACTTAGGCTTTGGTTTTCCCAAGTATGACTTTTAGCATCAATTCTATCAACAACCAACCGTTTTCCAATCATTATTAGAAATGATATTACATTTCATAATCGTTTTATTCATTCAATGCAAGCTTAACAAGCACGCCCAAAACGCGAAAATATTGTGTTTATATACAAAGATTTAATCCAGGGATGTTTTAAAAGGACAGAAAGTCCATGACCTACTGGCTTCTCAATGAAATGGTTTTACTACCCAACGCTACCATTCACAACCATTTGCGATTATGGGAAACAATTTATCGGCAAAAATCATCTGCCCATTCTATCATTCATTTAGCAATGAAAATACAAGAATAAAAAGACAAAAGCGAAGTAGCATTTTTCTCTCAATTGGATCGTCATGCTAACAGAAAATTAAACTGAAAGCTGGCTAGCTTTGGGTTTCAAATATCATATACACCGAGGCATCAATTTATGAAGAAGGATGCTAGACGAATTATCTTGACGGTCAAAAGTAGTTGGAATTTGGGTAAAATAAATTTCAAAAAAGTTTGCAGTAGTAGTGTTTGAATCATATTTTTGATAATGAAAATAGATTCAGCACCATCAAAAACTTCTAAGCTATACAAAATATTGAAATTTGACAATTATAACTTAGATTTATAAAAATCTTTGGCAGATTTTATTAAAATCTCGCTAATTTTTTTATTATTTTCTTAAAAAAACCATCAGTTTAAACTACAGCTCAATTTACAGGATACTACATTTTAGCAAAAAGGAATCATTATTCGAGGTGTTGCAATTTGCCTTTGGCTGAACCATGGTAGAGACATGTAGCCAAACGCTTTGTGGGTACATCAACCAAAGACAAATAAAGTATAGTAGAGATATTTTGTCAAACAGAAAAGATACTACCTTTTTAGAGGAAAGGAATCATTATTCCATGCGTTGTAATGGAGACATCTTGCCAAACACTTTGTGGGTAGCTCAAACAAAAGCATAGTATAGACATCTTGCCAAACACTTCGTGGGTAATTCAAATAAAGGTAAATAAATAATGGTATGGGTAATTCAAATAAAGGTAAATAAATAATGGTAAAGATATTTTTGTGAAACACTTTGTGGGAAGCCTTAAACAAAGGTATTTTACTTAATTTGGACATATGCTCCTCAATGGAATTCACATAGCTATTGAAGCCCATGTTGTTCACCATTCCAATGGCCAATTAGCAATTAGCAATTATATAATAGCTATTGAAGCCTATGTTGTTCACTATTCCAATGGCCAACTAGTAATTAGCAATTATGTGTTTTATATAGTAGAGAATGATGTCATTAATAGAGTGACCCGTCAATGCGTTTATTCTTAAGCTTTAATTTACTGTTGCCAAATACATTGAAAATAGAAGAAGGGGAAGATCTATTAAGGCAATTTTAATAGAGTGACCAATCAATGCGTTTATTCCTGAGCTTTAATTTCCTGTTACCAAATACATTGAAAATAGAAGAAGAGGAAGATCTATTAAGGCAATCATTCCCCTGTTTGAGGTAATTTTGACAAAGGAATTGCATACAAAGAGTGAATAAATTACATTAACAATTTATTTTTCCTAGTCCAAATTCGAAGCGATTTTCCACATTCAGAAATTCACTTCTAAATAGTGTACTAGTTTTCCAATTAAAAATTGTTATATTAATCATCTAAATTTAACTCAAAATCATTCCTATACTAGAGCAATTAGTCCGCGGCATTTCCATGTTCCATGCAATAAATTTTGAGTTCAGGAATAAAACCTTTTTATGCTTTCGTTTCATAAAACCTTTTTATGATCTCGTTTCCCTGACAGAATGTAATGCATATTTTGGATCCAAATTTTGGCTAAATTAGGATTTGAAAATGGTTAAACCAAAATTTATATGGTAATGTCATTTATATAATTTAATCATATTTTGGATCCAAATTTTGGCTAAATTAGGATTTGAAAATGGTTAAACCAAAATTTATATGGTAATGTCATTTATATAATTTAATCACAAAGGATTGTCTAAATTAGTGTAACAACCCATCTCAAATCCCGAACAACATAGCAATATTAGCATGCATGTGAGGCATGTATGTGATAGCTACATATGCATGCATCATATACAATGCACTAGTATAAGTATATATATATATATATATATATACATCGACTATATATCGACTATTCATGGAGAATGTCTATAAGATAAATGAATTAACACTCACTAAGAAATATAGTTGAGTTTATTCATATAGTTACATATATATAACCCAAAAGGTGTACTAATAAAACTAAACCCATAAACCTTATGATTAAACTGGATATTTTATAAGACATAAAATAAAATGTAATATTTAAATCATCATGGTTTTATACTATTTAAATTAAAAGTACCATCTGTCATAAATTAAAGTGACACCATCCGATGTTGTGAAAATCTGATTCTATTAAAGGCAAATATCAAATCTGATTCTATTAAAGGCAAATATCAAATCTGATTCTATTAAAGGCAAATATCTTGACAAAGCAGTCACCGCCTAACAAAATCTTATCCTTTCTTAAAGGCGGTGAACTGTTGCGTAGAGAGGGAGGAACCTCTACTATAAAAGGAGGGAGGTGGGATTGACTGTGGGTGGGAAAACTGAACCGGGGGCTGTTGAAGGACGAAGGAGAGTGCTGAAGGAGAGGAAATTATCCATACTGCTTATAATTCGGAACTATTGAGCTTGAGCCTTACTTGTTTTGAAGTCTCTGGGCACGGGGGAACGGTATGCTCCGGTTGAGAGGCATACTGGATTGAGTATCCAGGTATACTCGGTTCGGCTGGGTGGTTTGGTCATTCGGTAACGAGAGAAGTTCTGCAGCAGATCATCGCAACAGCCGTAGCAGGTCAGGTAAGTACTCCATCAAATCAATTAATACAGTTCACAGTTTCAGTAATCTTTATAGTTTCGGTAAGGACTCTTTAACTTCTTAGGAAAGTCATTACAATTAGATATTATCAAAATTTATTTTTCCAATCAAATTTAAGCACATAAGCACATAGTAAATAGGCATAGCCATTTCATAAATATATGTTTCTCTATGTAAATCACAGGCAATTTGAATTTTGTAAAAATTTAAATTGCAGATACGCTAATCTGAAATCTGAAGATGTATCACAGCAACTTTATATGTCTCATATAATATATATAGTTTTTTTCTTCTGAAAAAAAATAGCCATTTCATTTTACAAAATCAATTTGACTGAATAACAAAATTATAAAATAACCAAAATGGACAACGACGTAGGCTCTACTAAATTAATTTGCTGGCCAGCGATAAGCATAAGAAAAGTTCCTTAAAAAACACTTTGCAGACATATCCATTGCTTGGTAGAGGATTTTCAACAAACAGTTGTGTACAAGCTCTCGCATTGCCACTTCAGTATCACCTACAACCAAGTGACGATAGAGAGATAAACAGCCAGGGAGAAAGAGGTCTTATCCAATTGATGATAGAGAAAGATAAGTACCAAGGGAGAAAGAGATCTTAACCAACTTTATCACCTCTGAGCAGCTTGGCATTTCAGGCCGTTGTGTATCAGCAACTCCAATAACCTCTAGCTCTTATTCTTATTGTTTTTGTTCTTATTAATTTTTAATTTTATAGCAGCCATTAAGCATTATTTTGCCCATTTAATTTTTAGAAAAAAGCTTCATAATTGAATTCACAACAGCGAGTTCAAAAGTTCAAAATTTCCCAGTAGTAAGTGATCTTATTAAAAATACACATTTATGAAACAATCACAAAATTATTGACACATTAACAAAAGGAAGCATGAATTCATAAAAGATAAAATATCTTTTTGATAGTGTTAATTGTGGATATGCATTTTTCTATTAAATGTTGGTAGATTAATCTTTATTGTAATCTAAATTTTTATCTTTTTGTTATAAATGAAAAATGGTGACATATTTACATGTCTCTTCTACATTAACTACATTAATGGATGAAATTTCAAATATTAACTACTTCTCATTTTTATTTTTACTTTTTTACATTCACTTAATAATATAATTATGAAATTATCATATAAATTATTATAAAATATTACATAGTAGCTAGTAGGTACAACTTAGTTTAAAATGCAACTAAATTAAAGTAAAAATATTGATAAAAACTAATAATTATTAATTATAAAAACTATGTGTAAATAAAACAAATTCAACAAAATTAGGAGACACTCAGGCATCCTAAAAATTAGTAACTATATCAATAAATGCTTGCAAGATTTTAAAAACTAATTACTAATTATCATAATAGTTAAAAAAATTACTAAAATTTAAAAAGAAAAACTCATACTAAAAATTAATAACTATATATAAATAAAACTATTTTAACAAAAAAATTCACAATATTCTAAAAACTAATAACTAATTATTATAATATTTATAAATAAAACACATTCAATAAAATTAAGACCCAAAAAAACTTACAAAATCTTAAAAAATAGTGAATATATGTAAATGAAACTATTTTAACAAAATTAAGAAAATGAATCTCACAAAATTCTAAAAAGTAATAACTAATTAACATAATTTTTTATTTTGTATTTATCTTTGGATTTTCCTGAACTTGAACTGATAATTATTGATTTAGAATTGAATTTTCCTTAACATGTGACTGTTATTTGGAAGGTCGAATAAAGAAAGGCAAGGCGTAGGTGCGCTTCAATTACCTCGGCAAATTCAAGGAGAGGAGTAGGTGTTACCATTTGGAAATTCAAGAAAATCCCTGGAGAATGGACTGTAGAATTACCCAAATAATTATACATAAACCCATATGGTTGTGATTCAACCAATGAACCAGAGAAGTAACAGACAGTCTATTGTTATTCAAGGCCTATTGTGGGGATTTGATTTGGGGCAGGGCAGTCTTAGTTTTAATGTTGAAGTGCCTTTATTTCCATAACAACAAAAATGAAAACAGAAGCAACAGAAGGCCACCACCTTCACCTCCATTCAGGGGCCCAGACCAGAAGTCTCCTAGTCCTCCAAGGGCGGCATATGAAATCGAGGTTGAACCTGCTTCTCCTTCACCAAATTTAGTCGATATTGCTTCACAGAAGCCGAGCAATCTCTGGGTTTTCACTTTTGCAGAGCATAAGATTGCCACCAGGAATTTCAGAAGAGGGGTCAGGCTTGGCAAAGGCGGTTTTGGGTTGGTTTATAAGGGTTTCCTTAAGAATCCTGAAGATCCAGAAGACAAAACTGAGTACCTGTGAAACGACTCACATTAAAAGGATTGCAGGTCAATATATTCTTCTCTTAAAAGGATTGCAGGTCAATATATTCTTCTCTTTCATCTGATGATGGATGGAGTTTTAATCGGTAGAGTTTTCAAAATTTATTCAAGGATAGCCAGACATCACAGATGCACCAATTACTTGTAAAACACAAAACTGAAACGAATCTTGAAACCTGACCATGAAACCCATTTCTCGTTAGGCTCTCCTAATCATTTTTTTAATGCACGATCCTTATTTTTAATTTTTCGAAAATTAATTTGATTGGTGAATAACTAGTTTTATGGAGTTTAAAATAATTGTGTCAGAATAAAAATGTGTTTAAAAAGAAGGAGTTGTCTATAATGCGACTTTTTGGAGATTCCGGTGACGGAATCCGGCGGAAGAAATTGAGGTTAAATCTTGATTTCTTGCAGTTAAAATGGTTTTTTCACTGCATATTTGGATTCAGCACCCTCGAAAACCCCTCGGACGCTTTCATTGTGCAGAAACTAGCTATCAAACTTCGATTCCAATAAATTCCTGCCGGATTTCGACCGGAAAAACCCGCCGGAAAGGCTTTCAAAAAGTCGCGTTATAGACTACACCAAAAAAAAACATCTAATAATAAAGTATTTTAATAAATTAATTATCTAATTTTCTTATAAATGAATTATTTAAAAAAATTAAACACATGTTATTTTCCATAATTAATATTTTCTTTCTATTCATTATCATACTTAATTTTAACAATAAATATTTATTAACCTATAATCATTGCTTACTTGCTTTTTAATAACTAATTGTTATATTATCATGTACCAATAAATTATTATTAATTTAATTCTCCCTCCACCAAGGTTGTGGGGCTTAAATCATGCATTTAATATAACTAAGTTATATGATCACATTCACCCCACAAGGATTCTCTACTTTTCTCTACTTCTTGAATAAGTTGCTTAGTAATTGTCTCTTATGCAAAAACTAGAGAACCCTTATGGGTTGAATGTGATCATATAACTTAGTTATATTAAATGCATCATTTAAGCACCACAACCTTGGCTAAGGAGAATTAATAGATAATGTTTATGAAAAAAGTGTTCAAGAGCAATTAAATAATTAAACTATAAAAAGATATTATGAATAATAAAATATATTAATAGAAAAAGTGAAAAAATATTGTTAAAGAATAACATTTAATAAAAAACAAATAAGGAATGATTATAGATTAATAAATAATTATTGTTAAAAATAAGTATGATAATTATGGAAAGAAAATATTATATTGTTTGGATAGTTAATTTATAAAGATATTTGATGATTAGATTATTATTAGATTGTTATTAAAAAAACCATTGTTATTTGAAAAACTACAACAATCAATAAAAATCAAGCAAAGCATGATTATACCTTGATAAATATTTATTTTTAAAAATAAATATGATAATGAATAGAAAGAAAACATTAATTATGGAAAATCATATATTTTTCTATTTGGATAAGTAATTTATAAAGATATTTGACTTTTTTTAAAGTAGTTGTTTTTTTAACAGTTTTTAATTCTGACAAATTAATTTTAAACCACATAAAATTACTCATCCACTAATCAAAAATTAAAAATTAAAAATTAAATTTTCAATTTAAAAATTAAAAATTAATAAATTTAATAGTTAATTTCACCACAGCATTAATAAACTTTATCAATATAAATGACACCATAATATAAATCTAACTTGTGATAATAATTACATTTTAAAGTTTTTTTTATTTGGATTGTGTTAAAAGGAAAATTTTTGGAAACATGGTTTACTAATTTTTTTTTTTTCTAATTTTTTCTCAAGTTTTGAAATTTTATTTATAAATTTTATATTAAAACTAACTACCCATTATTGCTAATAAATAAAACTTTAATTTAACATAATGTATATATAAAAAAATGACATAGTAAATGATACCTAGATATAAACAATTTAACATCATTCACAATTTTTTTATCCATTTAAATATAGATATAGGAATTTCCATATTACTAAGAACCTTTATAATGCTCTGTATAAATCATTCACAAAATTTTTGATCCATCTTTAAGTATAGATATAGATATAGATATAGAAATTGCCATATATTACTAAGAACCCTATAACATTGTGTATAAACTATACATGTGAGATGAGTCAAAAGTAATTATTTTGACATTTTTTCTTGTAAGCTTGCTATATTTTCATTATGTTCAATATATCATTATGATGGGGGGCATGTAGCATACAATTGAACCGGTGACTTCACATCAAGGAATGCCTTAACAGGTGACTTCACATCAAGGAGTGTCTTAACAGGTGACTTCATATCAAGGAATGCCTTAACAACCCCCAATCAATATCTATCTTAAAATGACAAAATAATTACTTTAGCACTTTGAATACTTTTTTAGATTATTATTACCAATGAACTTAATGTGCAATTATTATTATTTTTTCAATATTTACAAATTAAATATATATTGTTAAATGAGCAACTTTTTTTTATAATTTTTTCTAATATTATAATTTATTTATACATTTATTATTTGTTCAATAATTTGAAGAACGATAATATTTGTAGAATAATACTATTGAATTTTTCAATCCCACATATATTTGTGTAATTATTTCAAATACCTTTACACCCATGTATTTTGTATATGAAAAGGAAATTTCAACCATGGTTCTGAACCAAATGAGAACAACGTATATTGCCTACAGCAACATATAAAACTAATGAGTAACTAAACTATTTTGAAAATTATTATATTATATGTAACACCAGTGAGACTGCTACAAATCGATGCTATTGATCAACTAACAAAATGGGGACGTTTTCTGAAAGCTCATTCTCAACTCCATTGTGCATCGTAATAGCAGGAAAGAAAATGAGACAGTTACTTTAAACATGAGTTACGTTTAACAACGCTTGCACTGATGATAACAACACGACAAATGCGGGAAGTCATCGCAACAATGTGGAATACTACATCCTCCTGAAAGGAAGCAATGAGTACATTCATCGCTAAGCTTGGGAAGCTCCAAGGTCTTCTCCGACTTCTATTCGTCATGTAACTTTACAGGCTGAAGCATTGAATGAACTTCCGCTTCACGTACACTTTAAAAATTATTAGATTCATCATTCAGATATTTGTGAACTACCAAATTACTATGTAAATTTACAACAATGTTAAACTACCTTGTGCTGTAAAATATAGCTACTAACAGCCCAAAGATCATCAATACCAAATATTTCACATTCAGAACTTAATATGTTGTTTAAGATGACATACCTTGACTAACAGCGGAAGATGTAATGGCTGCCATCTTCTGTCTTCTGTCTTCTTCTCAGAATTCGGTTTCTCTCCTCTTGCCCTCACTTCCTTTATGTGTTTCTTGATGGAGAAGAATACAACTCTTGTGTGGGAGAGAGAGGACCCAATCCTTTATATATTATTTAACTCTAATCTGGTACGTCCATCATATACCAATTCAACGCTTAAGATCTAATGCTTTAGATTAGAAACTGCTTTAAGATAAGATCTAAATGCTTTAAGATTAGATCGGGTCACATTAAGATTAGAAACTGCTTTAACGTTAAAAGCATTTGCTGTTTCCAATAGCAGATTTCTAACATTCTCCCACTTGACCCGACTATTCATAATATTAAGTGTTGAACATCATACCATGATAAATTGCTGAGAGTTATGGCGGTTGTGCACTATTAATTCAATGCATTCCCTTCCATATACTACAATACCAGCAATCCATCAATTCATACTCATAATTTATATAAAACAACATAATGGTCCACATAATGTCTTATATCATAATGATTAAACATAATATCTTTATAAGACTCTTTCTTGTTTTTTACATAAAATACGTACTACTACATTAAAACAAGAGACACATAATTGTATATCAGAAACACATAAAAGAGCTCAGAATGTTGTTTTGCATAAGGTATGTGTTATAAATTATTTATGCACATGAGATTTATGATTTTGTTAATCACCAAAGTGGTCAAAATCAGAATAATCATTTAGTGCATAAGTGACATAATGATTATTGATAGAAATTGCCATTGCATAAGGTATGTGTTATAAATTATTTATGCACATGAGATTTATGATTTTGTTAATCACCAAAGTGGTCAAAATCAGAATAATCATTTAGTGCATAAGTGACATAATGATTATTGATAGAAATTGCCATTGCATAAGGTATGTGTTATAAATTATTTATGCACATGAGATTTATGATTTTGTTAATCACCAAAGTGGTCAAAATCAGAATAATCATTTAGTGCATAAGTGACATAATGATTATTGATAGAAATTGCCAGTTATAATAATACCAATTAAAAACTGGCGTCACTAATGATAGAACCTGAGAACTTACCCAAAGGAAAGTCTTGTTCTATAACTAGTTGACATGATGAGGTTTGATAGATATTTTGATTAAATAAATATTGATCATCCAAAGATGTCAGTTCTGTTTAATTGAATATATTTATTACCTACTTATGTTTTGGTATTTAATTATGTTAAGTATAAGATAGTATCTACCCAAAGGAGTGCTATATTATACTATTATGTCTACATCTGAATCGCGTTAGTTATGAGCTTATAGTTATTTCATTTTTGATTTGCAGGTTATCTATCTTTCGTATGTTTTGAATCAAATTTAGTTGAAGTTCCTATTAATACATGGTGGCTTGATACTGGTGCTACAACTCATGTTTCCAACAATATGCAGGGATTTCTTACGATCCGAACCATAAATCCAAATGAAGATCGTTTTCTCTTTATGGGAAACGGAATGAAATCTTCAATTGAAGGCATTGGGACTTATCGTCTAATTCTAGAAAGTGGATATGTATTAGACTTATACAGTACCCTTTATGTACCTTCATTATCTAGAAACCTTATTTCCGCAAGTAAATTGGATATTTCTGGTTTTAGATGTATGATTGGATCTGGTTGTTTTGATTTATATAAGAATGCTGATAATGTTGGTTCTGGTATTCTAATTGATGGTTTATATAAATTGAAACTGAATGACACTTATGCGAATTCCTTGTTGAATGTAGTAAATAATGTTGGATGTAAACGTAGCAGGTTGAATGAAAATTCTGCTTTCTTGTGGCATAAACGACTAGGTCATATATCCAAAGAAAGAATGATGAGATTAGTAAGTAATGAAATTTTGTCAAATTTGGACTTTAGTGATCTAGAATTATGTGTGGATTGTATTAAAGGTAAACAAACCAAACATAATAAGAAAGGAGCCACTAGAAGCAGCCAGCTTCTTGAAATAATACACACTGATATTTGCGGACCTATGGACACTCCAGCCTTTAATGGAGAAAAGTATTTCATCACTTTCATTGACGATTTTTCCCGTTATGGTTATGTCTATTTGCTTCATGAAAAATCTCAATCTGTGAATGTCCTTGAGACGTTTGTAAAGGAAGTTGAGAGGCAATTAGATAAAAAGGTGAAAATCATAAGGTCTGATAGAGGTGGTGAATATTATGGTAAATATAATGAGTCAGGCCAGTGTCCAGGTCCATTTGCAAAATTCCTCGAAAGTCATGGCATATATGCGCAATACACAATGCCAGGTACACCACAGCAAAATGGCGTAGCAGAAAGGCGCAATAGGACGTTAATTGATATGATTAGGAGTATGATGTCAGATTCTACACTACCTAAGAATTTGTGGTCGTATGCTCTCAAAACCGCTAATTATTTGTTGAATAGGGTTCCTAGTAAAGCTGTTCAAAAGACTCCTTTTGAGTTATGGACTAACAGGAAACCTAGCTTAAGACACCTGCATGTTTGGGGTTGTCCAGCGGAAGCGAGAATTTATAATCCACATGAAAAGAAATTAGATTCTCGAACGATCAGTGGGTATTTTTTAGGTTACCCTGAGAAATCTAAAGGGTATGTGTTTTACTGTCCTAATCATAGTCCAAGAATTGTAGAAACTGGTAATGCAAGATTCATTGAGAATGGTGAAGTCAGTGGGAGTACTAGAAGAGAAATAGTAGAAATAAAGGAAACAAGGGTAAATGTTACATTGCCTAGAATAGTTCCTCCAACTACTATTACTCCAAATGTTGTTCCAGCTGTTGTAGAACAGCATGATGATAATGAACAACATATAAATGAAGAAGTACTTCCTGAAGGAAATGACTTACATAATACTGATATGCATGAACCACAACAAGTAGCATTAAGAAGACCTCAAAGAAATCGTAGGTCAGCTATTTCTGATGATTATGTGGTTTATATGCAAGAATCAGATTATGATATTGGAATCAATAAGGATCCAGTTTCGTTTTCACATGCTGTAGAAAGTAAAGAGTCAAAGGAATGGATTAATGCCATGAAAGAAGAAATGAAATCCATGCAACATAATGAAGTTTGGGATCTCGTTGAGTTACCACATGGCTGTAAAAGAGTCGGATGAAAATGGGTTTTTAAAACCAAACACGACTGTAGTGGTAATATCGAACGGTATAAAGCTAGACTTGTTGCTAAGGGTTACACTCAGAAAGATGGTGTTGATTACAAGGAGACATTTTCTCCTGTTTCGAAAAAGGACTCACTAAGAATAATAATGGCATTAGTAGCTCATTATGATTTGGAGTTGCATCAAATGGATGTGAAAACAGCCTTTCTGAATGGAGATCTTGACGAGGATGTTTATATGGATCAACCTGAGGGTTTTTCTATAGAAGGTAAAGAACAATTGGTGTGTAAACTTAAGAAGTCAATATATGGGCTTAAACAAGCATCCCGGCAATGGTATATTAAGTTCAATACCATTTTTACATCTTTTGGTTTTAAGGAAAATACGGTTGATCACTGTATATACCAAAAGATCAGTGGGAGCAAGTTTATTTTTCTGGTCCTTTATGTTGATGACATCTTGCTTGCTGCAAATAATTTAAGTATATTGCATGAGACTAAGGAATTTCTCTCAACGAACTTTGAAATGAAAGATATGGGAGAGGCATCCTATGTGATTGGAATAGAAATATTCCGTGATCGATCACAAGGAATATTGGGATTGTCTCAGAAAGGATATGTCGAAAGGATTCTAGAGAGATTTGGAATGAGTAAGTGTTCACCTGGAATAGTTCCTGTACAGAAAGGTGATAAATTCAATCTCATGCAATGTCCTAAGAATGATGTTGAACGAAAGGAAATGGAATCAATTCCATATGCATTTGTTGTTGGTAGCCTAATGTATGCTCAAACCTGTACTAGACCGGATATCAGCTTTGCGGTCGGTATGTTAGGGAGGTATCAAAGTAATCCAGGAAGAGAACATTGGCAAGCTGCAAAGAAAGTTTTGAGGTACTTACAAGGCACGAAAGATTACATGCTCATGTATAGAAGATCCAATGAATCAGAGGTGATTGGATATAGCGATTCAGATTTTGCTGGATGCATCGATACTAGAAAATCGACTTTTGGTTACCTGTTTATGTTTGCTCAAGGCGCCATATCATGGAAAAGTGCGAAACAGACTATCGTTGCTTCATCCACTATGGAGGCAGAATTTGTGGCATCTTTTGAAGCCACAATTCATGCATTATGGTTGCGGAACTTTATTTCAGGACTTGCGGTTGTCGACACCATTAGCAAGCCGCTGAAAATTTATTGTGATAACTCTGCAACAGTATTTTTCTCAAAGAACGACAAGTACTCTAAAGGTGCCAAACATATAGAACTGAAGTATCTTGTTGTGAAAGATGAGGTTCAGAAACAAAGAGTGTCAATCATGCACATCAGGACAGAACTTATGATTGCAGACCCTTTGACGAAAGGGTTACAACCAAAACAATTTAAGGAACATGTTCAAAGAATGGGTCTTGGTTGTATTAATAATAATTGATGTGTGACATTCTGAGCTCTTTTATGTGTTTCTGATATACAATTATGTGTCTCTTGTTTTAATGTAGTAGTACGTATTTTATGTAAAAAACAAGAAAGAGTCTTATAAAGATATTATGTTTAATCATTATGATATAAGACATTATGTGGACCATTATGTTGTTTTATATAAATTATGAGTATGAATTGATGGATTGCTAGTATTGTAGTATATGGAAGGGAATGCATTGAATTAATAGTGCACAACCGCCATAACGCTCAGCAATTTATCATGGTATGATGTTCAACACTTAATATTATGAATAGTCGGGTCAAGTGGGAGAATGTTAGAAATCTGCTATTGGAAACAAGCATATACTGATCAGTCATTGTGGCTTTCGAGCATTCACCAAACAATAATGAAGGAAATGGAGTATGGGGTTTTATGTGCATGCAGCTTTAATGGAACCGGACAGACTATACAGCGAAGTGAACCACAGAAACGGCTAGCCATCGGGATTCATAATTTTGTGGGATTTGGAGTCGTATTTTAATACGCGCCCCTATTGTTCTTATAATAATTATAGCGATGACCTTGATTTGTATAAGTGCCAGTCATAAGTCTCTTCCTGGATTACTCTGATACCAAATGAAAACAATCAGTCATAGAGCAATTACTTTTATGCCCAAATTTCAAACGTCAATTGAAACTGTAACTTTCCTACAGGAGTTCTACTCAACTTTTGCAAGCGAGAAAATTTTAGTAATGAACAGGCCACACCTCCCAGTCATACGACGTACACAGTTGCCCTGTGATCCCCTTTATCAAAATGTTTCTGACCAATCCCATATGTCAGGTCTAATCCCATATTGGAAAGCTTCTAAAAAGCGTGCAAGCGAGTGTCAATTTTGAAGCTTTACCGTATAGGCATCGTATACGATTCAGACGTTTTGTATTTGGGATTTTCGCCCTTTGTCCACGCAAAGATTTAGCATTTCAATTTCAATTGGGCGTTACATTTTAAAATTGGAATCGACACGGTTTGTTTCAAAGCCATCACAATAATATTAATCATAAACCAAGAATAGCATCCATGACATGCATGAAGAGTAACATGTTAAGAAACCCAAAATTATTTTATTTAGGAGGGAAGATCCTAGAAGCTTATGACATAACTTTCGAAACAAGCATTTACTGATCAGTCATTGTGGCTTTCGAGCATTCACCAAACAATAATGAAGGAAATGGAGTATGGGGTTTTATGTGCATGTAGCTTTAATGGAACCGGACAGGCTATACAGCGAAGTGAACCACAGAAACGGCTAGCCATCGGGATTCATAATTTTGTGGGATTTGGAGTCGTATTTTAATACGCGCCCCTATTGTTCTTATAATAATTATAGCGATGACCTTGATTTGTATAAGTGCCAGTCGTAAGTCTCTTGGTCAAAAGAAAAATTCAACACGTTACAGCCACTAAATAGCGGCCTAATATCTTCGAGAAGTGAAATGGGTTCATTCGAAAACCTAGAGGTAAGCTCTTAACCCCTTTTGTGAAGCATGCATAAGACTTGGTTAACAACGAAAGGATGCAAACAGGGGTCAATAGGCGCATAGTCAAAGGACTCAGGAATGCGTGATCATTTCATGAAACCCACAGTTTCCCGAAGGCTCAATCACATGAGTAAAGCACAGAACAGATCAATTGCAATCATAGGAAATATTCAGTTATTGATTGTGGCTCTGATACCAAATGTAAAATATAGCTACTAACAGCCCAAAGATCATCAATACCAAATATTTCACATTCAGAACTTAATATGTTGTTTAAGATGACATACCTTGACTAACAGCGGAAGATGTAATGGCTGCCATCTTCTGTCTTCTGTCTTCTGTCTTCTTCTCAGAATTCGGTTTCTCTCCTCTTGCCCTCACTTCCTTTATGTGTTTCTTGATGGAGAAGAATACAACTCTTGTGTGGGAGAGAGAGGACCCAATCCTTTATATATTATTTAACTCTAATCTGGTACGTCCATCATATACCAATTCAACGCTTAAGATCTAATGCTTTAGATTAGAAACTGCTTTAAGATAAGATCTAAATGCTTTAAGATTAGATCGGGTCACATTAAGATTAGAAACTGCTTTAACGTTAAAAGCATTTGCTGTTTCCAATAGCAGATTTCTAACATGTGCATCATTTTGGACATCCGCTGCTGCTCCAGATAGCGCTGCCACAAGTGAAAAACATATTAAAGATATCAGTATAATCGCAAAGGAGGTAGCCATCTTTAATCTTATACAAAGACACCTAGTTTGTCTTTTTTTTTAACGCTGGATAAGTCTGTAGGTGGTTTTTTTTTTTTTTTTTTTTCCTTTTATAAGGATTTGCGTTATCAATTTGAGTCCCTGTCCACCTAGGGTATGGGTATTTCCAATAGTTAGTATTGGATACTTCTGCAGAGCGGATTGGATATTTACAGAGTGGAAAGAATGCTATCAATTTTATTGTAAGAAGTGTGGGTTTCTAGGGAAAAGTAAAGCAATTCATGTTTCTAATTTGAGTGTGGAAAGTATGAATGGTTATAGAATTTTTTTTAAGAAGATAGATGTTTTATTTTTGGTTAATATGTTATGTCTATATAATAATAGTGTATCTAATTAAAGTTAAAATAATATTACAAAATAATAAAATTTAATTTGTAATATTAAACTATGGATAATTTGTATTTCTTTGGTCAAACACAAATAATAATCAGTGAGGCAAAAAAAAATACCATGCTTATTGCGGCTATCATAACAAATGACATTATGTGGAAAATAACTATTAGAATTGGTGTCATTAATTTTAAAAGAGGAAAATGATGCCAATCCAAGTATATTAACAACATTTATGAATGTGGTTGATTGAAATTAGTAAATCAAATTGTACCCACAATAATAAGATTTTCATGGCCATAATTATGAGGTAATATTGAATCCATGTACTCAAGTCAATGTTTTTTCCCCATGTACTTCAAAAATACTAGTATAAATCCATCTTAACAAGGGATTTAGCAAGGATGGAGAAGGATCAAATCTCATGTGATGTAAACCCTTTTTAAAATGCAAAACTTGAAAAAAGATTTGCACCTCTAGACAATTGATCCTTCTTGATAGATCTATGATTTGTATTGACCCACACTGGCATATATATATATATATATATATATATATATATATATATATATATATATATATATATATGCCTTGAAATGTTAGATAAAACTGAGGGAATAAAGGGTGGAATCTGAAATGTTTTAACCAAAATAATTTATTTTTTTCAATTGTTTTATATAATATATATATATATATATAATTTTTTGGTTTAACCATATATATAATATATAGATAGTTAACATTGAAATATTTTATTGAATAAGAAGATTGAAATATACTATTTATAAGTCAAGTTGAATATTATTATTATTATTATTATTATTTAAATGGTACTTATTAATTTTATATTAAGAATTAAATGAATTATAATGTTTTAACCAGAAGATTTTTTTTTTTTTTTTTTCAGTTGTTTTATATAATATATACATAAATTTTTTTGTTTAACCATATATATAATATATAGATAGTTAACATTGAAATATTTTATTGAATAAGAAGATTGAAATATACTATTTATAAGTCAAGTTGATTTTTATTTTTATTTTTATTTTTTTATATTATTATTTAAATGGTACTTATTGATTTTATATTAAGAATTGAATGAATTACATATTTTCTGCTTATCACTATTAGAAATTAATTGGTTTTTTTTTACTTTCAATTACTATTAATATTTAGGTATTTGAATATTTTTGTCATCAACATTATATTTTTCCTTTTTTACTCTTTTTTCTCTATATAAACTTGATAAATATTTTTAAAAAGTATAAGAAAATATAAGTTCTTTTTGTTGTAGTTACTTTATCTCTTTGTAATTTTGAGATAAAAGTATGTTATTAGTCCCTTCCTAGGTAGGACTCTAGCAATTGATTTGCATGTTGATCATTATTAGTTTAGCATTGGCCAATGCAAATTATAATGTTTAACTTTAGAAATAAATAAAGTATTTTTATTATAATTAAAAATAATAATTTGTTAACATTTAATTGGACAATAATTTGGATCTCTTATTTAAGGTTTGGTGCCATCTATCTAGTCACTAATAAAGTTTGCTAACAATGAGAATTCACCGATATTCATGGCCATCATGCTTTTGGCAATAACTTTTTCTTGTATCCTGAGCTTCTTGGGAATATGTGCAACTGCTAATGACTTTCTTAGGATTAACAAGTGCCAGAGCATTGGATTATATTCCCTTTGCTTCTTTTGAAAAACCATAGTAACTCAAGTTCAACTAGGTAGTGGGAATTTTAAGTGAAGCGAAGTAAACACAAATCCTTGCAAGCCTTTAACTCACCATTTGATTTTCTCCAGACTTTTTTCATAGTTCAGATTGGATTTAAATGAGATGCGAGATATAGAGAATTTTTTTAATATTTGATTCCTAATTCATAATTTAGGTTCAAGTCATTTGAGACGCATTCCACCATATGGGGTGTGCACTCTACATTTCTCTGTTGGGGACACTATAGAGGCTTATGATATATACTATTGGTGGCGCAATGTTGTCATCAAACAACTTCCCTGCAAAGGGGAGATTTGGGTGGTCTACTTACTAGATAATTATATTCTCAAGGTATATCAAAGCTCACACTTATGCCCCAATATGCAATGGGTAGGAGGGATGTGGATGGCATTTCATCAGGTTCTACTATGAACTCATTGTTGTATACCATCTCTCTCTTTTAGTTTTAGAATGTTATGAGGAATCATCCAACTTTTTTTTATTTATTTTGAAGGCATTGTGTTATACAATTTTAACTATAGATTTCTCTTCATACCCTCCCTCCACACACATCTCTTTTATTTAAGATAATTTTAAATATTCTATTACCATTATAAACTTCTATCAAAATATTTTAAAAAATATAGGAATTCATAAATCCATACTACAATGACTTCTATTCAAAAATTTATGTGAAGGGAATTGTGATGAGTCCCATTAATAGGTACATTTTGAAGAGCATTATGCCATCCTCTAGCCTTAAAACTATCGTTCTCTTACATTAATTCAAATTTTTTGTTATATTATGCTTAGTAAGAGGAGTAAAAGGTGTTTTTCATAATGTGGTTTAATTGTAGAAAAATGAAACAGTTTTTAGGCTATTACTATGCAGGGGCTTGATGGAGACAACTAGGAGAGAATCTAGGGGTTTTTTCCACCTCCTTACCTCCCTAAACTTGGCTTGGGATCACAATAGATTCTCTCACCAGTTTGATTTCATTGGCAACCGAGTGACTGCTAGTCCAAGTGAAGATCAAGAGGGACGAGATCCACCATTTTCGAGATCAAGGAGGGAACCACTCCTAATTTCAAGGGAGCTTCTTCAACTTCCCTTTTGTATAAATAAACTAGAAGAGGAGATCATTAGGATTCAATTTTTTTCTTCATCTAGGTGTAGCTATTGAGCTTCAAGCTTGACATTGTTATTTTAAAATTTTATGTGATGTAATAGACATACACTTTTTGATAATGAGAAGTTGGATTTTAAGTTGCATCTGAGTTACTTTTAGAGGGTTGATACCCTTAGGTTCAAGCCCAACCTAGAGGCTTTGGTCCCTCTTATTGTACTTGTGTTTCTTCTTGATTCCAAGAATTCCACAGTTTCTTGCATTTCAGTAGAGATTAATGTATAAAATCCCGTGGTTGCAGCCTCTACATCACCTCTCTTGTGTGAGAATGAGTGGAAGGATTCACAACAATAGTCCAAAAATATTGTGTTTATGATTTCTTGGAAGTAGATTAGTGTTAGTTGTCCTATTTTACATTTTCTTTCTGTAGCTTAGAAGTCATTTTAGTGATCAGATCAGTGGTATTGCATACATTAGATTTTATTTAAATTCAACTCATCTTTTCCATTATAAGTTATTTTGTTTTGTTAATGATAAATGGATGCATGCATGTGATTGATTGCAGGGTTGGTTGATCTGTAGGGAAGGGAACCTTTACCACTTCCATCTTGAGCTCCTTCATCTTCTCCTTCCACTTCCAAATTCTGTCCCAAAACCCTGTTTTATAAGCCATTTAGCCTAGTATACCGAGAGAACTCATCCTAGTGCAAGATAAACCTCTGACAGGTCCTGAACTTGGATAGGGGCTCAAACCAACCTCCCTCCCTTTTCTTCAACTTCCATCCACCTCTCCATACCCTTAAGGCAACATTTTCACCTTCTAAAACCACTGAGATGCCCTCCTGTAGCATTACAGGCCTCCTATAGAAATCAAATGTAGAAAACGTATAACAACATTTTCCTTCATCAGTTTTGATCCCCACTGCAACTTTGACTTAGGCTATATGCATAATGACCCCCATCTGTGATTTTTTTATCAGGGAAAACACTTAGGCCACTTCAACCCTTCCTTTTCTCCACTGCAAAAACATAGTAGAGTTATTTTCTTTATCATGCAAGTAGGTTACTGATTTATAATCAAGTGTGAACTAGGTAGATGGTACATGCAATTCTGATTGGCAGTTTGATGAATTATGCAAGATAAATTAGCTTCCTTTCTACTAGTAGATGTGGTCATTTGATGAATTCTACAAGATGACATAGCTTTCTTTTTGCAAGTAGATTAGCCTTTGTCCTTTCATGAATTTATTAGTTAGCATTTACAAGTTGAGTTAATGACATTTTTATTTTCATAGTTAGAAGCAATTTCCAGTTGTACCTTTATCAACAAGCTTTCATTCCAATTCAGTAGGATGAAGGGTCTCTGAGAACTTTTGATCTAATTTCATAACTAAGGGTGGCATGAGTGGAATCCTATTTGTTGTGCATATAACATTATTACCTTGAATTTTTTACGAACCTCGGGTTGATAATTTAAGTTAAGGAGCCCTTGGGAGTTGCAACATTCTTGGTGCAATACCAGGGCTCAGCTCTTTTTTGCACCATTGCTGGGGAGGTGTCTAAGTAGATATTGTTTTTGCTTAAGCATTTGATTTTGTTTTTCGTACAATGTTTGAAAAATTAAAAATAATATTTTTTTCATGCCTCAAGTAGGGATAATCAAGGAATTTTTTTACCAAAAACCCCCACATCCTCAAACAATCAACCTTCACTCTTCTTCAGTAACTGTGATCTTCCCTCTTAGACTATAGGGGAGTTAGAAGACCCTCTAGGTGGGCAACCTAAAATTTTTGAAAAACCTATTGCAGAAGAAGAAGAAAAACCCACTTCACCTACCCAAACTATGGCTGAAAACAGGGACAATGAGGTTTTCCCTATCTAAGAGACCAATGGAGAGGCTAGAATGAAGAACTTAAGCCCTACTTCCCTTCAACACTTCTATGGCTTAACCTCTAAGGATCCTGATACATTCATGTTTGAATTTGTTGTTGTCTGTAGGACTTATGACTATGCCTCTGATGAGAAAAAGTTGAAGTTATTCCCCTCTACCCTTAAAGATGCAGCGTTGCGCTAATTTATGGTTTTTCCCAGGGGTAGAATCACTACATAAGACCAAATGCAACAGACCTTCAATAGCAAGTACAGGGACTATTATAGGTCTAAAGAAACCAAGGAAGAAATACTTAGGATGACTCTTGGACTTGATGAATCCCTAGAATACTATGAGGAGAGATTTCAAATGAATTATGGTAGAGCCAACTACACCCTTGATCCTGAATCACTCAAACTAGTTCTTCTCCGAGGGATTAGGGAGGATATGTTGGAAACCCTCAATATGTTGTCTATAGGAGAGTTATCCTATGATGACATTAGACTTATGTTCAAGAATCACTCTAGGGATGCCAAGAAGAAGGGTATGGCAAATCAAGGCCTATCAAGTTCCTCTCCCTCCACAACATCCATTAAGAATGAGATAGGTAACATGTTGGAGGATTTCAAGAGTGAAATGATGCATACCTTTGCACTGCAAATGGATACCATGCAAATCAAAAGAAAGAAGGAGTAAGTAGAAAGGGCACTAGATATTTTCTTCCCTAGATGCACGAAAAGACATAATAGGAATGAATGGCCATTGAATGTCATAGAGGTCTACCTAGTCTGTGAAGAAAATCATGCAACAGCCAAATGCCCTTCTTTTCCAGGACTAAAAGTTGTATATCAAGGGGTAGCAGGAGGGTTTGAGAAAATTTGTTTCATCAATCAAAGAAGACCTCAAGGACCTCGACCATGTCAACAAGGCATGCAAGGTGCACATTACTCTTATTTTAATCCAAATTAGAATGCACCCTTGCAACCTTGGTACTCTTCCACTCATCCATCCTAGTCCACACCTCCTTCTTGGACTTATGCTCCTCCATATCCTCTTCAACCTCTCAACCATCCTTTTTAGTTGTATCCACCCCAAGATTATCAATGGGGCAAACCATCACAAGGATGGAGGCCTCAATTTAAATAGGCTCCTGCTTTACTACCTCCACCAAACCTCAACCACAACTCAATCATCCTACTCCACCTAAGCAACCTCAAATTCCTTCTCAACCAAATTGGAACTCGAACAACAAGCAAGCACAACAGGTCTACAATGGAGACACATATTATCCTGCTTATGTTATGGAAATTCAGGAGATCAAACTTTGGTCTAGGAGAGTTCTTCCAACTAACCACCCACCTTCTCCACCTGAAGAGCTTGAAGAAGAGAAGGAAGAGAGTGTTCCTCAAGTCAATCCACCTCTTTTCCCTGAGAGATTGATCCACCCTAGCCAACACACCCCAGAAGAGGTTGAACTTCTGGGAGAATTGAAGAATTTGTGTGTTAAAATACCCTTTATTTAGACTATTAAAGATGTTCCCATCTATAATAAGCTCATCAAGGAGAAATGCTTGAAAAATGTTGGGAGAAGAAAGAGAGACACCCCCACCATAAATGTTGTTGGGAAATTATCTAATTGGATGCTTGGGAGGGTGATCTTCTTGAGATATCTAGAAACTAAGCCCTATAGTAGATGTGCACATTGATGGTCTTATAGTCCCTAACACCTTGATTGATCTTAGGGATGCAATCAATATGATGACTAAGGAAAACATGCTAAATATAAACCTCCAAGGGGCTTTGAGAAAGACCACCACAGTGTTGCAGCTTATAGAAAAAACCACAGTAGCTCCTAAGGGAGTTGTTGAAGATGTTATGGTCTCCATTGACTTTTGGGAGTATCCTACTAATTTCATGGTTCTCTAGCCAAAAACCAAGTTTAGTGGCTATCCTCTCATCTTGGGAAGGCCATGTTTAGCCACTGCTAATGCTTACATTAGTTGTAGGGATGGGAACATGACCATTAAGAACGGGCATTTTTCTAAACAATTGGTATTGTATCCTCATGCTCAGCCTTCTATTGAGCATGATTTACCCTTGTGGTTAGAAGAGGAGGAAGAATATAGACTGTATCACACCATCCCACAACCAATTTTCACTCTGGACATTATTATAGGGGGGGAGGAAGGGGGGGGGGGGGGGGGGGGGGGGCTGATGAAGATGATCTCATTAACCATATCCTTCAAAATCAACCTCCCACTGTCATACCAATTGATGAGTTGATGAAAGAATCTGGGAGTAATCCTTGGGGTGACTTATTCCATATTAACTCAAGTCCATACCATGTCACGATTATAGATATTTTCCCATCCAGAACCTTAAATATCAACCCTTCTCTCTCAGCCAAACATGAAGAACAATTGTGCAAAGTGTTGGCTTATTAGGGCCTGACCCAGGTTCAACAATGTTTAGCAAAACAAATCCCGAAACTACCGGCCCTTTTGGCAATAGTCTGTGGAGCGCGGACTGAGGTCTCACCCGAGGTAGTATGGGAGGGTGCTGGAACTAGGTTTCTAGACCCTAGGGATGTCTTGATGAGGTCTGGAAGTTCGCGGATCAATTCCTACATGCTGCGTTACTTTCACGCAACTGTCTTTTCAGAGTAACTACCTTAGACAAGTGCAAATGAAATTTACCCTTTTTTGTGCTTAATATTATTATAGGTCTTGTGTTAACTTACAAACGCACAATATTTTTCAGTTTCCATTTAACATAAACAGACATGCACATAATCATAAATCTTGAACAGATGCATAAACCAGAATATAGAAATAGATACCCAATATTCCAACATCAACTTATCTTTATTAATGCCTTTGTTAGTACAATCTACTTCCTACCTTGCGCACACAGCTGTAGGGGTCCGTGCACTCAGCTGCAGACTCTAACCAGGCCTCCGCGCACACAGGTACGAAGCCTCTATCTCCTATTACAACCCAAACTTCGGACTTACAGACTCAGATCACCTTTAGACGCCCATATTACTTCTTAGCTTCCCAAAAACCTCCCCCCTTACACTCAAAACCTCTCTCTTATTTATACATTCCCATGGTTCACAGACCATGGGTAGGCTGACACATTCTAGATTAATTTACAATATTTTAGGGTAGAATACCCTTAGACTTGGCCCATTACAATTCGCTCTCTACACACTTCGCGGAGCTTTTACAATACAATACCCAAAAATGTGGGCTTTAAGCCCCAAAATCGTTACGTGGGGGATTCAATGCCGAACAGGCCCCCAACACAATCATCGTGACTTGTCCCGAGTCACTCGTCGATGTAGCGAGACGTGCTGCCAAGGCTTGGCGGTTCACCATTCCTGTGAGTGATGTACTGCGCTTCGTTGTTCCATCCTTACCTCTTACAACACTTCTTCAAGCTCTTGCTCCATTTCCCCTGCTAATTTGCATAACCGATGATGCTCATTCTTCTTTGCTTGGTTAACACAAAACGACTCCTCATAGGATTTTAACTCTAGCTGGGATGCCAAAGCCATGAACTCATTGTGCAAGAGCAGCAAGTTTGTGATCTTTGGTCACATATACTCAATATCTACTGAAGCTTGTGTTGCATTTTTGCAAGAGAGATGTTGCTGTCCGCGAGGTCCCAATCTTCAAGTTTCGTCATGGGCACACAGCCCAGGGGTGCACTTTTCCATGGCATTTGGTCTTTTATCCCAAGATTCACCATCTCGCCCTTATCTTTCATAGATTGCTTACTAGACCACAGGTTTCATGGCGACATTCGAACCAGTCCTGCTATCTGTCTGGGACTTTGCAGTATATTTCTTACCACTTGTGTTGAGCTCGACACAACAACTTCGGCCATTGGCATTATGTTGTCCCAAAGGTCTTGTTTCTCTGGGTTTATTCACAAAGCATCGAAGTTGGACAAGTCCATATCTATCAGATAACTCAATAAATTAAGTCTCACAGTGCCATGGTTTGTTTGGTAGATGACCAACTGTGATTTATAAGCTATCCAATATTTAAATTCGATCGTTCCCTCCTTTTCTGGTGCATTAATGCAATACGGATTGGAGATCGTTTCAAATCCAGTACTGAATTCATGTCTTAAATGCTCGTTGTCCGCTCCTTATTGTCTTAGATTAACCATCTTGTCATGAACAGTGACCTCAACGGTCACTTTCCCCCCTTTCTGTGCAGCAACGCAACCCCTTATGTGCGACTGCTGTTCCTGTAATAAATGCTCCTTACATAGAACCTTGTTTCCGCGCACCTTCCCTGCAGACTTGTCTATAGTCCCGCACCTTCTTTCAACTGCTTGAAGTGCTGTGACTATACTTCAGTCGGTTAGTCAGACAGTCGGCCCACTCATGTAGAGCTTCAAGTGACTGCCATTTACTTTTCCTGGGAAGGGCTCTCCATTAAGCTTGCCGAGCTGGACTACGCCACCATCTGTGACCTCTTTGACTACATATGGTCCCAACCAATGCATTCAAAGTTTTCCAGGGAATTTCTTGAACTTGCTATCATACAGTAATACCAAATCGTTGACTTTGAATGTGCGCAACTTGATGTGGCGATCATGCCAAGCTTTCTTGTGTTGTTTTTGTACCTGCTGATGGAAGCCTGCCAGAAATCGTTCTTCCTCTAGTTCTTCCAGTTACGCTAGCCTCTCTTCCAAGGCTTCATGGTCGGCTATGCCTGTCATTGCTTTTATCCACAAACTGGGTATAATGTATTCCATTGGCATGATGGCTTCCATGCCGTAGACTAACCTAAACGGTGTTTACCCCGTCAATTTTTTGCATGTGGTTCTATATGCCCATAACATGGCAGGTATGTGTAAATCCCAATCAATTCACTGCATGTTACATACCTTGGTCAATGCAGTCTCTAGAATATTGTTGAATTCTTCTACGGTCCCATTTGCTTGTGGATGGTACAACGTGCTTTGCTGATGATACACCTGGAATTTTTCAGTAAGTGCGCTGATAGTTTCATTTAGGAAGTGTGTTTTGCGGTCACTCATTAGAATTTTTGGACATCCAAACCACATCAAGGTGTTGTTAAATAAAAATTTCGTAGCTGTAGTGGCCATGCAGTCCTTAACCAGCTATGCTTTCGCCCATCTAGTCAAATACTCTATCGCGGTGATGATATAGCGCACACTCATCTTCCCTTAAGGGGTGATAGGCCCCACAAAGTCTATGACCCATTTTTCGAATGGATGCAGCGTCATTTGTGGATTGAGTGGCATCTCATCCCTTCGTAATGGTTTCCCAATCCATTGACATATGTCACAGGCCCAATACTACGCTTTTGAGTCTTGATGTAGGGTTGGCCACCATAGTCCGGCATGAAGAATATTCTGTGTTGTTGCCCTTCCCACATAATGTCCTCCTGCAACCCCCCCATGTTCCTCTGTAAGGATCTGTCCTCGTTCAAATTCAGTTACATATCTTCATAATATTTTGTCATTTCCCATTTTGTAGAGGTGCCCCGCGATAACAGTAAAGTCCGCCACGCATACCAGCAATTCTTTCTTCTGCTGAACTGAATATCCCTGCGGCGCAGTCCCTGTGGTTAAGAAGTGGATTATATCCTCGAAGTGGCCATTTGCAATGCGCACTGCATAGAGTTGTGCGTCAAGTAGTCCTTCCTCCAAATTTGTTGGCTCCTCACCATTCTCAATTCAGGACAAGTGATCTGGGCCTGCGTTTAGGCGTCCCATCTTTATGATGACCTCGAAATCATATTCTTGAAACAGTAACAACCATCTACAAATGTGGCCCCCCAACACAGGCTTGTTCACCAAGTATTTCAATGCGAAGTGATTGATATACATTTTGAAGTGCCCACCGAGTAGATAGTGGCGGTATTTCTGGAGTGTGTATGGCATCGCCAACCCCTCATGCTCAGTAGTGGAGTAGTTCTTTTCATCTTTAGACAATCGTTAACTTGTGAACGCGATCGAGTGATCAATTCCTTCCACTCCTTCTTGCGTGAGTACAACGCCCAGTGCGATACACGACACATCAACATGTACATGAAATTCAATGTCCCATTTTGGGGAAACAAAAATGGGGGTAGATGCCATCTTTTCCTTGAGAATCTCTAGACTTTTCTTATAGTCATCATTCCAACAATATGTAGCATCCTTTTTCAACAACTGTTCAATTGGTGTCGTGATTTGTGCATAGCCCTTAATAAATTTTCGATAGTAGCCAATGTGTCCCAACGTGGTATGGAGTTGTCTGACACTACGCGGTGCTTGCATATTGAGTATGACAACAATCTTCACAGGGTCCACCACTAGGCCTTGTCTGTAGACTACATGGTCGAGCAAGTTTCCAAAAGGGACAAGGAATGTACACTTCTTAAGATTCAGCAGAATCTGGTGTCATTGACACGTATCTAGCATCAACCATAAGCTCACAACATGTTTCTTGACTAGCCCAAATATAGTCCAATCGTCAAAATAAACCTCCAAAAACTTATGGATGAATTCCTTGAACGCGACCACTACTACGCGCGAAAATATCGCTGGCGCTTTCTTCAAACCAAAGAGCATAACAATGTACTGAAAACATCCCCATTCGGTCATGAAGGTGGTCTTGCTTCTATCTTCTGGCGTGATCTTGATCTGATGGTACCCTAAGAACCCATCCGTGAATGAGTATGCTTCCTGTCCGCCAACATTCTCCAAGACTTCATCTGTAAATGGGGTTAGGAATGGGTCATGAATGCATGCATCATTCAGTTTTTGAAGGTCCACACAGATTCGAATTTTGCCCTTCTATTTTTTCTCCTGCACTATCATAGGACTCACCCAGTCAGACTCTTCCACAGGTTCAATAATTCCTGTTGCAAGCATTTTTTCCAATTCTTCGCGGACCTTTTCCTTATACTTTGGATTCAAATGGTAAGGACGCTACTTAATTGGCATTGCTTTTGGTTTTAGAGTTATCTTCATCATCCCTAGGTCACCGAGGATCCCTTTTAACTCTGTTATTTTGGTCGAGAATAAGTCTTGATATTCACAAAGTAACTCGACGACCTTATCCACCGTGGCATCATCCCAATAGTCCCCAAGTGTTGCGTACATTGGCTCCGCATCTGTACCAATGTTAACTTGTTTTGTTTTCAGTGGCGCGGTGATGTCAGGGTTCTCGATCAATGGTCCTCAAATTTCACGACTCCCTTCTGTTTCCAGAATATTAATGTTTCGGGGGTCATCATCATCATCCTCCACTTGCATGTTGTAACATTCTAGGGCATGGCTTAACTGATGTGACCATACTGGTTGAACTATTTCTTCTGGTTCCTATGGTATTTTGAAAATGGCAGCTTTCACAACTTGCAGCGCATCGTCAACAGTATCCATCCATTGGTCCTCAAATAAGAACGTTAATAAAAATCCTTCACGCAAGATATCCCATTCGCCTATACCATGTCGGAGTTCTGTCTCAGTATACCAATTTCTTGGGATGACATCTAGTATGATAAAATAAGTGTACCCATTCAGGCTGGGGCTCTTCGCGATAGGCTTTGGTCCATTTTACGAGGTGTATGCATGGGTTATCGCGTCCATCATATTTCCTGGTTATTCGTAGTTCCATCTTCCCAAACCTTAGCTGCATCATCCTTCTGCAATCACGCCAATTTTTAAAATTTCCTTCATGTGTTCCCCACCAACACACAGGTGTTGCGCGCAACATCCACTTTAATGCAATGAACCTCTGGTGCTCTGGTCCTACACTCTCAAACTTACTTAAGAATTCATCCACCACTGTTATTCCATCATATGTTGGTAGATCTCGAGCCTGGGTGGTTACACAACGTAGTTATTTGGTCATCTTATTAAAATTTAGCGTCGTCACTTCACTCAACCGATTGTGCCATTGCTCATCTTCTTCATATGACTTCGAAAGACAAGACTCTACACGCTTCCACAAGACCCTTCCATCTATAGTCAGATTTAGCTGATCCCTATTTCACATGGTTATTTTTTAGATACAATCTAACTCCTCATCGCTTCCATCATCGCACATGGGTTCTATGTAATGTTCTCCTTTAGCGGGATCTAGCGGAACTATCACACGTAGGGACTTTTTCTTGAAAATCAATTTCCGCTTTTTCAGGTTGATGACTCCATTCATATCCATGGCCCAATCTATTCCTAGCAATGCGGGGTAAGGGTTACTGTCACCTACAATCTCTATTACCTCAAAATCTATCTACACACTCGCACCTTCGATATTCACTGTCACTCCTGTCAATCTTCCCATGGGCAAGATCTTTCGTTGGTTCACCATCTGTAATTGAATAGGAGACCACTGCAACAAAGGCCTACCCATGCATTCCCAAGTCTGCTTTGGTAATACGTTCGTGTTTGAACCCAGGTCTAAGGTTACTTGATCCATCTCATTTTCACCAATTTGTGTTGTCAACCGCATTTCCCTTCCAGTGCGCGAAGTATGCTTCCCCATTTTTCGAACTACGCATGGTTCCCTTGACCCTACACACCTAGCGATCAGCTCTTGTAGTCCTTTAACTGCCTTATTGTCACACAACAGTTTCATACATGTCTCTAAAAAGGTAGTTAGCATAGAAGGATCTAGGCCCATCTCTGGTTGATCCCTACTACCTGAAGTAGAGACCTCCGCGAAGCTCTTCTTAGCTTCCATAAATGTTTCTTTTGCGCGGTCCAAGTCAAACTCAGGTTCCTTTGTAGGAGCCTTACATACCCAAGTATCCTCTTCAGGCTGCTTCCCCTTATCTTCCCCCGTGGTCGCGCCACTTATGAGCATCATGTTTACGTTGGGGTCCTCTTCGCACGGTTCAGACCTCATCATTTGGATATTTTGCGTCGGAGTGGGCTACAACACCCCTTTTTCACGCATTTGTGCAATCAACATTGGACAATCTATCATTTCATGATCAAACTATTCACAGTATGGGAAATATAGTCTTGTTGGATTGGTGCAATCACGAGCATAGTGCCCAGGTCCTTGGCAATTGTAACAAATTAGCTGTCCGCGGCCCCTTCCGGGCCCCATTCCTCCTCGACCTCGACCTTGCCCTTGGAAGCCACCCTACGCTATTACTGTAGCTGGATCGAGGCCTCGCATTTCTGTCTGCATTCAATAAGCTAGGGTCCTATCCATCATTAGTTCATAGCTTCGACATTTCCGCTCATCGTGACCCACTGATCTATAGAAATTACAGTACAGTTGCTGTGGAGTCTGGGTATATTTCTGCAACAGGTGACAGTTGTCTGTCGCGTGCTTTCCTCCCACCTGAAAAATTGTGCACAAGAGTGTAGCGGGTACACTCGGCCCTGCTTATGCCTCTGGTCTCAACGGCATCGGTCCCCCTCCCACCAAATAGTTCACGAATATAGGACAGTGATCCTTGTTGTGACCCTGACCTTTACATTTTATACACCACACTTCTTCACATGCCTTTGGCTGGGGTGCCTTATCCTACTTCAAGCTTTGCATCTCCAAGCATAGGTTTTGTAGTTGCGTGTGGATTTGTTGGACTCCCAACCCAGGATCTTGTATTGGAGTTTCATGCAACCTCATTGCTATTTCTAATGCTTTTGCCTGGGTTGAGAGCTTCTACTGTGATAGCGTTGTCCTCAGATGTGGTGTCAAAGACGCCACAAACCACGTGCAGTGATGCGCATCTGTCAGCGTCATGTTAGCCTCATGGATCGTTCTCTTCAATCTCTGATCCAAATCCCAGGGGGTTTTGCCTGGAAGCATCGTGATCTCCTTGAATTCGATGATCAACTGTGTCTTCGATTTCAGCTGGCTAAATTCTTTATTTAATGCAATATGGATTTCCACTATCCCAGCATTTGGATGATCATTCGAGTGCTTGATATACCAACTCAGCGCGCGGTCCTGCAGTGCACTTACCAAGGTGGCCTTCTTAATGTTATCATCCGTAACTCCATGCGCTTCCCACACTGCTCTTACTATGAACCAAAACTAATCTGGATCTTCGCTCCCTACTCCTCTGAATACAGGCAACTTGATCGTGCTCACCATGCTAAACCGCTGGTTTGGTGGAGGTGGTGTGGAAGAAGATAGAGGTGAAGGATGTGACATGAGTGGTTGTGTTAGTAGAGATGATAGCTGCGGAATGTGTTGCCTTATGAAACTGACAACACTCCTTAGAGAAGCCCAAGTGCGCTCTTCCTCACCCACTCGTGGAGGTAAAATTAACGGACTGTTTCCTAACCCTTCAATACCTTTGTAGGCCCTTCCGCTCTATGTCGTTCCACTCATTAATGGATTCACATCACCTGTTTTTCACATAATAGCATCTTAATCTAGGTATTCAATGATTTGATGTACTTACCTCGCGGTCCCTTGAGAAAGGTCTTTCTGCTTCACTGTAACTGACAGTCGTGTCTATTGCAAATTCAGTGATAAACCCTCCTATTATCTGATCTAGCCAATGATACACAACCCGCGTGATCTTATCTTCAGATGCCTCTAGCCTGCGCACCAACTCCGGAGTCCACACTATTAGTTGATCAATCTTGCACCTTCCCTGGCTATCTGCTAGCCTCGCGATCCAATAGTATAGTTCTGAAGAAAAGGTTGCGATGAAGACATCGTGGATTTCTATATATATGAATCAATCCAACCACCTCTTCTCGGATATTTTTGGAGTTTTGTTTTCCTATATTAAGAACTCGTACAGCTTCTGATCTAACCAATCTTCAATTTCTTTCTTCATAGGGTTCCAGTGTTTCGACATCAACCTTAGGAAGATCCTGGTCCTAGTAATGGAACCATTTGTTGGCTTATTGGGGCCTGACCCAGGTTCAACAATGTTTAGCCAAACAAATCCCGAAACTACCGGCCCTTTGGGCAATAGTTCGTGGAGTGTGGACTGAGGTCTCACCCAAGGTAGTATGGGAGGGTGCTGGAACCAGGTTTCCACACCCTAGGGATGTCTTGATGAGGTCTGGAAGTTCACGGATTAGTTCCTACGCGCTGCGTTACTTCCGTGCAGTTGTCTTTTCATAGTAACTACCTTAGACAAGCGTGAATGCAATTTACCCTTTTCTATGCTTAATATTATTATAGATCTTGTGTTAACATACAAAGGCATAATGTTTTTCAGTTACCATTTAACATAAACAGACATGCGCATAATCATAAATCACGAACATATGCATAAACCAGAATATAGAAATAGATACTCAATATTCCAACATCAGCTTATCTTTATTAATGCCTTTGTTAGTACAATCTACTTCCTACCCTGTGCACACAGCTGCAGGGGTCCACGCACTCAGTTGCGGACTTTAACCAGGCCTATGCACACACAGCTGCAGAGCCTCTATCTCCTATTACAACCCAAACTTCGGACTTACAGACTCATATCACCTTTAAACACCCATATTACTTCTTACCTTCCCAAATACTGTCCCCCTTACACTTAGAGCCTTGCTCTTATTTATACATTCCCGTGGTCCACAGACCATGGGTAGGGTGACACATTCTAGATTAATTTACAATATTTTAGGGAAGACTACCCTTAGACTTGATCCATTATAATTTGCGCTCTGTGCACTTCGTGGAGCTTTTACAGTACAATACCCAAAAATGTGGGCTTTAAGCCCCAAAATCGTTACGCGGGGGATCCACTGCCCAACACAAAGTGTTGAGGAAACACCTAGATGCTTTTACTTGGGATTATAAGGAAATGAAAGGTGTGCATCCATTGGCTTGTACTCACCATATTTACATCAAGGAGGGATGACATCCTGTGCGCCAACCCCAAAGGAGGATGAACCTAGTTATTAAGGACATTGTGAAAGAAGAACTGCAAAAATTACTGGATGCAGGGTTCATATACCCCATTTTAGATAGTGAGTGGGTGTCACCTCTTGTGTTAGTTCCTAAGAAGAATGGGAAGTGGATAATTTGTGTAGATTACTGGGAACTCAACAAGGCTACAAAGAAAAACAATTTTTTCGTGCCCTTCATTAACCAAGTACTAGATGGCCTTACAGGGAAGAAATTATTCTCCTTCCTGGATGGATTTAGTGGATACAATCAAATCCATATCAACCCCAAAGACCAAGATAAGACCACATTCACATGTCCTTTGGGTACCTTTTCTTATAGAGTTCTTCCATTTGGTTTGTGTAATGCCCCTGCTACTTTCCAGAGGGCAGTTTTGAGTATTTTTGTTGAATTGGTTCATGACTCTGTTGAAATATATATGGATGATTTCACTCCTTATGGATGTGACTTCCATGAAGCTCTCTCCAATCTATGAAAGGTTTTGAAGAAATGCATTGAAATTAATCTCTCTCTAAGCCATGAGAAATGTGAGTTCTTGATGAATGAGGGGATTGTCCTTGGCCATTTAATATCCAAGGAAGGGATAGAGGTAGACCCAAACAAAATTTCCATCGTCAAAAAGATCCCTACGCATCAGAAGCAAGGAGATGTTAGGAGATTCTTGGGAGTAGCTGGGCATTATAGGAGATTCATCCAAAACTTTAGTAAAGTGTCTTCACCATTGTTTGGTTTACTAGCCAAAGATTTAGATTTCTGTTGGACCAGTAGTTGTCAAGAGGCCCTTGAAGTGTTGAAAGAAACGTTGACCACTGCATCCATCCTAAGAGGTCCCAACTGGGCATTTCCTTTCCATATCAATACCGATGCATCAAATAAAGTTGTGGGGGGAGCCTTGGGACAAGTAGGGGATAAGTAGACTTATGATATTTACTTCATTAGTAAGAATTTGTCTAAAGATGAGCTGAATTACACTGCCAATGAAAAAGAGCTCTTAGCCATAATACATTCTTTAAACAAATTTAGGAACTATATCACTAGGTACCAAACTTTTTTTCATACTGATCATGAAACCATTAAATATTTGATGAAAAAGCCTGATGTTAATGCTATGATAATTATATGGTTGTTATTGTTACAACAATTTGATTTGACTATTATTGACAAACCAAGGAAATAAAATGTGGTTGCAGATTTTTTGTCCAGGTTAACCTTTCCTATAGGTAATGAAGAGATGGTGGATGACCAACTGTCAGATGAGAACCTCTTTTCCATCTCAACAATCTCTCCTTAGCTTGCTGACATAGAAAACTACTTGGTTATTGGGAGGTTCCCTTCTAATATGTCATCCAGGGAAAAAAAACAATATTGTAAGGAAAATCTCTCCTTTCACTTGGATTGGGGGAAACATTTTTAGATTGGGAGTAGATCAAATATTGAGCAAATGTGTAAGAGAAGAGGAGGTCTTCGACATCCTATCAACATTTCATGATGGGTGTTGTGGAGGTCATTTTGCTACAAAAAGGACAACCTTTAAAGTTTTACAGGATGGTTACTATTGGCCCACTCTACGTCAAAATGTAAGGAGATATACCACTAGATGTGATCATTGCCAAAGGATGGGAAAACCCACACCCAGGGATGAGATGCCCCTACAACCTCAAGTGGCCTTAGAAGAGCCAGTTGACAAGTGGGGCATGGATTTAATTGGGCTAATTGATCCACCATTAGGAAAAAAAAGTACATCATTGTGTGCACTGATTTCTTGAAAATGTGGGTTGAGACAAGGTAGTCAAAGCAACAACTGAGTAGAAAGTGGAAATTTTTTAAAGAGAAAACATCTTATACAAGTTTGGATATCCAAAGGAGGTAGTCATTGATCAAGGAGCACAATTCACATCCAATTTGATTGAATATCTCATGAGGCAACACCATATCAAGCACAAGACATCCATTGCATATCATCCTCAAGAAAATGGGCAAGTAGAGCTCAGAAACAAAGCATTAGAGAGCATCCTCACCAAGGTTGTTAGCAACAACAGAAATGATTGGGCAGAGAGACTAGTGGAGGCCACTTGGGCCTACAATATGACTTGGAAATCCACCACTGGATTCACTCCATATGATTTGGTTTATGGGAAGAAAGCTTTGCTTTCTATTGAGTTTGAAAATAACACTTTGAGAATGGCATCTTACTTGGACTTAGATGTCACCACAACACATCAAGAAAGGTTTCTCCAGCTGAATGGCTTAAATGAGTTCAAAATGCAAGCTCTCTTACACACTGAAGTCATAAAGATGCAAAGGAAGCTCTGGCATGATAAGAATATCAAGTAAAAGACCTTTCAAGAAGGGGATTGGGCCCTGTAATATGATTCTAGGTTCAAACATTTTAAAGGGAAGCTAATGACAAGATGGTTGGGTCCATACCTAGTGGAAAAGTGTCATGAAAATGGATCTGTCTAGATCAGAACCATTGATGAGGAAGGAATTCCCTTGCTTGTAAATGGTTATAGGTTGAAGTTATATAAAAGACCTATGTCCAAGGAGGAATTTTTTAGTTTAGTGAGTAAATAATTGAATATGATTGGGAGTTTCATAGCTTCCATTCCACAACATTCCTAGAAATTTGAAAAAATAAAAAATAAAAGGCATGGATGAAAACCTATGTGAGGCATCTGAGGCCAATTCCATGGTTAAAAAACTGTCTGAGGCAGCTGAGGAGAAATTAATATTAATAATAAATATACCTAGGTTAAAACCTCCCTTGAGGCACCTGGGGTAGGCACACAGGTTGAAAACCTCCTCTGAGGTAGCCTGTGTGTCTCAAGAAAAAGAGAAAATAAAAGGAGAACAAGGAATAAGCTTATATCATGTTTTCCAACCTTTCTTTTATTTTGAATAATTGTACACAGTGGTAGATTTCATGGCTACAGGGCAAGGCCTACAGGCTATCATCCATTCCTCCATCCATGCACCTCATATCCATCCTCTCCATTCATATTACTATCTCTCTCCACCATCCCATCATCAAGAAATTTGAATTTCACCTCCTCTCTGTGATGTTAGAGGAAGGACATGTATTGCTACAGGAAGGTCCTGTAATGCTACAGGAGGAGCCTGTGAAGCTACAAGAGGGAGATCCTAGGAGGAAAACATTCCAAAATGTCATCCTGAATCTGAGAAATGATAAGGAAGGTCCTCCTATGTCTTTTCCATCACCCATCCACTCATTTCACCCAAACAAATCTCAAATTCTCCATTCTGTCCTACCTTAAGAAAAAACACAAAAGCTACTATTTTCTATCTCTACTATGTCTACACTACTCATCCATGACTCTAACCCTATCCTCATAGCTTATCATCACATCCCTCATCTCCCTCATGCAAACTAAAGACATGAAAGGGATAACAAAATACTGCTACAAGAATAAACGCCTCCTATAACAGCTTGTGCAACCACACAACAATCACTGATATTATTTTTTTTCCACCACTAGAAGGGATGATGAAGCTTTGTTTGCAGATATGAAGAGACACCTCATTCTTAGGGAGTCTTTCCACCAACATCAACAACTTGGATATCAAAAGAGGCACCTACAAACACATAGCAAGAGCAACAGTCAAGGTAGCATCAAGAATGAAGACATGCATAGGAAATAAGTCAAAGAGGTCAACTCCATTGATCACAACAATATATGGTCCAGCACTAGCATGAAAACCTCTGTAGTAGTTCGATCCAAAGGTAGGCTCAGGTATGGAAACCTTAACCTCCTCCCTCTGCATAAAAATGACAAAAATGTGTTTTAAGAGAGAAAATGTGTTTTAATAGGTTGGAAGTGGCCAATGAACTTGGCCACCCTCAACTAGTAAAATCAAGTGTGAGTTAAGTCACCCATGCAACGTGGAAATTGCAACTCAAAATGAAGTGGTGTCCTCAAAGAGTGGGGTGACAATCACGAGGAGGGAGAAAAACTAAGGGAAAAAAAGGCCAAAATGTGAATACTGAACTTATTTGAAATGTTTTAACCATAATAATTTATTTTTTTCAATTGTTTTATATAATATATACATAATTGATTTGATAGATAGTTAACGTTGAAATATTTTATTGAATAAGAGGATTGAAATATACTGTTTATAAGTCAAGTTGAAATTTATTATTATTATTAATATTTTTAAATAATACCTATTAATTTTATATTAATAATGTAATGAATTAAATATATTCTCCTTATTATTATTAGAAATTAATTGATTTTTTTTACTTTCAATTACTATTAATTTTTAGGTATTTGAATATTTGTTGTTATCAACATTATATTTTGTTTTTACTTTCTTTTTCTCTATATAAACTTGATAAATATTTTTAAAATGGTATAAGAAAATATAAGTTCTTTTTGTTGTAGTTACTTTATCTCTTTGTAAAGTTGAGATAAAGTTATGTTATTAGTCACTCCCTAGGTAAGACTCTAACAATTGATTTTCCTATTGACCACTGTTAGTTTAGCATTGACAAGTGCAAATTATAATATTTAACTTTAGAAATAAATAAAATATTTTTATTGTAATTTAAAAATAATAATTTTCAACATTTAATTAGATAAAAATTTGGATCTCTTATTTAAAGTTTGATGCCATTTGTCCATGTCACCGATAAATTTCTCTAACCATGAGAACTCGTTGATATTCACGACCATCATGCTTTTCACAATAACTTTTTCTTGTATCCTCAACTTCTCAGGAATATGTGCAACCACCAATGACTTTCTTAAGATTGGTAAGTGCCCGAGCATTGGATTTATATGCCCTTGCTTCTTTTAAAAAACCACAGTAACTCAATCTCAACCAGGCAATGGGAATTTGAAGTGAAGCGATGTAAACATGAATACTTGCAGGCCTTTAGCTCACAATTTGATTTTATTGATATTTTTTCATAATTCAAATTGGATTTAAATGAGATGCGAGATATATACAATTTGATTAATACATTATTCCTAATTCATAATTTAAATTTGAGTCATTTGAGACCATTCCACTGTATAGGGTGTTCCCTCTACATTTCTCTATTGGGGACACTATAGAGGCTTATGATACATATCATTGGTGGTGTAATGTTGTCATCAAACAACTTCCTTGCAAGGAGCTTTGGGTGGTCTACTTACCAGACAATTATATTCTCAAGGTATATCAATGCTCACACTTACACCCCAATCTATAATGGGTAGGAGGGATGTGGATGGTGATTTGTCAAGTTCCACTCTGAACTCAATGTTGTATACCATCTCTCTTTTAGTTTTAAAATGATATGAGGAATCATCCAATTTTATTTATTTATTTTAAAGACATTGTGGTATACAACTTTAATATAAATTTCTCTTCATACCCCTTCACACATCCCTTTTATTTAAGATATTTTTAAATATTTTATTACAATTATCAACTTCTATCAAAATATTGTAAACAATATAGGAATTCATATATCCACACTACAATGATTTATATTTAAAAATTCATGTGAAGGAATTGTCCACACTCCCTCCATACACATCCCTTTTATTTAAGATATTTTAAAATATTTTATTACAATTATTAACTTCTATCAAAATTTTGTGCACAATATGGGAATTCATATATACACACTGCAACGAATTCTATTTAAAAATTCATGTGAGGGGAATTGTCCATATAATATTTGCTAATATAAGGTTGCTCTTCTATCAAAATATTGTAAACAATATAGGAATTCATATATCCACACTACAATGATTTATATTTAAAAATTCATGTGAGGGAATTGTCCACACTCCCTCCATACACATCCCTTTTATTTAAGATATTTTTAAATATTTTATTACAATTATTAACTTCTATCAAAATTTTGTACACAATATGGGAATTCATATATACACACTGCAATGAATTCTATTTAAAAATTCATGTGAGGGGAATTGTCCATATAATATTTATATTAGTTTTCCTGATCATCATGAAAATAATAACCTGAAGTCTATATGAGGTGTTGGTAATAGAGGTGTTGGTACAAATAATATTCAGGGTTTAAGATTCAAAAATCTTTTAAGGTTTCTATCAAGTTGTTTGTGACTAGGATCTTCCTCAAACCATATATGCAGGTTGTGATTCGGTTTCTATTTCAGTTTTTTCTTTTGCATTTGGTAACATTGTCAAATAAATAAAATAGTTTAATTTTTTTAATTAGAATTATTTTTTGTTTTGTTTTTTTTTTTAATAATTTAAATTTAATTTAAATTTAATAATTGAATTTTATATTTAAATAAATTATATTCGTCTATTTAGATAATCACAGAGTCAAAAAGCATAGTTGTAAAGTAAAATTAATAATAACTTCTATTGGGATTCGATGTAAAATTTCTTATAGAATGTTTAAAGTCTAAAAATAACAGAGGTTGTAAACTCTCTTGATTTGTTTCCAAGTTCATCATAATAGTTGCATTTATTATTTGACTCTTGTACAAATTTTAGAGTTTCAATTCACTATTTGAACAATTAAAGAATTTCAACAAACCATCTTTTTCCTTAAAACTATAGATCTCAAAAATGGAAAACCTATATTGAACAATGAAAAATTTATGCAAGTCCTTGTGCTTGAGTAATCAATTAATTTATCCACTTGACATCTCAACTCCTTAGTCCCTGCCAAAGAAAGACTATAAGATTCTATTTCTTTATTGATCACTATTAAATTAGCATTGACCAATATAGGTTATAATTGTTTATGCATTTTTTTTACCAAAACATAGTTTCTAAGTTCAATGGTAAGGCTACACTGCCCTACACCACTTGTTTCATATGGGCATTGAAATTTTTAATTTATGGGTGAGAGTGAAAGCGAAATATTATTATTACATCACATTAATGATCAATTTTAATATAAACAATGGATCAATGGATCAATGAGATTATTGATATTTTATAATGATTTTAATTAAAATTAAGCAAACATTGCTATATATTTTTGTTTTTATTATAAACACATTATTCTTTATTTAGAGGATTAAAAAAAAAAAAGACACTTTTCAACCCAAGATTGATCGCTACGGAATTGCACATCTCCCTAATACTAGGTTGTAGAATGTGCCTAAGAACTCAATGATATCAAAATTCAGATGCAACTAAATTTACATTTTTTTACTAAAAACATGATAGCTCAACAACTATCATAAAAATTATTTATTACACTTAGCATTCCATTATTCCATTCTTCTATTGAACCAAACATGTGAGGGAAATAGTGTTCCCAAGTTTGGCTAGTTAAAAATCATGCCCATTCTTTAAAGTAAATAATTTATCTTGCGCCTTTATAACATAATTTGGGTTAGTTGTATAGTTGGAATTTACATTTTGTCTCCTCATGGGGCAACTGAGTGGTAGACACAGTGGGATGTTATCCCTTCCACCTCGTTCAAATCTCATAGGGGGACATCTTTTTCCTGTTGTGATAAGGCTCAAGGAGTAGGCTCCTTAACCCTCATGGAGTCTCGACTCTTGCTAAGTCATAAATTCCTGGTATAGTTGGCTTACGAATTGTTGGATATACTCTTGGTGTTATAATGACAATCAAATATACTCTTGGTGTTATAGTGGAAACCACTAGGTTTGATATTGGTCCTCACCTATATTACTCCAAAAAGTTACCGATCCACCATGGTAAAAGAATGAAAAATATAAATAATTGAAATTTATGTTACATAAATAAAAAAATTATCTTTATTATGAGTTAAGTTTTTTGGCTTATTGATTTAGTGCGAGAGGGCATTACATTGAATCGAGGAGGAATATCTTAGTTTACAATGTCGAATTAAGCATTGAAGAGAGATTTCTTGAGTTTTCCACTAATTGGATTATTCATTGGCGTTGTCTACTGAGGTGTCGATTTCCCCTGAACGATCAAAATTCATTGAAATCTAGTCCCCTTTTTTTTATTTCAAAAAATATGATAGTAGGAGTGCTTGAATCTTGTTTTTGATGGTGGAAATGGATTCAACACCATCAAAAATCTCTGGGACACCCAAAATATTGAAGCTTGATAGCTATAACCTAGATTTCCAAAAATTTCCACTAGATTTTATCAAAATTGTGTTAAAGGAAAAATTTCCTTTATTTCAAGGTAAAAATGACACCTCATTAGACTACAACTTATTCACCAACCAATTTGAAATAATATAAATTAAATATTAAATAAAAATATACTAAGTTCCAATGCTATTCCCAACACGACACGTCTTGTGAAAATGTCAAAACATCATCACATTATCGACATCATGTTATAAAATACTTACTAAGATTTAGTCAATAAAACATACTTGTCCAAATTTACTAAGATTTAGTCAATAAAACATATTCTTCCAAAATTTAACTCAAGATGAATAAATACCCAAGTTTAATCATTGAAAAGTCAAAAGATAGTTTTTCGAAGATTTTAAGGTTAACCGGAGATGATAAGGGTCCAGGTCTAACCAACAAATTTCGAGAATTTATAATTTTATAGAGTCATCATCCAAGTTGTAATCTCCATCAAAATAATGAAATTTCCAATGAGACAATGGAAGGAGATTAGGGATCTATCTTAGGTACCACACGAAGTCACTATGTAAAACATAGGAAAAGTCAATATGGTTACATCGTTTTGATGAATAATTAAGTAAAACAACTATTATCCTTTTGGATCACTCTAATCTGAAGTCCTTGATCACCAAACACATATTTCTTATCATAGATAACTTATTCTTAGTTATGTTTAAGGTTATGGTTTTAATCTTCTCATATAGGTATCACTCTTTGTTATTTGGCGGTTATCATTGTTATATAATTTATTGTACATTATAATATTGTGAATACAATATATCAATTTTGTGCTCATTACACCATTTCTTGGTCTCATTGAGTATATTCTTATTATTTTTATTATTTTAATGGATATTAGAGCACCATGGTTATGAATCATGAGAGGTCTCATTATTCGTGATGAAGCTATAATGAGGATGATGGACATACCATAGCATTGCAATTTCAAGAGATAGTGATTGAACATTATGAGGAGAGAGCATTATGAAATAAATTTTGAAAAAATGGACCTATATGGATAATAAGGAAAGCAATTTGAAATCAATAAATATCCAAGGAAGCATGGAAGGATAAGTATACAATATTTTATCATATTATTAGATTAAGGTTTTTCCTCATACATTTGAGAATGATTTAAGATATATGAACGATATTAGTGGACACTAGTCCAAAGCCCTTACTTATGATGGGTGTACCTATTAGTAAATCATTTAATGTTTTGAAATTTCATAGAAGGTTTTTGTCTTTAAATTCTGAAGATTGCTTGTTTTGTACTATGTGTTTATTCTTGATCAAATGATGGAGCATCATTTGAATTTTATTGTAACTATCTTGATTTGGTGTTGATCATGAAGTATGTTGAATACCATGTTAGTATTGAAATAGTTGATTCTAACTAAAATAAATTGTTGGAGAGAGTGAGAATAATGGTTCAAACCATAGAAAAAGAATCAACATACAAAGACAATAGTTAAGATGTAGTCACTAAGTAACATGGTATGGAGTGCTTGATGAATGTACATTTTCTTCCAAGTGCTTAAAATTCTTGAGTGCATTATGATTCAATCAAGATTTTGAATTTGAAATTGTTATTCTACATTATTCTTATGACCTTGTCAACAATAAGTTTTTTTTTGAAATACCAAAGAGGAGTATATTCCAAAGTGTCTACTACAAGAATTTGAAGAACTATGCATATTCTCACATACCCATTCTTCGTGATATAAATTGAGCATATATATACAACATTTAATGTTGTAGAATGTATTAAAGGCTTGTATAGTTACATTGGATATTTAAAATATGTATACACATGAGAAGATGAGAAAGATTTTATGTATTTGTATGCTTGTGACTTTGGATGCAGTTCAATGTTGTATTATTATTTTTCATGGTTCTAATGGCATTCATCCTAACGACATCAATTAGACAAATTCATAGTTTGTGGAAGCAATATGACAGAACACAATTTGAATTTTATACTAGATTGATTAAGGAAAAAGTAACTACAAATGGTTATTGATGCTTTATGTCCATTTTACACATACAATGACAATTAAATATTATAAGAAAAAGAAGTTGGCTATTAGAGATCAAGTCCTCAAGCTTCATCATAATGTTAAAGACTTTACTTGATTTGACTACTTCACCTTAGAATTTGTTAGGTCACAATGCAAAATAAGTTTATAAAATTCAAATCAAATATACTTAGATCCACCATTATACCAACAAAGCAAAGGAATATCAGCTACTTGCCGTCATTGATAGATCCAATTCCATCTGAAATTGGTGCTTGCCATAGATAAATATCAAGTTTCCAAAAGAGATAAAATCACTGAAGAAATATAGGAAGAGGTGTAATGCAACCTTCCATAGTAGCACAAATAGTTAAATTTCCAACTAGAAAGAAGATGACAAAATCCCCTTGGTCAAATGGAACCACATGAAGCAATAACATAACAAAGAGAGAGAAAATACATATGTCTCCACTTAGGATAAAACTAAATAGAGAAATAAAGAGAACTTTTTAGGTGATGTTGGATTTATGTAGACAACATTTTGGAATCTTTGGAGAAATGGAGATGGAAAACAAGCTATACTAGCACTTCATGTTCAAGAGAGGAGAAAAATTATAGTGAGAGGTGTGGGGTTTAATTTAATTTCATAAATTAAGACATTTATCCTATTAATTCGGGATTCATAAACTAATGAAGCACACCCACTATATGTAAAATAATTAGCTTAGTTTCCTAATGTGTCACTTCAATGAATATTAAGTTTAACTAGGCATGAACTTCTTATGAAATGTCAAAAGAGTGATGATACTAATAAAAAATATTAATTGAAGGCTTAAGTAAAGAATGAGATTCAATCTAAGATCAAAATCCATATAAAATCTAGTTAAATCACTAAACAAATTTTGATGAGAACAAAGTTAAAAATTTACTTGAAAGTGGAATTCAAACTTAAGAATGAAATTCAAGCTTAACATATAATAATGGAATTAAAGCTTTGAGTAAGAATGGAATTCAAAATTAACATTTATGATTGAAGAAGGAACAAATACATTAAATCACTATAGTGGAAACAATAAAAGTTCTAACTTCATATCAATACTAACTCTACTTAAACTATTGCAAAATAAGATAAATTTCTAGGCTATCAATGTAACTTTCAAGACAAAAATGGAACCAATCTTTTCCAATCTAGGCTACTAAAGCTTGATTAGGTAGGAATCTAGGTTGTGGGATATCACACCTTAAAAGACTCAGACAACAATGCTCTCATCACTTGTGGAGATTACTGATTAGGAAATAAATTCTAATCACTTAGGCATTGAATTGAAAGGCTACTCTAGATCAAATCAAAGGAAAGCAATGGAATCATGTCTATCTAACTAGTCAATCATACATTGGGGAATGAATGAGCATAAAATTAGGTTGTAGTGTTTCTATTTTACTCCCATGGGTAACACAAGCTTGCAAAGATACTTTGCAAATGTAATGACTCCCTCCCACCCCCTTAGAATTCCTTGAGATCTAGTGGGAGGTGCTACTTTAATATAACCCAACTTCCATAGTTTCATCATGGTAATGGGTTTACAAAATACTTTCTTCCCAAAATTGGAAGACTCAAATTTAGACAACACCATTGTACCCAGCTCATCAAAAGCTTTATGGTGATATAAATTTTACTTCGACCACTTCGACCTGACTCTTGGATCAAAAGTTATGCCTTTTTTACGTTTAGGCCCTCTTAGACCCCTTTCCACATTAGCAAGTTACCTATGACATGATATCCATGTGACACTACCACGTCACGAGAGGTCCACCATAAAACCTCCATGACATAGCGTTACCACAACATCGCACCACACCCAACTTCTAAGAGTGTTTTTCTCCCCAACTTCTGTGATATGACAAACACTTTCACATTAAGTGACAAGGATAATTTTCATACCACGACTTTCCTCTTCTCTATGGAATCTAAAATTCGTGCCTTAGCTACGAAATGAGTTTCGAAACCTCTTTGGGACTCACACTCCATAGTGATGTGGCTCTAGGCTATGTCAACATCCTCGGCAATGCCACATAGTTCCCCTACACTAGGTGGCACCACTAATCACCTCCACATGTCACCTAGGTGCCACGCTAGCACAATTTTCTACATCATTCACCTCTATCATCTTTATTACATCATCATGATGTCTAGGTGACATCACTTTGCCATGTGGCATCCTCCTATGATGCCATGTGTCACCTGAAAACTTTCCACTTGGCCTTCCAAAAAGTCCCTTCTTCCTGCCACATGTCACAATGTCAACATGCCACATCATCAACTTCACCATGTCATGTGCTCATGTGGTATCCATGTAGCCTCACTTGGCCTATGTGCCTTATGTTGATTCGACCTAGTTGAGGGTCCCACCGAGTCCCAATCCTTCATGTAATTCAACTATTTCACGTTATAAGGTTTATGATTAGTTAACGACCTTTTTGCATCAAACACACATCTCCATCAGTTCCCTGGGATGTACCTTTTCTTGTTCCTCGAGATAGACATATGTCCATTCCCAAATGTTAATGCCTTTTGTTCCTACGGTACATACCTCCACTTCTTGGGATGTATATTTTTTCTTTCATTGATGGGAACATTTTCTTAGCACACCTTGCACTACTCGTTAATAGCACCATCTTTCCAATAAAATTCTCATGGAACTTGGAGCGATGTGATGTGAAAAATCCTCAGTAGGTAATGAGGATTTCTCTACCCCCCACTCTTCTTAACTTTGCACCCTTTTCCAATCTTGATTTCCTTCATCATTTATCAAACTCATTCATCTCAATCACAACCTTGTTGCTATGTGACACAAAGGCTTAAACACTCAAGGATTTTAGGGACTTCACCTAGGCTTCCTTTAAGATTAATGTTGCCTAGAACATTACTCCTTACATATATGAATCCTTGATTTCTATACCAACACTCAAACATTCTTGTGGACATAACCCTATCCAATCAAGTTTATAAACATGCCCCTTACCAGGGAATGTAAAAGCCAAATAGTGGCTAACACTACTTTATGTTTTAAGCACAACAATATCATACCACACCCCAAACTAGGTGCAACACATCACCATAAAATTCAATAGTAAACACATGCAATACAAAAAAAATTAGGTCAACACGTATGACCAGTAAATAACCTTGGCCATGTCAACATTAATATCCACACACTACAAATTAGCTTTATCACTAGAAAAGTACGGGTAAACCTGGGGGTCTCCAAACCCCTCAAACTATGAGAATAATCACATATACATGTCATTAAAGACAACCAGGAATAATTCCATTCCTATATAAACAATGTTGATAGAACCATTCTTATAGCCCATAACAACGTCATTTCACATTCATAATGCAATAAAAACACAAGTGAATACACTTATCTACATAGCTTAATGAATGGAAACTGACAGAGGGACTTCCACTCTCCACCCATCCATAGGCGAAATAAACTACAATCTTTCTTATAACTAACTACCCCTAAGCCAGATTAAGAGTATGAGGAGTAAGTTCTTAAGGAAATTTAAACTGATGCCAATCAATCTAATCACACCAAAATCTAGATACCAACCTGTCTCCACCCACTTAGTTCAAGATTGTATTCCCAATGTCTCCCCCTTTTCAACTAGGAATTTAGAGCAAATTGATGTCCATCTACTAATCCTAAAGATATTAGGAACACACAAAGTTTTTCCTCTCCTAAATAGGGATCCTAAGTACAGTGTGTTCCACCTACTCCATCTCACAAGATTCTAGAAGGTATAATGTCTCCATCTACTTATTCCTCTTCAACCATGTTCTTCAGCTTGCTCCTGCTCTAACACAAATGCTTGTTTATGATCCTATTCCTTTTCCCTATGGGTTCACTCAAAAACCTTGTATGCCTAACCTGACATGTGGGAAGCCACAAAACACAATTTTATGTATGTGATATTTTCCAATATCAACCACACCTTTTTCCTACTATGTGCAGTTCATTGTTTCCAATATGAATCCATTCCTTATTATTTCATGTCAACCCCTTGCGCATTAACTACACAACATAACCTATGAATAAAATAGAGGTCATAGGGGCTTGTACTACACTCAGGAAGCCCATACTCAACCACCTTGTCTAACATGGAGAGAGTTAAACCTAATTAGAAAAACTAGTGGCCATTAAATAAAAACTCAAGTTAACGAATTCCTAAGCAACTCCTCTCTCTCAAACTTTGAATCTGTGTCCACTCCTCACAAACATTTATTGTGTTTACATTTCCATGATATTTACATGGATTACAAATTCACCATGATAGTTACAATAGGGGTAGCCAAAAGGGGTATTATAGACCCCAACCCCTTAAAGGAACACCATCCTTGGTGTTCTATACTTGAAAATAATTCAACCGTGCTCTATACTAAACATATGATTCAATAGTGATCTAAATTGAGCATAGAATCCAACCACGAGCTATATATGCATAGCTATTTACATCCATTTACATTTATGTTTACATTTTATTACCCGCAAATAAAAATGGCTATGATACCCTCATTTTCTCAATCATCTCCCAACTGGCTTCATCTATATCAAAGTGCCTCCATTATACCTTGACATACTTGATTACTCAATTCTAGACCATGATTTGCCTATGATTCGGATGCATAGTGGCTTTGACTAGAATTCTCCCAAGGATTTTTCCTATATCACAAACCAATCAACAACATGATTAACATCATGTATGTAACACCATCCTCCCACATCCACCCAATTTATCATGCCAAATGGGGTAAACATGAGATGAGAAGCTACTATGATCAAATTCCACCTTCTAGGTGACCTTAAGGAAGTGGAATCGATGAAAGATCTCATACAACCATCCAACACCATAAAAAAAACCCTCAAGAGACAAGTCAACCACTCAGAGAATCTATCCCTCGGTCCCACTGCTGTTCTAGACAATTTAAGGCTCAGTCGCTCTCATGCTACTGGAAAGGGAGCAACTAGAGACCTAAATTCGCTCTCATAGGCTTGCCTACCAGCGACTGTGGTACAATATTGCCAGTTCTATGCAAGTGACTTCGGGATTTGAGCCACTTTTTCAGGCCTAGAGCCCAGGCCACTTTCCATAATGGAATGAAAGCTCATAATTAAGTAAAGTAAAGGGAAACAATGATGCAAAAGTAAATAGTTGATCAAGGCGTTAACTAGACCCCTACCATCTATGACATGCATTTCATCAAACATATCATCGACATGTAACCTATGGGTGTAAATAACAGAGTTAAGTGTAGGGATCTCTTACTTATCTGAGAATCACCATGAACCATTGTTTCCTCATGTCATTTGCTTCCTTATCACTTATTAGGTCACAGATAATATATCCATTCAAATACAAGAAAAAACATCCTGAGAGCCAAACATAGCTGCTTCCATAAAATGAACATATAACTAGCATAATAGGAACATAATTACAATAAACATATCAGACATCAAAATCTATATATACACTAGTACATTTACACATGAAAATCAATGGAATGAATTTGTCATTAATCAATGCAATGAACCGACTAGAGATGGGACTACCACATTCCACCCTACCATAGATTGGTTGAGCCAAGTATCTCTTCAGCCAATCACCCATGTGCCATATTCCAAGCATGAATGTGGGACTCATAGAACACATCAGTAACACCAAACAATGTGGATTCCATTGGTGTTCTCTGCCTATGCCGTGAGGAATTTGAGTGCCTCCTAGTCTCTCAGGCTTTATTGTGCATCCACTCTCTGATCCAGGGAACACTAGGTCCTACAATGAGACATAGTCTCTAGGCTTTACTGTCCATTCCATCCTGGAATCACTAGCCCAACGGAGTTAAATACACCTCTTGGTTTTATTGTATATCCCGCCATTCACCAGCAAGGATTACTAGGCCCACCAAGGCACACAATTTGGATTTACCACAACCCACAGTCCAGTTCAGGGGTTACTAGGCCAATGGCTTCATGCATCCTCAGTCTGGTTCAGGGACCACTACCACCATGTGTTTGTCAATTCATAGATTCACCCCACTCAACTTCGAAGCCAATCCGACCATCCCACATAAAACGCATTAGAGAACCCATCTCACCAAACCTATCAGGCAATGGAAAGGCTAGGCTAAAAATACTATCACGCCTAAAAAAATCCATGCCATGGTAGAAAAAAACACATGCAATCCCATGCATACCAAATCTAGCAAGGAAAATAGACATACAAGTCGATAATTGCAATGAACCCTGTTGTAGCTACTTGATCCTGCCTTTCCCTACTTGATATTTTCTTCATCTTTCCTTCTTTACTTTTCTTGCTCCAATGCCAAAGTGCTCTAAGAAAACTCTAAGTGTCCAAGAATATGAGAGAGAGAGAGAATAATGAGAGATCTCCAAATCTAAACTGACAAAAGGTTACACTGACCAAGCTTGCCCACTGATCCTTAAAAGCCTTTTTATGAATGAGGCCTATATTTTCTTCATTTTCCATTATTTTCCTTCATTTTCTTCCTCACATGCAACTTGTGACCTTTCACCTCCTTTTTCTCCTAATTTCCATTATTTTCATAAATAAATGTGCCAAAATACATTTTCGCCTCTTTAATACCTTAGCCATTGCCTTTGCCAATTTCCTAAGCCATAAACAACCAAATGAACATCCCATAGGATGTCTTGCATACCATTCAGCTTGGAATACGTGCCCCATCATCCATGGTATTTATATAGTTTTACATGGAATTTTAACCAGGGTTGTTACAAAACCCTCTCCCTTGGGGGAAAACCATCCTCAGTGTTCAATGACATCTATAACCAACAAGACCACTGAAAACAAAACATACTGCCCATGGAGCTTTATAACATAGATCATTGTAGTATTTACAACAAAAGACCTACTCAAAAGAAAAACATCATGACAACATGACAATATAACAACCATACCATATACATGACCTTTATAACACAACTCATTACGGTATTTACAAAAACACACACATATACACATATGTACATTTTCTTAACTAGCAAATAGAAGGATATGATGCATGTAACTGCAATAAGGAAACCTAGAGGCTGATACCTCCACCCTCGAAGTAGTACTAGGATTGACCTTCTTCCCAGGAAGTCCAAAATCTATTGCCACAGTCAAAGCTACATCCAATATCCAATGCCATAATCCTGTGCCACTTGTTCTCTCATTGAACAGTTATCAGCTCATTTTTTGAGGGCGTACTCCCAATGTGCTTCTGATTTCATCTGGCAATGTTAATGACCAAAAAAAATCCATCCACGACCTTCCCTTCTATGCTACATAGTCCCTCGAGCAATCTGTTCAATCCCTTCCATGCAATCACTCACCTTCCAAGTTCTGCTGGCACCCCCATCCTGGGCAATCCATCCCTTGGCATGGCTTCCTCACATTGGAAAATACAAAAACCAAGGCATATCCCTGCCTCAAAACCACCATACCAGTCATACCATGCTCATGGAAATCAATGGACACTATTCGGTACCAGTGTCCCACAATGGCCTTGCTCCTAAAGTACTCTACCAACACTTTGCTACATGTTCCAATTTATTTTTCTATTGTTGCCAATTCTTGCAGTCAATTTCAACCACCCAATTAGGCATGTTCATGCATTCTTGTACCAAGAACACAACTTCCATTAGATTTAAAATAAATTGAAATAAATTCACATCATACCTTATTGGTAGCTCGTCAATAAGGTAACTTGCAATCATGTTTACTTCCTATCACAACAAGTCCAACTAGCATCATGAATAAAAAATCGCATCAGGTTAGCTCAAAAGATAACCATCATATATCAAAATGATAAGTCACATGTAACCATCATAAACTAGAATCATAGATCACATGTAATCATCATAGACTAGAATCATAAATCATATGCATAATAAAACTAAAATACATTACTAATACTTATCCTTCATCGATCCTTATTTCTACCTTTTTTCTTTTGTACACACATCGGATTGGTTGCCACACCCAGCAAACACCTAGTGCCTTCTCCTCGACTAGGTGCACATACACATAGTGTGCATCACACACATACAACCACACACACCATACAACACCATACAAAACCATGCAACGCATGCACCTATACCTTACATACAACACATACACCTACACCCAATGTATGTATGTATACGTGCACAATGTACATCAAAAGACATTCATCTGCACAGAACTTGTGACACCACAAAATGCATACACATACATCCGGTATACAATAAAACTCAATAGATACACCTACATACAGTGTACAACACAATACATGCAACTACACTTGATGTACAACATAACTCAAATATGTGTCTAGAGTGAAACACAATGAATACATATGTCATGATACCATGACTACACAATGCACACTCATAGCACTGCATGCCCACAACATAAAATGTATGGCCTGCACTCAGACCCACATGTACACCAGTACCACATGTACCAAGCACCACTTGCACAACGTGTGCACAACATCACATGTACACGACACCACCTACACAACATGTACACAAAACCATATGTACACTGCACGACTGTATAATGTGTACACAATACCACATGCATGTCATGTACACGCCACCACATACACACAACACCACATGCAAGACATGTACACAACATCACCTCCACACAACGCCACATGTACAACATGTACACAACACCTCTTACAAACATCACCACTTGTACAATCATGCACACCACACCATATGTACATAGCACCATATGGACGACATGCACACAACACCACATATACATAGCACTACATATCCAACATGAACATAGCATCATTTGTACACAGCGCCACATATCCAACATGTGTAGAGCACCATATGCATATAACACCACATATTCGGCATGCACATAGTACCAAATATACACAACATTGTATATCCAACATGTACATAGAACCATCTCTACCCATCACTGAATACACAATATTCATACAACACTATCTGTACCAACACCTTGTACATAAACAACATGTACACACACTACATATATACAATACTACATGCACACAATCATCACAGATGCAACATGTACAACACACATAACTTATGCACAACAATACCACATATCAAAAACTACACTGTCTTACCAAGCAATCTTGCTTCCAGTGTCTTATCCATGCTTTTCCCAGCATGCCTCATACCACACTGCGTTCATTTCGTGAATGTATCCTTCCACATTACCTATCATAAACATATGCATAATGCAAGTATACAATATCAATTCATATCCACATGATATTGACCTTGTATATTTGTCGTGACTACTCTTCCCACTTGATTCCTCATGAACCATGAATCTCTTCATGTCATCTACCTGCGTAAGTAATCATTCCTCCACAAGAATGATTCTTGATGACCCTGTTAGATAGTGACATAGATACATGGACACATACATACATATACATAAACATTAGCATAAAACAATTGTGGTCCTATCAAAAAATGACATACATACACACATATATATACATGACATACATATATAATTGTTATCATAAAACAATCACCATCTTATCAAACAAAAACATACATACATACATGTATACATATATAAACATCATCATAATCACGATCATAACATAATTACTAGATAACGTAAGGTCTAGGTTAAGAGAACTTCCTTATTATAGCATGCACAACATTAAGAATAGTCGCTCCCAACATAGCCAAGGCATCTGACACCTCGGATCCATTTAATTTACCTCTATGGTTACCTTTCTCATGTATGTACTCCTACCATCCATTTATCACAATGGACCATACTAGTCCAACGAGTTGTTATAGTCTTACCTTCCACTGCGCTTACTCATGCATTGAGCTTCATCTGTGTCTTACATTACCTACCAGGTACATACAACTCTCCCAAGCTGCATTAACTTTCCTATTTCCCAACCAATTACAAAGACTCAAAGCATAAAAGGAAAGATAAGAAACAACCATGAAGACAACCATGAAAACCAATAACAATAATACGACACCACAACCAAAGTGGCATGATCATGCACTAGACGCAAACAAAAATTCAAATCAAGCACAAGAAAATCACAAGATGCAAAAAAACCGCAAATCAAGCATGAAAATTCACCAAAAGACCAAAATCAATCAACAAACACCATGAATCAATCCCCACGGTTCCCAAGGAAAGCTCAACCTGAGTCTCCTTCAATATTTCATGGCAACATCTCTTGCCATGCAGCTCCTTACATCATGCTGTCATTAACACATAACTGTTAGTGCATAAATAAACATAACAATACACTAGTTACCTCCTCTTCTTGTGCCAAGCACATTGCTTGCAATTGAACACATCCACGCCATATCTCACGAGACTTCAATCCTTTGACAAATCCACTTGTAACTAAAGACTAGCTAATATACCTATCAAGTACATGTTCATGAATATAACATATATCCCCATAATGTTAGAGAAAGTCAATGTTAAGAATACTTCCTGCATGCAAAGCACTCATTCATTTGGAATTAAGGCTTCCAAACATAGCCAAAGGAATTCTTGCCCAATTCATTTCTTTTACGTTTTCACCTTGTTGCAATTTAGGCTTATTATGTGTTGTCACATCACCTGACTGTTAGTGATATAAACACATCAAATACTGCCTTATCAGGCCAATACCGACATGCTTCCTACAACTGCTCACACATGTCAACCACATGTTCCAAATATCAAAACAATCATATCTATCAATTCAAAATCAACCTTAAAAAACAATCATTTCATAATCCATAGACAACTCATAGTCATTATACACATTGCTACAACTATCAACTACATTCGTGTACATATCAATTGTCTCAACACATACGTGTTAGTAAAATCATCTTAAAACAAAATCATTGTAACCCATACTCATATTATGCAACTCATCAAACATTCAACCAACTTGCAAACATACCATTTAAATAAATCAACTAGGCACCAAACACTCAAACACCAAATAAACATCATAATCAAACAACTAAGCACCAAATATATGACATAAGAAAATACATACCTTAATGTATATTAGGGGAGGCTATCTTGTCTACACAATAAAGCTAGGTTAGCACAATACAACTTCACAACATATCAACTCAAACATAAATCATGATATCCATAACAGTAACTAACTAACATGTTCATGTCATAAGCTCATAAGCATTTGTTGTTCATGCATAACAATCACATATGTACGATCAATCTAGATTAGTACGACACCATATCACAAATATGTCGGCTCGTACCTAGATATCACAACCATAACCATATGCATAGGTCAAACTAGGTTAACATAATACATATAACATCAAGATCTTCAACGCAATGAACATAACCATCACACATATGACCAATCCAAATTATGACATCAAGATCTCAATGAAATAACCCTAATCATCAAGTTAATAGCATATAACAACAATAAGCTATATATCATGCTCATCAACAACATATAACCTAATCATCAAGTTCTCTAACATAAAATAACAATAGCAATGCATACAACCACATGTTACCATCATTCTTGACTATTCGACACATGTGCGTGTGACTATACTAATCCACTATCATCTATCATGTACGTAACCATAACATCAAAAGACATGTGCATAAACAAAATGTATATAACAATCCTTAACTTACATACATGTATGACAATCTTCTCTTACCCCAAAGTCTAATGCTACAACCTCCTTATGGTGATCTGCATCTCCTACTTTGCCTCATTCAACACATTAGCATCATAACAATCCAATAGCACCAAGATGACCTAAATTGCATACAATGACTTCTCAAGGCATGTCTGACCTACTATTCAAACTATTACCAAGACCATACATGAATAACAACTGTATATAGTGTTGGCATTATGATTCTGGTATGGCTTTATGATACATATGTTGTACTTGATGGCAACCCACTCATCTCAGATGATAAATTATAGTGCAGAAAAGTTCATGCACTTATATGTAGAGAAAAGTTTATTTCATGTAGAGAAAAGTTCACGCACTTTTATGCAGAGAAAAGTTTATTTCATGTAGAGAAAAGTTCACGCACTTTTATGCAGAGAAAAGTTTATTTCATGAAGAGAAAAAGTTCACGCACTTTCATGCAAGGAAAAGCACGTATATGTTGGGGAACTTACCTTTGGTCCATGGTAGTTAGTCCTTGGTATTTTAACCTATGAGGAAAAGCGCGTATATGTTGGAGAACTTACCTTTGGTCCATGGTAGTTAGTCCTTGGTATTTGAACCTATGAGGAAAAGCACGTATATGTTGGAGAACTTACCTTTGGTCCATGGTAGTTAGTCCTTGGTATTTGAACCTATGGTTTTGGACCATGGTACGCACTTTCATGCAAGGAAAAGCGCGTATATGTTGGAGAACTTACCTTTGGTCCATGGTGGTTAGTCCTTGGTATTATTGAGCCCCATGTTTTTGGGCCCCTTGTATTGGTTATCTATGGTATTGATCCATGATTTTAGGAAGAAGCTTGCCTATATAAAGCAAAGGAGATCACTTGGCTAATTGATCCTTGCAATTGAATATCTTAAGATCTGAAATATTGGGTTATTGTTTTGAAAGTTTGATCTATGAAAGTGAAGTTGAAAGCGAATCTGTGAAGGGTGATCTCTCGAGCGCTGCAGCTGTGGAAGTGCGGAGGCGCCACAGAAGGCACAGTGCGGAGACGCCACAGAGGCACCACAAAAGGCGCAGTGCGAAGACGCCACAGAGGCGCCACAAAAGGCGCAGTGCGGAGACGCCACAGAGGTGCCACAGAAGGCGCAGTGCGGAGGCGCCACAGAAGGCGCAGTGCGGAGGCGCCACAGAAGGCGCAGTGCGGAGACGCCACAGAGGCGCCACAGAAGGCGCAGTGCAGAGGCGCCACAGAAGGCGCAGTGCGGAGGCGCCACAGAAGGCGCAGTGCGGAGGCGCCACAGAAGGCGCAGTGCGGAGGCGCCACAGAAGGCGCAGTGCCACAGAAGGCGCAGTGCGGAGGCCACAGAAGGCGCAGTGCGGAGGCGCCACAGAAGGCGCAGTGCGGAGGCGCCACAGAAGGCGCAGTGCGGAGGCGCCACAGAAGGCGCAGTGCAGAGGCGCCACAGAAGGCGCAGTGCGGAGACGCCACAGAAGGCGCAGTGCGGAGGCACCACAGAAGGCGCAGTGCGGAGGCGCCACAGAAGGAGCAGTGCGGAGACGCCACAGAGGCGCCATAGAAGGCGCAGTGCGGAGGCGCCACAGAAGGCGCAGGTGCGATGGTCGCGGTGCCACAGAAGGTGCAGGTGCGGAGGTAGTACAGATATCCGCAAATCTATACCAGTGAAGTTGTGATCCCTGCTTAAAATTTGTTTTAACTACCTTTGACTATTCTGCAGGGTTTTGGGTGCATAACTGATGTTTGGTTACTGGTATTGAGTTCAGATAACAGCATGATTAATGACTTATCTTTATGTACTAGATCTAGTTGATAACTCTCATAATATCATTGTATATGTATGGATCTGGTGATTGGGTGATTCAGAAGGTTGTTTGATTATGAGCTTCAATGTTGTTGTTGGGTCCAGTATGAAAATTGGATGAAAAGTGGCCTTTCAGATTATGTGTTGTGCTTCAGTGTATCCAGTCTGAAAATTGATGAAATGTGGTACTTGGAGGAGAGAAGATTGTAGGCCAGCGCCTATGTACTAGTGTCTCAGCTAGTACAAAAGCTAAGGGAGATCTTTGGAGCATTGTAGCAGGTAGCAGCCTGCGTACTAGTAAATGGATCGGCTAGTACAAGAGAAAAGGGGGTTGTAGCTCCCGTACTGGTATAAGACTGCACCAGTACAAATATTGTAAAAGGATTTTCTTATTAAGAAGAAGATTGAGATGACTTGCAGCAGGTGGTTTTTCTCCCACATTGGGTTTCCACCTTATATCATGGTGTTCATGTGTGTGCCTTATGTGTGATGATCTATTCTCTATTACGGCATCTGTTATCTGATAATATGGTTGATAATGTTCTAATGCACTCATTGAAGATCAATTAACTTAATCATAAGAAGTTGTGGAAGTAGCATATATGAATCTAATTATGGAAATGAAAAAGTTTTATTAATGTGATAATACTGATTTACCCCCCCCTCTCAGTATTATTTCCAACAATTGGTATCAGAGCAGGTCCTTTGATAGAAGCTTGATCGCTTGAAGGAGATCCGTGGAACAATGGGAAAGAAGCTTAAGAAGAAAGCACCTAAGAAAAAGAAGTCATCTCAGAAGAACTATGACAGTGGGAGAATCGATTGGGGATTAGGTATAAGAAGCTCTTCAGATTCAGAATTAGATTCAGAATCATTATTAGGTATGAATATATTATCCTCTGATGTTCCAGCTATCTTTCCTTTTGGAAGAGATGAAAGTGATAGCGAAACTACTGAATTTGCTCTTATGGGTGAACAAGAAAGATATCAAATAGAGGCAGAATTTAAAAGGCTGATAGACAAAATTAGAGATCAACAAGGTCTATTGAAAAAAAGGGAATGTGATTTCAAAGAAGAAGCTACCAAACTAAAGGCCCAACTAGAAGAAGGAAACAAGGTAAGAAAGCTACTCAAGGACAAGGAAGACCAATGTCAAAAATTGCAGCATGAAGTGACATCATTAAGAAAAGAAGTCAACGAAAGAAGCACAACCATCAAGAAACTCAAAGATAGATCCAGCTACTATGAAAATCTTGAAGCTACAATCCTCTCACTAAAAGGAGATCTTGAAGAATCAAAGAAGCAGAATACAGATCTACTCCAAGCTATTGCAAAAAAAGAAAACGAAGTCACCAGCTTAAAATCTCAACTAGAATGTGCCTTCCGAGTTCGTCAAATGCAGCAGGATCTGAATGAAGAACAAGAAAAGGAGATTCTCAAACTAAGGGAACAAATGGAAGAAGGAAGGAAAGCTGAAGAAGATTTGAAAAAGCAATCTCTTGAAAAGGAAGAACAGCTTCAGGTTGAGGTAAATATCTTGAAAGGTAAACTAGAAGAAGAGGATAAGCTTTTACGATTTCAAGATAGTCCTAAAGTCTTGGATGATATTCTTAGTAGTCAAAGGTCTCCTACTATAAAGACAGGTCTTGGTTTCCATGAATCTGTTGAAGGTGAATCTAGTTCACAAGGTGAGGCAAGGAACTCTAAAGAGAAATCTAAAGTGATCAATGAAGAAATGAAAGATCAATCTCATCATCAACCAAGAAAAGAGATTCCTCAAAGAAAATCCTTTACTCCTCCTATGAATAATGTTGAATGTTATGTATGTCATAATCTTGGACATGTTGCAGCTAGATGTAGAAGAAGAAGGGTTCAAGACCATTATGCAGAAAGATCATCACATTCAAGGTACTTTTATGGATATTGCTTTGCTTGCAATATGTTTGGTCACAAAGCTGCTGATTGTTACAGGAGGAATATGAAACATGTAAGATGTTATGCATGTAACAAGCTTGGACATATAGCTAAGGAATGCAGGAACAAAGTGTGGGCACCATATCAAAAGGAGAAAATGTCATCATCACGCTTGAAGATATGGAGGAAAAAGGAAGTACAGTCAGAAAAAGGTGGCACTGCACAACGTACAGACATACCAGAATCAGAGGGAGCTGAAAGTACAAAACTTCAGTGTCCTGAATCTCATATGCAAACTCCATAAAGGAAAGTTGCATATATACGCGAGTTAGTTACTGCACAGTCACGTATATGATTGTTTGAAGAAAGGCAGTAGGGATAGATTCAAGAGAAGGATCAGTTTTGATCTAGTTAATAATAATGATGTGTGGATATGATGGTTAGAAGTGTTTTGGTTCTAACTTGATATTGATGATGTCTTGATACTTCTTATTGATATGCATGATCAGACAGATGGCACAGGTTTAGAGGGAGCATATGGACTTAATGCATTTTTGGCATTATGGTTAATAGTCTTTGGTGATGATACTTATATGGATAAATGATTCATCTTGCTATGGTTATGAGTTGTTCACATGGTTCTTGGATCATATTTATGGTTGATTCTCTAATGATGCTTGCATGGGAAGCACTTAGCTTGAATTCACATCTTCTTGATGTTGAGTCACTCATATGCTGCTGTCGTCATATGCATAAAGATCATATATTACAGTTATGATTCCTTTCATTCTTGGCACAAATGGATGAGGATTGTTGGCTGGATACAGGGATGATCATTCAAAGTTGCATTGTTGGAGACATGATGATAATGAGCTCTTATCTATATGATGATAGGATTGTTTCATACATATGTTGATTAATGCAGATATTCCCAATTGATGATACTTGATTCATGTAGATCTGGATGGCTATGATGTTTCTCACATAGAATGTGAAATTCTTTTGACGCGGACATACCTTGATGATTCATGCACTAATACAAGTTGTTAGTCTAGTTGCTGATGACAGATACTATGGAGCAGATCATAAAGTGTTGTTGCTGGTGTTCATCTTATTTAGGTGATGTCATATCAAGACTCATGATGTAATAGTGTCATCTCTTCAGGTCATGTAACGACCTATGTTGGTTTCCCCACTATGCCTGGGATGAAGATGTAATGTATTTGGTTTTCATTTTTCTGATATATCCCCACTTGGTTGGGTGATGGATGTATGTATTCAATCTTTTAGGAAGGTCATTTGTGATGTAGAACATCCTTTTGCAGACCTTGCTTACAGTCAGGGGGAGCCTGAGCATGAACAACACTATATAGCAGAGCAGACATTTCAGCTTGTTCTCAGAAAGAGCATGATCAGATTGGTGCACCATGACATATACAAAGAGGGAGCTCATTCAGAGATTTCAACAGGTACTCAGGGGGAGCATAACCCTTTGCCCTTGATGTCAAAGGGGGAGAATGAGCTGAAGATTTTGAGGTTGCCATCAAGTCCAAAGGGGGAGATTGTTGGCAGTATGATTCTGGTATGGCTTTATGATACATATGTTGTACTTGATGGCAACCCACTCATCTCAGATGATAAATTATAGTGCAGAAAAGTTCACGCACTTATATGCAGAGAAAAGTTTATTTCATGTAGAGAAAAGTTCACGCACTTTTATGCAGAGAAAAGTTTATTTCATGTAGAGAAAAGTTCACGCACTTTTATGCAGAGAAAAGTTTATTTCATGAAGAGAAAAAGTTCACGCACTTTCATGCAAGGAAAAGCGCGTATATGTTGGAGAACTTACCTTTGGTCCATGGTAGTTAGTCCTTGGTATTTGAACCTATGAGGAAAAGCGCGTATATGTTGGAGAGCTTACCTTTGGTCCATGGTAGTTAGTCCTTGGTATTTGAACCTATGAGGAAAAGTGCGTATACATTGGAGAACTTACCTTTGGTCTATGGTAGTTAGTCCTTGGTATTTGAACCTATGGTTTTGGACCATGGTACGCACTTTCATGCAAGGAAAAGCGCGTATATGTTGGAGAACTTACCTTTGGTCCATGGTGGTTAGTCCTTGGTATTATTGAGCCCCATGTTTTTGGGCCCCTTGTATTGGTTATCTATGGTATTGATCCATGATTTTAGGAAGAAGCTTGCCTATATAAAGCAAAGGAGATCACTTGGCTAATTGATCCTTGCAATTGAATATCTTAAGATCCGAAATATTGGGTTATTGTTTTGAAAGTTTGATCTATGAAAGTGAAGTTGAAAGCGAATCTGTGGAGGGTGATCTCTCGAGCACTGCAGCTGCGGAAGTGCAGAGGCGCCACAGAAGGCGTAGTGCGGAGGCGCCACAGAAGGCACAGTGCGGAGATGCCACAGAGGCGCCACAAAAGGCGCAGTGCAGAGGCGCCACAGAAGGAGCAGTGCGGAGGCGCCACAGAAGGCGCAGTGCAGAGGCGCCACAGAAGGCGCAGTGCGGAGGCGCCACAGAAGGCGCAGTGCAGAGGTGCCACAGAAGGCGCAGTGCGGAGACGCCACAGAGGCGCCACAGAAGGCGCAGTGCGGAGGCGCCACAGAAGGCGCAGTGCGGAGACGCCACAGAGGCACCATAGAAGGCGCAGTGCGGAGGCGCCACAGAAGGCGCAGGTGCGGTGGTCGCGGCGCCACAGAAGGCGCAGGTGCGGAGGTAGTACAGATATCCGCAGATCTATACCAGTGAAGTTACGATCCCTGCTTAAAATTTGTTTTAACTGCCTTTGACTATTCTACAGGGTTTTGGGTGCATAACTGATGTTTGGTTACTGGTATTGAGTTCAGATAACAGCATGATTAATGACTTATCTTTATGTACTAGATCTGGTTGATAACTCTCATAATATCATTGTATATGTATGGATCTGGTGATTGGGTGATTTAGAAGGTTGTTTGATTATGAGCTTCAATGTTGTTGTTGGGTCCAGTATGAAAATTGGATGAAAAGTGGCCTTTCAGATTATGTGTTGTGCTTCAGTGTATCCAGTCTGAAAATTGATGAAATGTGGTACCTGGAGGAGAGAAGATTGTAGGCCAGCGCCTATGTACTAGTATCTCAGCTAGTACAAAAGCTAAGGGAGATCTTTGGAGCATTGTAGCAGGTAGCAGCCTGCGTACTAGTAAATGGATCGGCTAGTACAAGAGCAAAGGGGGTTGTAGCTCCCGTACTGGTATAAGACTGCACCAGTACAAATATTGTAAAAGGATTTTCTTATTAAGAAGAAGATTGAGATGACTTGCAGCAGGTGGTTTTTCTCCCACATTGGGTTTCCACCTTATATCATGGTGTTCATGTGTGTGCCTTATGTGTGATGATCTATTCTCTATTACGGCATCTGTTATCTGATAATATGGTTGATAATGTTCTAATGCACTCATTGAAGATCAATTAACTTAATCATAAGAAGTTGTGGAAGTAGCATATATGAATCTGATTATGGAAATGGAAAAGTTTTATTAATGTAATAATATTGATTCACCCCCCCCCCTCTCAGTATTATTTCCAACATATAGACATATAACACATGAGTACCAAACCATATACACCTCATTCTAGATAGAGTCCAATCGTCAATGCATGACCATATCAACTACACAAACCATGACCTCATGCATGACAATAACCATTTCTCCATTATACACATTGCCACATGCAACTATCAACATGCATAAGCAATGCCTAATCAAATACACATAAGCATGAACGCATGTAGTCGAGCATAAGCGATATATTCTTGTAACCAACCTACAAGACTGATACATGTAATCAAACATCCAAGAATGTAGCTTAGCATACAAGGACGTAAGTAGGCAACATAATCAACATGTAAGTGACATATAACCATATACAACCAGTAATATAATCATGACAAATGTATTCCACAAAATCAATCATCAATGATCAAATTCTCCATGATAACCATACTACAACCCTAATCAATCATCAAGCACATGAGATGTAAGCATAGGAGACACACATGCAACTAACATGCATGCATGACCAACACATTCAACCCATCAAGTCCTAGAGTTGAACCATGCTTTGATACCACTCTCTAACACCCTCCTCCCACATCCACCCAAGTTACCATGCCAACTGGGGTACACATGAGACAAGAGCCTACTATGATCATATTCGACCTCCTAGGTGGCCTTAAGGAAGTGGAATCGATGGAGCATCACATACAACCATCCAACGTCATCAAAAAAACCCTTAGGAGACAAGTTAGCCACTCAGACAGCCTGTCCCTTGGTCCCACTATTGTTCTGGACAATTTAAGGCTCATTCGCTCTCATGCTATGGGCAAGGGAGTGACCAGAGACCTAAAGTCACTCTCATAGGCCTACCTGTCGACGACTGTGGTCCAATATTGCTAGTTCTGTGCCAACGACTTCGAGATTTGAGCCACTTTTTCAGGCCCAGAGCCTAGGTTACTATCCAACATGGAATGAAAGCTCAAAATTAAGTAAAGTACAGGGAAACAATGATGCAAAAGTAAATATTTGATCAAGGCCTTAACTAGACCCCTACTAGCCATGGTAGGCATTTCATCAAACATATCATCGACATGTAACCGGAAGGTGTAAATAACAAAGTTAAGAGGGTATCTCTTACTTATTTGAGAATCACCATGAACCATTGTTTCCTCATGTCATTTGCTGTCTTATCACTTATTAGGTCATATACACAATATCCATTCAAATACAAGTAAAAAAATGCTAAGAGCGAAACATAGTTGTTGCCATAAAATGAACATATAACCAACATAATAGGAACAAAATTATAATAAACATACTAGCCATCAAAATCCATATATACACCAGTATATCTACACATGAAAATCAATGAAATGAATTTCTCATTAATCAGTGCAATGAACCGACTAGAGATGGGACTGCCACATTCCACCCAACCATATATTGGCTAAGCCAAGTCTCTCTTCATCCAATCACCCCTATTCCATATTCCAAGCAAGAATGTGGGACTCATAGAACACAACAAAAATACCAATCAATGTGGATGCCACCGGAGTTCGCCGCCTACATCGTGAGGAATTTTGAGTACCTCCTAGTCTCTCAGGTTTTACCATGCATCCGTAGTCTGATCCAGGGATCACTAGGCCCTACATCAAGACATACTCTCTAAGATTTTCCATGCATACCATCACTGAATTACTAGTCCCAATGGAGATAAAATCCACCTCTTGGCTTTACTGTATATCCTGCCATTCATTGGCAAGGATTCCTAGGCCCGCCGAGGCACACAATCTGGCTTTACTGCAACCCATAGTCCGATTTAAGGGTTAGTAGGCTAGTGGCTTCATGCATCCTCAGTCTGGTTTAGGGACCAATACCACCATGTGTTTGTCAATTCAGAGATCCACCCCACTTAGCTTCGAATCCAATTTGGCCATCCAACATAAACCACATGAGAGAACCCATCTCATCAAAGCTGTCAAGAAATGGCAAGACTAGGTTGAAAATATTGTCACACCTAAAAAAACCCATGCCATGGTGGAAAAGAAGCACATGAAATCCCATGCATGCCAAATATAGTAAGGAAAATACACATAAAAGTTGATACCTACAATGAAGCCTATTGTAGTTGCTTGATCCTACCTTTCCCTACTTGATCTTTGCTTCCTCTTGTCTTCTTTTCCTTTCTTGCTCCAATGCCAAAGTGCTCCATGAAAACTCTAAGTGGCCAAGAATATGAGAGAGATAGAGAATACTGAGAGAGCTCTAAATCTAAACTGACAAAAGGTTACACTGACCAAGCTTTCCCACTAATCCCTAGAAGCCTTTTTATGAAGGAGGCCTCTATTTTCTTCATTTTCCTCCTCACATGCAACCTGTGACCTTTCACCTCCTTTTTCTCTTAATTTCCATTATTTTCATAAATAAATGTGCCAAAATACCTTTTTGCCTCTTTAATTCCTTAGCCATTGTCTTTTCCAATTTCCTTAGCCATAAACAACCAAATGAACACCCCCTAGGATGTTTTACTTACCATTCAACTTGGAATACGTGTCCCCATCCATGGTATTTAATATTTTTACATGGAATTTTCACCAAGGATATTACAATGTACATACTTTTTAAGTAAAGAGATATGGACGACATCATGAGACTTCAATATAGGTTTAAATCCCAATATGTAGGCCATTGGCCCATTTCTTTCTTAAATATGGAATAACCCACAAAATCTTTATAACCACCCCTCCCATATCTACCTAGTTTCATTGGCCTCCTAGGGTAAACATGAGAGGAGAAGCTACTATGATATGAATCAACCTCCTAAGTATAGTTAATTAAGTGGAATCGACAAGCTAAAAATTTTCGTAATTCATTATGGATCACAAAATCCTCAATTTAGAAACTAAAACTTTACTGACCTTCCTCAGGAGCAACAGGACCTCCAGGATTTGAACAACCACTCCAGGTGCCCAAACAATGATCTAGCTTGCCTTTTTAGTTATTTGGACTCCAAGTTGCTTGCATAAAGAGGCAATATAGTGATTGTAAGCCTCCAGTCACATGGATAACCTTGCCTCCCAGCTACTGCATTCTAGAATTCCTAGTTCTGTGCACGCGACCTCGAAATTTGAACCACTTTTTTAGGTCTAGGATACATAAATCTACCTTGAAATTAATAGAACTTTCCATAATGATGAATGACACAAGGATAAAGCCATTAATGTAAAAACTTAGTCAAGAACTTGACGTAACCAAGCCTAACCATGACAAACATTTTGTCAAACATATTGTGAACATGTAATCTACAGGTTATAAATGCATATTTGAACATAGGGGTCTCAAACTTATCTGATAATAATCAAGAAGGTATAATTACCTCTCATAATAGCTGCAATAACATCTATTAGGTCATGCATTCAATAACCATTCATTTACCAATAAAAAGATCTCAAGAGCCATAGCTAGAACCTATTATGAAACCATGCTTATAACTAGCATATAACTAAAATCATTAGAGGAAATTTCATTCCAAAAGTTCCCATGATTTTTTCATGTAATTTCCATGTCATAATATGTAAACCAATTAAAATCCTTTAAATTTAAAAAGAGGTACATGTAAATATTTTGGAGGGAAAAGAAGAAAAATTATTTTTTTTTAATTGTATTTTTAGCTTATCTCCTTATAGGTTTACTCAAATTTCAAGTGTATACAATTGTTGGATGCGGAATTAAATTCCACATCCAACCAGTACCCATTATGCATACTTTTGAGAAGACCCACATTGATAAAAATCAAAGATACATTAAAAAAAATGTGTTCAACACGTTTTTTAATGTATCTTCAATTTTTATCAATATGGGTCTTCTTAGAAGTATGCATAATGGGTACTTGTTGGATGTGGAATTTAATTTTGCATCCAATGAGAATCTACACTTGAATTTGAGGAAACCTATAAGGAGATAAGCCAAAAATATAATTAAAAAAAGTAGTTTTACTCTTTTCCTCTAAAATTCATATCTCTTATTTTACATTTTTAGCTATTATTTTCTTATTTTTCCTTAATAGGCCACTTTTAGGATGAAATTTCCTCTAATGAATAACCATTATAGAACATCCATCAAAGCCACATAATAAAAAGTATAATTACTCATGAAATACAAGAGGGAAAGGGCTCTTATTAACATATTCAAAATCCAACCAAATCAAGGACTTCCACATACCACCCGACCATAGATTAGGTTGAACAAAATCTTTCTTTCATCCAATCACTTTCATACGGCCATATTCCAAGCATGAATTTGGGACTCACAACAAATAAAAAGGGCTTCCTTAGTCTTTACCACAACCCCGCCAAAACCAGTCAAGGGAATCCTAGGTCTAAAAATCCTCACCTATACAATGAGGCTTTATCGTAATCCCGCCATTACTGGTCAAGGGATTCCTAGGCCCAAACAATAAACATACACTACTAGGCTTTACCGAAATCCTCCCAAAATTGGTCAAGGGATCATTAGGCCCTAAACAATCTTAGATGCCTCCGTATTTATTCACCAATACCTTGAGGAATTTTCCCATTTCCACCCTTAGGCTTTACCACAATCTCGCCATTACTGGTCAAGGGATTCCTAGGCCCTTGGGAATTCTCCTGAGACCACCTCACTTGGTTCCAAAGCCATTTGGAAATCCAAAGCTCAAACAATTGAAAGAACCCCATCACACTATGGCTATCTGAAAATGGAAAGGCAAAGTTGAAACCACTGTCACACCTGGAAAAACCCGCGACAATGACAACAAGAGAGGAAAATTTACAGATTCATGTACCATGCATGCCAAAAATAACAAGGAAATCATACATGCAACTCGATACTTGCAAGTAATACTGCTATAGCCTCTTGATCCAATTCTTCCTTGCTTTATCTTTTCTTCCATTTTCTTTCTTGTTCTTCCTTTACCTTCCTTACTCCAATGCTAGAGTGCTCCAAGAATACTCTAAGTGTGCAAGAGTATGAGAGGGAGAAAATTGAGAGAGATCTCCAAAAATGAACTAATAAAAGGTTAAACTGACAAAAGAAATGAACTGATCCTCAAAAGCCTTTTTATCATTGAGGCCACTATTTTCCTTCAATTTTATCCTCACAAGCAACATGTGACCTTTCACCTTCATTTTCTCTTATTTTCCATTATTTTCATAAATAAAATTTCAATTAATGCTTATTTTCCTTTTCAAAGCCCTTGCCTTTGCCTTTTCCAATTTTATTTAGCCATAATAAACCAAATGAAAACCTACTAGTATGTTTTTCCAACCATTCAACTTGGAATACATGTCTCGTTACCTTGGTATTATTTTTCCTTTATTAAGTTTATTACATGAGATTTTAACTAGGGGTTGTTACAGACCCCTCCCCCTTAGTGGAGCACCATCCTCAGTGTTCTATGACACCTATGACCAACAAACTGTTGAAAACAAAACATACTGCCTATGGAGCTTTATAACCCAAATCGTTGCATTACTTATGATGACATCTTGTTGAAAGCATGACAATAATAACGTTTATTGGAGCTTTATAACACAACTCATTACGATATTTACAATAGAAACCACATATATACTCAGGCACATTTAGTTTGACAAACAAATAAACATATTGTCTATTGATATTTATAAATCCAGCTTGGTACAATATTTACAATAATATACACATATATACATATGCATATTTTCTTTAATCAACAAAGAAAATGATATGATGCTTGCACCCATAACAAAGGAATCTAGAGGCTCACAACTCCACTCTCAAATTAATACCAAGATTCACCTCCCTCCTAGGAAGTCTAGAATCCACTTCCAAAGTCAACATCCGCATCCAATATCCAACGCTGCAACCTTTACACTACTTGTTCTCTTAGTGAACAGTTACCGACTCATTGTTCCAAGGCACACTTCCAATGTGCATTTGATTCCATATAACAATGCTAATGACCAAAAACATTGTAACAACCCTGGTGAAAATTCCATGCAATAAAAGTTAATAAATGAAAAAATAATAACCATGGTTGATGGACACTTATTCCAAGCTGAATGTTGGTCAAGACATCCTAGTGTGGGTGTTCTTTGGTTTATTATGGCCAAGGAAATTGGAAAAGGCAATGGCTAAGGCTTTGGAAAGGAAAAATGACATTTTGGCACATTTATTTATGAAAATAATGGAAATTAGGAGAAAAGGGAGGTGAAAGGTCACATGTTGCATGTGAGGAGGAAAATGAAAGAAAATAATGGAAAATGAAGAAAATAGAAGCCTCATTCATAAAAAGGATTCTAAGGATCAGTTGGTAACCTTTTGCCGGTTTAGTTTTGGAGCTCTCTCATTATTCTCTCTCTCTCTCACTCTTGACACGTATAGTTTTCTTGGAGAAATTTGGCATTGGATCAAGAAAGGAAAAGAAGGCAAGATGAAGCAAAGATTGAGTAGGGAAAGACAGGATCAAGTAGCTACAACAAGATTATTTGTAGGTATCATTTGTCATATGTATTTTCCTTGCTAAATTTGGCATGCCCGGTATTGAATTTGGTTGTTTTACTATTATGGCATGGGTTTTCACAGGTGCAACTGTTTTTCAACCTAGCCTTGCAATTTCCGGACATCCATGGTGTAATGGGATTCCCATGTTTTGGTTGAGTTGGATTACTAGATGGCTTCAAAGCTGAGTGAGGTGGATCTCCGAATGATAGAGAACATGACCTAGGGGTCCCTACACCATACTATGGATCACGTTAAAGACACTGGGCTAGTGACCCCTGAGCCAAACTATGGGTTGTGGTAAAGCCAGGATTGTGTTGTATCGATGGGCCTAGGAATATTTGTTGGTGAATGGTAAGATATACTGTAAAGCCAAGAGGTGGTTTTCTCTTTGTTGAGCCTAGTAATATCAAGTTTGGGATATGCGGTAAAGCCTGGAGATTGGGTCTCAGTTTAGGGCCTAGTGATCTGGGTTTGGATTACGGTAAAGCTTGAGAGACTAGGAGATAAGAAAATTCCTCATGGTGTAGGTGGAGAATTCTGGTGGCATCCATGATTGTTTTTCCCTAGCGATCGGTTGGAGATCATGGTAAATCATGTTATGACATGTTTATTATGTTGGCCTAGTGATCCATGATGGATTACGGTAAAGTGTGGTTTGTATTGATGAGGGTGAGGTGGTTTAGCCTCAGGATGCCCTAGTTGGTTCTTTCAGTTTGAGTCCCACATTCATGCTTGGAGTATGGCACAAGGTTGAATGATTGAAGAGATATTTGGCTCATCCATTCTATGGTCAGGTGGAACATGGTAGCCCCATCCCGGGTTTCGATTTTGCATCATTAATGAGAGGTTATTTCTCATTGTAATTCTATAAGTATTATATTGGTTTATATGTGGATCATATGGATGTGATTTCATTGGTATTTCTGTTGCAATTATGCTAGTTATGTATGTGTTTCATGACAGTGACTATGTATGTACCTCATCATGTTTTTACATGTAAATGAATGGACAATGTATCTATGACCTAATATATTATAATGCAAGAAATGATAAGATGGAACAATGGTTATTAGCGATTCTTTGATAGGTATGAGATCCCTATGCTTAAATCTATTGTTTACACTTGTAGATTACATATTTGTGATATGTTTGATGAAATGCTTGTCATGGCTAGTAGGGGTCTTGAGAAGGATTCTTCAACTAGTTGCTTTTGCATCATTATTTCCTTGTTCTTTTACTGTTCCAAATATGTCATTCAATTCTGGGTAGTTACCTAGGCTTTGGGTCTGAAAAAGTGGCTTGAAACCTAGGGATGCTGGCACAAGATTGGACAAAATAGTCCCTGGACATTGGCATACATATATCATGAGAGCATCTAGAGCCCCTAGACGCTGGAAAGCCTATATAATGAGAGCATCTAGAGGTCAAGAGGCTTAAAAATTCAGTGGGACCCAACGGCTAACTGCCTAAAGTGTTGGGATGGTTCTCAGGGGTCCTGTAGCTAATGTGGAAGGTATGTATGTTGTGTTTCCATTGATTCCATTTCCTTAAGGTCACATAGGAGGTTGAATATGATCATAGTAGCCTCTCGTCGCATGTTTACCTCGATTGGTCGGTTACTTGGGTAGATGTGGGAGGAGGGTGTTACATAGTGGTATCAGAGCATGGTTCACCCCTTGGACTGGATGGGATGTGTGTGTTGGTCATGCATGCATGTCGGTTGCATGTGTGTCTCTTATGGTTGCATTCCATGTGCTTGTTGCATTGCATGGTGTTGATCATGGTTGTAGTGATGTTACCATATGTAAGTTGAGGTTTTTGTTGTGGGATACATTGTTATGAGTGTAAGACTGGTTATATGTTGTTATATATCACTTACATGTATAATTTTGTATTCTTGGTTATATTCTTGTATGCTTGGTTACATTCTTATATTCGTGGTTGCATGTATCATTCTTGTAAGCTTGGTTTCAAGTATTGTTCACTTATGCTTGATTATATGCGTTCATGCATGTGTGTGGTTGATTACACATTGCTTATGCATGTGGCCATGTGTACAATGGCGTAATGGTTGTTGTCATGCATGAGGTCATGGTATGTGTAATTGATATGGTCATGCATTGATGACTGGACTCTAGCTAGAATGATGCTTATGTGTTGATGCACTTATTTGTATATGTCTATATGTTGTTATGATTATGTTATACATGTATCACGCTGATTTGATGATCTTGCAGATGAGACATCCTCCCTGAGCTATGCTAAGGTACGTTGGTTTATTGTGATTTGGTTTAGCTGAAATAGTATTCCTTGTAGGAGAAAGATCAAATGGCTAGCAATATGGTAGACAAAAAAGACTCTCCCTATGATTGAGATGCGCAACGTGGTGTTGGGCACTCTTCTCATTTGGAAGACACATTGAGAAGCTTGAAGGAAGAAATAAGGATTTGTAAGGTAGACAATGACCGGATCATATAGACACAAGAGAAATAAGTAGAGGTTAATGCTATACTTCTTCAAAGTTTGTCAAAATTGCAGCGACAAGGGCCACTTCGGATCAGCCATGGACAGGAGGAAAAGAATAATGGGGCATATTATGGATGTAGGTCTCATGGTGGTCACATTTCAGATAGAGATGACACTATTAGAGATGACAGGTTGTTGGATACTCCGGATAGGAGAGGTAATGGATATAGTTATTATTCGAGTTCTGGTTTAGATATACATCATGATTGTCATCGTTATCATTCTTACAGGAGGATTGATAAGGGGTAATTTCCAGATGAGTTTAATAAAGTGAAGCCACCTACTTTGATGGAGATGTGAAGAAGTCGGAAGATGCATAAGCTTAGATACTTGGGACGAACAAATTATTTGAGTTGCATAATTACACGGATAACCTAAAGGCCAGAGTAGCAGTCTTCAAATTGAAAGGTAAAGCATACATTTGGTGGGAAGATGTGAAGCAAGTCAAAGACATTAGGACATATTAATTGAATTGGCATGAGTTCAAGAGGCTTTTCAGGAAGAAATACTTATCATAAAGGTACTATGACAGTAAGGCCAACGAATTATATGAGCTAAAGATGGGATCAATGACAGAGGAAGTGTACACGACGAAATTTCTGGAGCTATTGAGGTATGTACCATATCTTAAAGATGAGAAGGCTAAAGTTCAACGATTTGTTAGTGGATTGTTATTAGAATTTAGAGATGGGATTGAGTATGATGAGCCTCCATCACTTGAGGAGGTTATTTGGAAATGGAAGCATTTCTATTAATAGTCAAAGCATAAGAATGAATCTAAGCAAGGATGGAAAGGGAAAGACAAAGGTAAAGGTAAATGGCAGCTAAAAATAACAAGGCCTTAGAATGCATATGAGAAAGAAAATGTGGCACCACAAAAGAGGTTTAATGAAACTACATAGGGACATGGGTCACAACATCAGCAATAACATAGGGGTGAGGTTATTGGTCAGTTGGAGTGTTGGACATGTGGTAAGGATCACCTTAAGAGATATTTTCCACAAAATCAAGGTGGTAAGCCTCAGATATATAGTGCACAGGAGGCATAGACTATTGGGGATGTTGGTAAGAGTGTTCCTTGTATTTATGCAACATTGGATAACAAATAGGTAGATCATTAGGCATCTATCATTGAGATGGACGGTAAGATTTATGATCAAGTTATTTATATTTTGTTTGACCCTATATCTAATTATAACTATGTTAGTCCTAACTTGGTGGATAAGTGTGGTTTGAGTAAGGAATTGCATGTAGAATCTTGGTTAGTGCAGTTGGCTATAGGTATAAATAAGTGAGTTCATCATTGGGTAAGATCTTGTGCATTTGATTTGAATGGTATGCCTACCACAACACATTTGAATGTATTACCATTGGGATCATATAGTATATCATTGGGCATGGATTGGTTGTATATTCATAGAACCAAGTTATATTGTTATGAAAAATCCATTGAGTGTGTTGATGACAATTGGAACAAGAGTCTTACAGGGAAAGAAGAAAGCCACATCAGTTAGGATGGTAAAAACTATGCAGGAAAAGTACAGTCATAAGAAAGGGTGTGTGTTATTCATGGTGCAAATTTATAGTGACAAAGGTAAGGGGGTTGAGGATGCAGATGTTTTGAGCAGGTACCCAGTTCTACAACAGTTTCATGAGGTATTTCCTCAGGACATTACAGAGTTTCCACCATACATGGAGGTAAACATTTCTATTAAGTTGTTGCCAAGGGAAGCTACGACATCAAAAGCACCTTACAAGATGAGCACACTTGAGGTGGTGGATTTGAAGTTGTAGTTAAATGAAATGTTCAAAAAAGGATACATTAGACCAAGTGTATCGCCTTGCGGTGCACTGGTATTATTCGTGAAGAAGAAAGATGGAACTTTGATTATTCATTGACTATAGGTAATTGAACAAATTGACTATTAATAACATGTATCCATTGCAGAGGATTGATGGCTCATTCGATCAGTTGAAGGGAGCAACATTGCTCTCGAAGATTGATCTGAGATCCAAATATCACTGGGTATGCATCAAAGAGGAGGACATTTATAAGATAGGTTTCTGGACCAAGTATGGTAATTATGAGTTTTTTGTAGTTCCATTTGGTTTGACTAATGATCTAGCTACATTTATGTGCTTGATGAATAATATGTTTCATCTGTATTTGGATAAGTTTTTTATTGTGTTCATTGATGACATAATAGTATATTCTAAAAATGAGGAAGAGCATGCCGACCATTTAGCAACATTGTTGAGGTTATTGAGAGAGAATTAGTTGTATGCTAAGCTCAGGAAGTGTAGTTTCTTTTAGACTGAGGTACATTACTTGGGACATGTTGTCTCCAAGGATGGAATTGCAGTAGATCCAGAAAATATAAGGGCCATCATGAAGTGGGTAGCTCCCAGGAATGTGGACGAGGTGAGATATTTCATAGGATTGGTAGGTTATTACAGGAGGTTCATCAAGAACTTCTCATAGATTTCTTATCCTATCACATCATTACAGAGGAAAGGTAAGAAGTTTGAATGGACAGAGGAGTGTGAGGTTAGTTTTGAACAAATTAAGTAGTTGTTGACACATGCACCAATGCTACAGATTGCAGATCCAGAAAAAGAGTTTTTAGTGTGCATAGATTCTTGCAAGAGAGGACTTGATGGAGTCATTATGCAGGATGGACAGGTGGTATGATATGAGTCACGAAAACTAAACGAGCACAAGCATAACTACCCAACACATGATTTGGAGTTAGCATTGATCATACATGCATTAACAATGTGGAGGCACTATGTTCTTGGTAGGAGGTTTATACTGATGAGTGATCACATTAGGTTGAGGTATTTGTTTGATCAACTGAATCTAAATGCCAGGCAAGCTAGATGGTTGGCCACAATTAATGAGTTTGACTTTGATATCATGTACATTAAAGGAAAGGAGAACAAGATTGTAGATGCTCTTAGCAAGCGGGTACATGTAAATCACTTAGAAACTATAAGCTCCTATGGGACAAACTTACATCATAGGATCTTACAGGCAGGACAATAGGATGTCAGGTATATGGAGATTGTGCACAGGTTGCAGCAGAGTACTGGGACAAGTACAGGTGATAGTACAAGTAAAAGTATAGGTGACAGTACAGGCACATGTACCTGTGGTATTATAGGTACATGTATAGGTGGTAGCGCAGGTATAGGTACATGTGACAGTATAGGTATAGGTATAGGTACAGATAATGATACAAGTACAGCTATATGTGTAGATGCACATAATGTGGACCACTGCCTTACATCAGATGGTTTAGTTATGTTTAGGGACATGATATATGTGCTAGAAAATAGTGAGCTCAGGAAGGCGATCTTGAGGGAGTTTCATGCGAAACCATATTTGGGTCACCCAAGTTATCAGAAGACATTGATTGTAGTGAAGAAGTTTTATTATTGGCCAAACTGAAAGAGGGATGTAGCATAGTTTGTGGCTAGGTGCTTTGATTGTCAACATGTGAAGGCAGAGTGTAAGCATTTAGGTGGACTATTGCAGTCAGTTAGGATTCTAGAGTGGAAATGGGAAGTCATTTCCATGGAATTCATCATAGGTTTTCCAAGGATAGTGAGACAACATGATTCCATCATGGTTGTTGTGGATAGCTTGAAAAAGGTTGCGCACTTCATTCCAGTGAAGTCTACATTATCAACTAGCAATGTAGCATAGGTATTCATTATAGATGTGGTCAGATTGCATGGTGTTACAAAGAAGATTGTGTCAAATAGGGATGCAATTTCACTTCCAAGTTTTAGAAGAAGTTATTTGTAGGTTTGGGCACAAAGTTACCCTTTTGTACAACTTATCATCCACAAACACATGGACAGACGAAGAGGGTCAACATGATATGGAGGACATGGTAACCATATCTGTGATGCATCAACAACGAAAGTAGGAAGAGTATATTCCATTGGTAGAGTTCAATTACAAAAATGGGTATCAGGAATCTTTGAAGATGAGTCCATTTGAGGCATTGTATGCGTGGAGTTGTAGTACTCCTATTAGTTGGAGTGATCCAGTTAACAGGGTATTGATTGGACTAGAATTGTTGGTAGACATGGAACAAGAAATGTAGGTAATCAAGAAGAATCTAAAGGAAGCACAGGATAGGAAGAAGAGCTATCCAGATGTGAACATGTTGTTCAAGGAGTTCCAGGTTGGGGAACAGGTGTATTTTCACATCAAACCAAAGAAGAGATCCTTACATATTGGATCATGTGCCAAGTTGGCACCATAGTTTTGTGGACCCTTCAATATTGTTGAGAGGATTGGGTTAGTAGCCTATCGACTTGCAATGCCTCTGATAGAGAAAATCCATTATGTTTTCCATGTGTCATTACTTAAGAAGTATGTTAAATACGTTGATCATGTGATTAAATGGTATGTAATGCAGGTGGAACCAGATGGATAATTATAGCTAGAGCCTTATGTATATTGCCGAAAAAGGTGCTCATGCTCTGAAACCGAGTAATCTAGCAAGTTAAAGTGCAGTGGAAGCACTTTGGGCCCAATGAAGCTACATGGGAGATGACAGATTAGATGCGGGCAATGTATCCTTATGTGTTTGCCGATTGAGGCAAAGAGATTTTGGTATGGTGCTTTGGTATATGTTTTGGTATATGTTTTGATATATGTACATATGTATATGGATGTAATACTGCCATGAGCTATGTTATAAAGCTCCAATAAGTGGTATGGTTGTCATGTCATTATGTTGTCATGTTGGTTTACGTCTTAGTAGTTGATCATTATAATTACTTCATTGAGCTATGTTATAAAGGTCCATGGGTAGCATGTTTTCTTTTCAGTGGTTTTGTTGAGGTATAGGTGTAGTTGAACACCGAGGATGGTGTCCCCCAAGGGGGAGGTTTATGTAACAATCCTGGTGAAAATTTCATGTAATAAAGGCAAAAATAATAACCACAATTGATGAGACACTTATTCCAAGCTAAATGTTGGGCAAGACATCCTAGTGTGGGTGTTCATCAATTTATTATGGCTAAGGAAATTGGCAAAGGAAATGGCTAAGGCTTTAGAAAGGAAAAATGACATTTTTGGCACATTTATTTATGAAAACAATAGAAAATAGGAGAAAAGGGAGGTGAAAGGTCACAGGTTGCATGTGAGGAGGAAAATGAAGGAAAATAATGGAAAATGAATAAAATAGAGGCCTCATTCATAAAAAGGCTTATGAGGATTAGTTGGTAACCTTTTGTCAGTTTAGTTTTGGAGCTCTCTCATTATTCTCTCTCTCTCTCACTCTTGGACACTTAATGTTTTCTTGGAGCAATTTGGCATTGGATCAAGAAAGGCAAAGAAGGTAAGAGGAAGAAAAGATCAAGCAGGGAAAGGTAGGATCAAGCAGCTACAACATGATTCTTTACAAATATTGATTGACATGTGTATTTTCATTGCTAAATTTGGCATGCATGTTATTTCTTGTGGTTATTTTGTTGTTATGGCATGGGTTTTTCGAGGTGTAACAATTTTTTCAGCCTAGCCTTTCCATTTTCGAATAGCCATGGTGTGATGGGGTTCTCATGTTTCAGTTGAGCTATATTGTCAGATGGATTCGAAGCCGAGTGAGGTGGATCTTTGAATGATAGAGAACATGTCCTAGTGGTCCCTAAACCAGACTGTGGATCACGGTAAAACCACTGGCCTAGTGACCCTTGAGCTAGATTGTGGGTTGTGGTAAAGCCAGGATTGTGTTGCCTCAGTGGAACTAGGAATCCTTGCCGGTGAATGGAAGGATATATGGTAAATCCAAGAGGTTGTTTGCTCTCCATTGGGCCTAGTAATCCCAGGTTTTGGATATGCGGTAAAGCGTGGAGAGTGGGTCTCGATTTAGTGCCTAGTGATTCAGGTTTGGATTACTGTAAAGCCTGAGAGACTAGGAGATAGGAAAATTCCTCATGGTGTAGGTGGAGAAATGCAGCAGCATCCATGCTTGTTTTGGCCTAGTGATCGGGTGGAGATCATGTTAAATCCTGTTATGACATGTTTATTATTTTGGCCTAGTGATCCAGGATGGATTACAGTAAAACCTAGTTTCTATTGATGAGGGTGAGGTGGTTTAGCCTCGGGATGCCTTGGTTGGTTTTTTGGTTTGAGTCCCACATTCATGCTTGGAATATGGCACGGGGGTGAATGGTTGAAGAGATATTTTTCTTAGCTATCCTATGGCCGAGTGGAACATGGTAGTCCAATCCCATGTTTGGATTTTTAATCATTAATAAGAGGTTATTTCTCCTTGTATTTCTATGAGTATAATACTAATTTATATGTGGATCATATGGTTGTGATTTGATTGGTATTTTTGTTTCTATTATGCTAGTTACGTATGTGTTTCATAACAATGACTATGTATGGATCTCATCATGTTTTTACTTGTAAATGAATGGATAATGTATCTATGAACTAATAGATGATAATGCATCAAATGATAAGAGGGAACAATGGTTCTTAGTGATTCTCAGATAAGTATGATATCCCTATGCTTAAATCTGTTGTTTACACCTGTAGATTACATATTTTTGATATGTTCGACGAAACGCTTGTCATGGCTAGTAGGGGTGTAGTTAAGGGCTTGTTCAACTAGTTGCTTTTACATTATTTTTTCAATATTATTTTACTATTCCAAATATGTCATTTAATTCTGGGCAGTGGCCTAGGCTCAAGGCCTGACAAAGTGGTTCAAAACCCAGGGATTTTGGCATAGCACTAGACAAAATAGTCCCTCGACATTGGCATGCCTATAGCATGAGAGCATCCAAAGCCTCTTGGACACTAGTAGGCCTATAGTATGAGAGCGTCCAGATCCTCTTAGACACTAGCAGGCCTATAGTATGAGAGCGTCCAGAGGTCAAGAGGCCTAAAACTTAATTGGACACAAGGGATAATTTCCTGAAGTGTTGGGATAGTTCTCATGGGTCCTGTAGCTGATGTGGAAGGTTCATATGTTGTGTTTGCATTCATTCCATTTCCTTAAGGTCACATAGGAGGTTGAATCTGATCATAATAGCCTCTCGTCGCATGTTTACCCCGGTTGGCTAATTACTTGGGTAGATGTGGGAGGATGGTGTTCGAAAAATCCATCCCCAAGCCTTCTCTTCTTTGCTACATAGTCCCTCGGGCAATCTGGTCAGCCCCTTCCATTCAGTCACTCACGTTCCAAGTTCCCTAATATCCCCTTTCCCGGGTGATCCATCCCTTGGCAAGGTTTCCTTGCATCGTAAGGTCCAAAAACTAAGGCATATCGATGCCTCAAAACCATCATACTGGCCATATCATGCTTATGGAAATAAATGGACACTATTAGGTACTAGTGTCCCACAATGGCCCTTGGCCTGAAGTGCTTTACCAACATACTGCTGCATGTTCTAATTCCTTTTGCTGCTTCTGCTAATTCTTGCATTCATTTTCAACCACCCAAATTGGAAATTTCCATGCTTTATTTTACCAAGAACATCCATTAGAATCAAAATGAATTGAAATAAATTCAAAAAATACCTCATTGATAGCTCGTCAATAAGTTACCCCTGCAACTCTATTTACTTCCTATCACAACAAGTCAAACTAGGTGTTCAATCAAATCATCATGTATAAACTTACCACATCTAGTTAGCTCAAAACAAAAACATCATAAATCAAAATCATAGATCATGTGCACCCATCATAAATCATAGTCATAGATCACATGCATAGTTAAAACTGAAATAAGATATGGATACTTACCTTTCAATCGGTTCTTTTCTTCTACCTTTTTCCTTTTTCCTTTTGGTACAAACATTGAATCAGTCGCCACACCCAACAAGAATCTAATGCCTTTCCTCCTCTCCAATCACATACACGTACACACAGTGTACATCTCACACATACACCCACACATGGCATACAACACCACACAATACATGCACCTACATTCACCATACAACACAACACATACACTTGCACCTAGTGTACATCACATTACATAAACATACACCTGCTGTAAAACACAATACATACATGTACACCTAGTGTACAACATAATACATACAACCACACCCAGTATACAACACAATACATATACGTGAAAAAAGTACAACACAATGAATATGCATGTCACGATACAATGACTACATAGTACACATAACATAGTACCACATGTGCACAACACAACATGTACAACATGCACACAATACCACATGTACACAACACCATTAGCACAATGTGTATACAACACTACATGCATGCAACACCGCATGTACCACATGTACATAGCACCACATGAACACTACACCACATGTACAACATGCACACGACACCATATATACACAACATTGCATATACAACATGCACAAAACACCATTGGTACACAACAATGCACATACAACATGCACACAACACTATATGTACACAATATGACACATACAACATGCACACAACATTATATGTACACAGTACCGCATATACAACATGTACATAACACTGCATATACCACACATACACAACACCACATATACCATATGTACACAACATCATCTCTACATAGCATCACATGTACCACATGTACACAATGCCATCTATACATAACACTGCACATACAACATGCACACAACATTATATGTACATAGTACTGCATATGAAACATGCACAAAACACTATAGGTACAACATGTACAATAGACACAAAAAAATAGTACTACACATCCAAACACCACACTGTCTGTACCATGAAACCTTTCCTCTAGTGTCTTTCCATTATCCTTGCTTGTCCTAGCATGCCACAAATCACACTACTTTTATTCCATTGATGTATCCCTCAACATTACTTTCCATAGCATAAACATAGACATAGTATAATCACACAATATCAATACATATCCACATGATGCTGACCTCATAGATCTGTCAAGGCTACTCTTCCCACTTGATTCCCCCTAAACCAGGAACCTATTTCATGCCATTCACTTGCATAATGAATCATTCCTCTACAAAAATGATCCCTCACTACCTTGTCAGACAAAAACATACATACATATATATACATATAAAAATTAGCATAAAACAATCATGATTCATGAAAATCCTGTTAGACAACAACACACACACAGACACACACACACACAGATAAACATCAACATAATCATAATCACAACACAGTTGCTAGATATCATAAGATCAAGGTTAAGAGAACTCCCTTTATCTATGCACAACATGCACAACTTTGATAACAATAGTTTCCAACTTAGCTAAGGCACATGTTACCTTAAACCAATTTATTTTGCCTTTCCTATTACCTTTCTCATAATTATCCTGCCATTGTCTATTTATCCCAATGGATTGAACCAATCAACCTGGTTTTCATATTCTTGCCTTCTAATTCCCCTTACTCATGCACTGAGCTTCATATGGGTATTTACACTGCCTGTTAAGTTTCATTCAACTCTTCCCGAGCTCCATTAAATTTCATCTTTCCCCAACCAATTCCCAAGTCCCTCAAAACATAAAAGGAATGAATAAGAAACAAACAAGAAGAAAACAATGAAAACCAATAGCAATACAATACCATAAAAAAAGCGGCATGTCCATGCACCAGACATAAAAAAACTACAAATTAAGTGCAAACAAATCACAAAATATCGAAAACACTAAACTCCCAACAAGCACCATGACTCAACCCCATGACTTCCCAATGCTTCCAATGGAAAGCTCAACCTAAGCCTTCTTCAACATTTCACGGAAGTCCTTTTCTCCATGTAATCCCCTGCATCATACTACCATAAACACACAACTGTCAATGCATACATCAACATAACAATATACCATTTACCTTACCTTGTTGTACCCAAAACGTTGACTTGTAAATGAACATGTACATATATCCTCTCTCAAGGGAATCCAATTCCTTGACGAATCCAACTATAACTAGATACCAACTATTACGCCTATCAAATACAGATTCATGAACCTAGCACATGCCTACATAATGTCAGACAAAATCAAGGTTAAGAAGAATTCCTGTATCCCCCCAAAGCATTCATTCAATTGGAATTGTAGTTTCCAATCATAGCCAAAGTAATTTTCACCCAATTCCTTTATTTTACGTTTACCTTGCTACAATTGAGTCTTATTATATGTTATCACATCACCTAGTTGTTAGTTATATAAACAAATCAACTATTACCTTGTCATGCTAGTACCAAGCATATTTCCCTGCAACTGTTCACACATGTCAATCACATGTTCCAAATATCAAGACATCATGTCTATTAATTTGAAATCAACCTTTACCAAGACTAACAATCGTTTCATACTCTACTCACAACCACAAATCATAATACTACAACTAGCACCTACTTACACTCAAGTACATATCAACTATATCAACACATATTGAGTTAGTACAACCATCTTAAAACAATATCATTCCTTCATGTAATCATATATAAACATACTCATATCATGCAATTAATCATACATTCAAACAACTTATAAACATACCATGCTAGCTAAACCAAATAGATGACATAATCAAACTCATACCTCAATGTATCTTAGGGGAGGAGATCACATCTGCACAATTCAATCCAGATTAGCAGTACACAATATCACAAATATGTCAACTCATACTTGAATGTCATAGCCATAACCATATTCATAGACCAATATATATTAACATGATACATATAACATCAATATCTTAACTGAAATGACCCTAATCATCATGTGGAAACCACAATGCATATAACAATAAGTTACTATCATTCATGACTATTCGTCGCATATACATATGACCACATTGATCAACTAACATCGCAAAAGCAGTAGAATAACATGCATGTACATAACCCTAATGCATATAACAACCATTAACCAACATACCTACATTCCAACATACAAAATTGTGTGTCGATATGTTCCTACCCTAATGTCTAGTGCTACAACCTTGCTTAGATGATCTGCATCTCTTGCTCTATCTCAACCAACACATTAGCATCATGATGACATAAACTGCAACACTGAATATCATAATGCATGCATAACAATCACATAAATAACTAACATGCATGCATTTCAAACGCATTCCATTCATCTAAGTTTTTGAACCATGCTCTAATACCAATCTGTAACCACCCCTCCCATATCTACATAGTTTCACCGCCTTTCCAGGGTAAACATGAGAGGAGGAGCTACTATAATATGAATCAACCTCCTAAGTATAGTTAAAGAAGTGGAATCGACAAAATAAAACGTTATTGGCCTTCCTGAAGAGCTACAAGACCCCCAGGAGCTGAACAATAACTCCAGGTGCCCAAACCCTCAGCTAACTTGCCTTTTTGGTGATCTGGACTCTCAGACGCTTGCATAACAAGGAAAGCACAAAATTCCCAGTTATGTGCATGCAACCTCAAAATCTGAGCCACTTTTTCACGGCTAGGATCCATACCTCTACCAAGAAATTAATAGATTTTCCAGAATGATGAATGCCAAAAGGAAAAAGCCACTAATGTAAAAAATTAGTCAAGAAATTGACCTAATTAGGCCTAACCATAAAAAACATTTCGTCAAACATATTGTGAACATGTAATTTACAGGTTATAAATGCATATCAAAACATAAGGGTATCATACTTATCTGATAATCATCAACAAGGTCTAATTCCCTCTCATAATAGTTGCAATAACATCTATTATGTCATGCATTCAATAACCATTAATTTACCAATCAAAACATGTCAAGAGTCATAGCTACAACCTGTTATGAAACCATGCTTGTAACCAACATATAACCAGAATAATAACCATGATAGAACAACTATAAAATCCACATAGTAACAAGTATAATTACCCATGAAATATAAGAGGAAAAGGGCTCTTACTAACACATGCAAAAGCCAACTAAATCAGGGACTCCATGTACCACCTGACCATAGATTTGGTTGAACCAAATATTTCTTTTAGCTAATCACCCTTGTGCCATATTCCAAAGCATGAATACGAGACTCAAAAAAAATCCTGCCAAAACTATTCAAGGGAATCCTATGCTCAAAACCCTCACCTATACAACCAGGCTTTACCATAATCCCACCATTACCACTAGAGGGATTCCTAAGCCTAAAAAACAAACATACACTACCAAGCTTTACCACAATCTCACCAAAAATTATCAAGGGATCACTGGGCCCTAAACAAGATTGGATGCCCCCAGATTTATTCACTAATACATTGAGGAATTTACATGTCTCCACCCTCATGATTTACTGCAATTGCACCAGTGCCGATCTAGGGATCCCTAGGCCCTTGGGAATTTTCCTAAGACCACCTCACCTGATTCCAAAACCATCCGACAATCTAAAGCTCATCCAATTGAAATAACCCCATCACATCATGGCTATGCAGAAATAGAAAGGCAAAGATGAAACCACTGTCACACCTGGAGAAAATTATGACAATGATAACAAGAGAACCAAATACACACATGCATACCAAAACTAGCAAGGAAATCATACATGCAACTCGATACCTACAAGTAATTCTACTGTAGCTGCTTGATCCAACTCTTCCTTACTTGATCTTTGCTTCCATTTTCTTTCTCGTCCTTCCTTTTTTTCCTTCCTCCAATGCTAGAGTGCTCTAAGAATGCTCTAAGTGTACAAGAGTGTAAGAGAGAGAAGATCGAGAGAGAGATCCAAAGATGAACTGACAAAATCTTAAACTGACAAAAGCCATGAACTAATCCTCATAAGCCTTTTTATCATTGATGCCTCTATTTTTTTCATTTTCCTCTATTTTCCTTAAGTTTCCTCCTCACATGTAACATGTGACCTTTCACCTTCCTTTTCTCATATTTTCCATTATTTTCATAAATAAAATTCCAATTAATGTCTCTTTGCCTTTTCAAAGCCTTTTCCATTGCCTTTTCCAATTTCCTTTAGCCATAATAAACCAAATGAACACCCACTAGGATGTTTTTCCCACCATTCAACTTGGAATATGTGTCCCATGACCTTGGTATTTTTTTTTCCTTTATTAAATTTATTACATGAGATTTTAACCTAGGGTTATCACCATCTTGGTGCCAACTTAGCACTTGATCCAATCTTTAATGAAAATTTCCTTGCTTTGATGTAGAGGTAAACATTTTCCCCCACTTGGAATTCCTTATGTATTCTCTATTGATCTGAATAAATCTTTTATCAGTCTTTAGCTATTTTTAATTGTCACCTGATAGTAATTAGTTCCTATTGTATTTCTTTTGGCATATCATGCTCGATATGCCCCCTGTTCACTAGATCATCCCGTTTGATAGGTGTATTTCATTTTTTTCCATAAAGAACCTCAAATGGACACATATTTATTGACTCCTGGTACCCATTGTTATAAGAAAACTCTACCAAGGGTAAAAAATCTTCCCAAGTCCTTGGATGATGCTTGGCATACATTATCAACATGTCTTATAACAGTATGTTTATCCTTTCAGTATGTCCATCTATTTGAGGGTGGTACGTTTTGCTTAAGGCTAACTCTATCCCAAAACCAACAAATAACGCCTTCCAAAGCTTAAAGGTGAACTTAGTATCCCTATCCGAGATGATATTATTAGGTACATTGTGCTATATCAATATTTCTTTTATGAAAATATGATTAATGTACCTTACCTTATCAGTGGATTTAATAACTACGAAATGGGCTACCTTTCTTAACTTATCTACCACCACCATTATGGCATCATGCTTCCTAGATATTTTTGGCAGTTTGGTAACGAATTCCATTGAGATGACTTCCCACTTCCACTTAGAAATGGAGATTGGCTGTAGCAATCTCGTTGGGTTTCTACTTTCCACCTTTGCTTGCAGGCACTCCTGGCAACTTTGCAATGCATTCTATTACATCCTTCTTCACGCTTGTATAGTAATACATCTTTCTCATAGTTGTTATCATTTTCTAATAACCTAGATGACCAAAATATGGTTTTTTATGGAATTCATCATAAATGAGCTTCTTCAAGTCTTCCATATAACAAGGTATATACCATCTACCTTTAAATTTCAGCAAACCATGATCTTTAAGTGAGTGGTTTTTTGTCATTATTCCTTCAAGGTGTTGCTGCAAGTGTTATTTGATTTTCTATTAGTGCTCATATTGTTGTATTTCCTCCCTAATATTTTCTTGAATCTCCACTTTACAATAACTTATAGTTTCCACATGAGCTACATATAGCCCTTTGTTGAGTGCATCATCTAGCTTGTTTTCCTTACCTTTAAAGCAGGGATAATTTGAAGAAACCCAAGTTTATATGTATAATAAATGGGAGAATTCCCATGGCATATAGAAAAGAGTATAGGCTATTTTTTGTATAATATAATATACATATATATTTTTTTGCAAATCTTTCACTAAATTATAATTTTTTGTTAAATCTTGGTGATTTTTTCACTAGGTTATAAAGTACTACAATTCTTAGCTAGTATTCTAAAAAATTAGAAAACATTATAAAACATTGGTGATTCCTTGATAATGTATAGAAACATATTTAGTGAGAAAAATATTTACTTAAGCTATAATGTACTAATTTTCCATGTTTGGGAAAAGAAAAATCATGGGTAATGTTGCTCTAGGTTCTTATTATACACTATTGCAAATTTTTTTGCATGTTTTTATCATGTTTTACCACAAAGGTCTTATTACTACCCAAGGCGAAACTAGTTGGTGAGGCAACCTACCACAAATGTCTTATTACATCCCAAGGGGAAACTAGTTGGAGAGACACCCCAAAAGGTGTGTGATGTTGAACTAAAGAAATCTAAATTTAAATTAAGTATGAGAAGATACAAATCTAAATCTAAATATATTTAGTAAAAAAATTATTACTAACCAACTAACCATTTATTAATAATCAAATATATTTAATAATCTAAACATATTTACTAACCAATTAATATAACTATTAACATCGACAATTTTTCATAATATAACATTGTGTTTATTAGTCGAGAGTTGGACTTATGTATACATATAAAGCAAATGAATGTTTCAAGATTTTAATCTTATGGTATGTGGTAAGAAAAATAAATTAAGTATGAGAATATATAAATCTAAATATAAATATATTTAGTAAACAATTTATTACTAATCAATTAACCATTTATTACGAACCAAATATATTTACTAACCAATTAACATAACTATTAGCATCGACAAGTTTTCATAATATAAAACTGTGTTTATTATTCGAGAGTTGGACTTATGTATATATATAATGCAAATGAATGTTTCTAGATTTGAATTTGAACTTATGTAATAAGAAATAAATTAAGTATGAAAATATACAAATCTAAATCTAAATATATTTAGTAAAAACATTATTACTAACCAATTAAATATTTATTACTAACCAAATATATTTACTAATCTAAATATATGTACTACCAATTAACATGCTTATTAACATCGACAAGTTTTCATAATATAAAATTGTGTTTATTAGTCAAGGGTTGGACTTATGTATATATATAAAGAAAATAAATGTTTCACGATTTGAATCTAAATGAATGCGGTAAGAAAAATATATTAAGTGTGAAAAAAAAACAAATCTAAATCTAAATATCTTTAATAAAAAAATTTATTACTAACCAAATATATTAACTAACCAATTAACCATTTATTACGAAACAAATATATTTTCTAATCTAAATATATTTACTAACCATTTAATATAACTATTAGCATTGACAAGTTTTCATAATATAAAATTATGTTTATTAGTCGAGAGTTGGACTTTTGTATATGTATAAAGCAAATGAATGTTTCAAGATTTTGAATATGAGCGTATGCAGCAAGAAATATTTATAAAGCAAACGAATGTTTTAATATTTGAATATGAGGATATGCAATAAGAAAAATAAATTAAGTATGAGAAGATACAAATCTAAATCTAAATATATTTAATAAAAAAATTATTACTAACCAAATATATTTACTAACCAATTAATCATTTATTACTAACCAAATATATTTACTAAGCAATTAACCATTTATTACTAACCAAATGGAAAATATATTTACTAATATAAATATATTTACTAACCAATTAACATAAATATTAACATCGACAAATTTTCATAATATAAAACTGTGTTTATTAGTCAAGAGTTGGACTTATGTATTTATATAAAGAAAATTGATGTTTTAATATTTGAATTGTTGCATGCAGTAGGAAAAATAAATTAAGTATGAAAAGATACAAATGCAAATATAAATATATTTATTAAAAATATATTATTAGCCAAATATATTTACTAACCAAATAACTATTTATTACTAAACAGATATATTTACTAATCTAAATATATTTACTAACCAATTAACATAACTATTAGAATTCACAAGTTTTCATAATATAAAATTTTGTTTATTAGTCGAGAGTTGTACTTATGTGTATATATAAAGAAAATGAATGCTTCAAAATTTGAATATGATTGTATGCAGTAACAAAAATAAATTAAGTATGAGAAGTTAAAATAATAAATATATTCACTAAAATTTTTATTACTAACCAAATATATTTACCAACCAATTAACCATTTATTAGTAACTAATTTACTAACCAATTAACATAACTATTAGCATTGACAAGTTTTCATAATATAAAATTGTTTATTAGTTGAAAGTTGGAATTATGTATATATATAAAGAAAATGAATGTTTCATGATTTAAATAAGAGTGTATGAAATAAGAAAAATAAATTAAGTATGAGGAGATACAAATATAAATCTAAGTATATTTAGTAAAAAAAATATTACTAACCAAATATATTTACTAATCTAATTATATTTACTAACCTAAATATATTTACCAACCAATTAACATAACTATTAGCATCGCCAAGTTTTTATGATATACATTAAGTTGGACTTATATATATATATATATATATATATATATATATATATATATATATATATAGATATAGATATATATATATATATATATATATATATATATATATATATATATATATATATATATATATATATATATATATATCTATATCTATATCTATATCTATATCTATATCTATATATATATATATATATATATATATATATATATATATATATAAAGAAAATTAATGTTTCAATATTTGAATCTAAGCATATAGAGTAGGAAAAATAAATTAAGTATGAGAAAATACAAATCTAAATCTAAATATATTTAGTAAAAATATTATTACTAACCAAATATATTTATTATCCAATTAACCATTTTTTTATTAAAAACATATATTTACTAATCTAAATATATTTACTAACTAGTTAACATAACTATTACCATCACATTCAAGTTGGCTCATAAATTATATCCTTGTTTCTAATGGTAAGTGAATGGGGAGGCCTTCAAGAGTTAGTGAGACTTTTTGGAAGGGTAGGAGGCAATGACGATTATTAGGTGGTTAGGGTTTGAATGCATAAAAGGAGTCTAGGGTTTATTACTAGACCGCATCAATCTGGGAGGTCATTGACATCATGGTGCCCCAAAATGATAGGTGAGAATTCCCTTAGTTTTTTAACCTTTTAAGGGTTTTGGGTCAACTCATAGCCACTTTAGTTTTCACCATTGAGGTTTTTACTGTTTTCACAAGGGTTTTTTCCTAGACTCTTTACCATCTCTCAGTATTCTTGGTGCCTTGGATTTTTTCATTACTCATTGTTTTCCACCGCGCTGACATATTTTGTGTTAGCTGTGGAGCTTGAGTATATTCCTAATTCAGAGGTCTTTTTTTCTAGCCACATGTATACCCCAGGAAGACTATACACCTGTCCATGTGGGGGGCACTCCCCCCCCCAATGGGGGTTCTGGGGGGACCATCCCCCTTGGCTGGGGGGTTTGGGGACCAGTGAGATGGGTTCAGGGGAAGCACCCCTTAAGCTAAAAATAAATGAAAATTTACCTTGTAAAATATTTTACTTTAGTAGTCAATCTGGGCAATCCATTAGGCAGATGATCTGATGGTAGAATTTATGTTAATTTAGGGTTTTTTACAATAGAAGGAAACCCTCGGTTTATATGAGGGAATTTTATTGCGGCTCTATATTATTATTATGAGAGACAGAGAGGAAGATATGTGAGAGAAAATCAAAAATTTTAATAAATCTGTTGTATGTTGTATCTCTTCATTTTTCTGGATAATATAAAAGAAAGGACTGGTTTTTTCTCCGTGGACATAGCCCAAATTGGGTGAACCACATATATCTTTGTCTCCATTATTTGATGTGTTTCTGTATTTGTGTTTCCGCAATATTTTATGTGTATTTCATTACTCTTTTAATTAATTTCTAACAACTGGTATCTGAGCCCAAGGTTTAATTGGCTGATAAAATCGTAGGAGAGAAGGGTTCATGGTTTGAGTGGGAGCCATGGCAGAAGAAGCTAGGTTTAGGGTCAAGAAATTTAATGGAAAAAATTACCAACTATGGAAGATGTAGATGGAAGATTATCTGTATCAGAAAGATCTGTACATACCATTGAGCGAAAAATCAAAGAAGCCAACAAGTATGACAAACGAAAAATGGGATCTTCTTTGGAAAAAAGGCACTAGGAACAATACGATTGTGTTTGGCAATGTCAATGGATTTCAACATTTTAGAGGAAATGACAACAAAAGGTTTAATGACGACATTAGCTAAACTATATGAAAAAATCTTGACCTTAAATAATGTATTTCTTATGAATTGTCTATTTAATATGAAGATGTCAGAAGGTGGATCTATTGCTGATCATTTAAATGAATTTAACATGATTACCAGTCAATTAAGTTATGTAGTGGTAAATTTTGATGATAAAGTTAGGGATTTTTTATTTCTGTGCTCATTACGAGAAAGTTGGAATGGCTTAGTTATGGCTATCAATAACTCTATCTCTGGATCTAGTAATTTAAAGTTTGATGATGTTGTTGGTGCCATAATTAGCAAGGAAATGCGATGAAAAATATTTGGTGAGACATCAAGTAATTCTTTGACTACAGAGACTAGGGGAATAAAAATGGAAATAGGAAGGAGTCGAGGAAATTGTTATAAGTCAAGAAAAGGAAGATCCAAATCTAGATCAGGGATATTGTGCTGGAAATGTGAAAATAAAAGACACCCTCCAAAATTTTGGCCTGCACCAAATTTCAGAGCCTACCTTGATCTTGCATATTGTAGTCGCAAACATTGAAATCCATTGTATGTGTTTTCTCTAAGTGTTTTGGTCTTTTTCACAAGAAAAGAAAAATGTTGTCTTTTTGCATGTTAGGTGTCACACAATGTATATGAGCTTATTTTTGGTGGTCTCAAGGGGTTACCTTTATGTAAATGAGTTGATCTTACCATGTAAACATTCATTGTACTCATTTCCAAAGTCATAAGCACTATCAAAGAAGTGTCATCACGGTCGTCACAAAGTGTATCATCAGTGTCGCACTTGTCACAAATTTTTCACACTGGGGGAAGCATGTTGTTCATGTTTCCTGGGTGATATACGTTGTTGTGTCATCAATAACTCTATCTCAGCTTCATTGATCCCACACTTAGTCAAATTTTGAAGCCTCTCCGACCAAGAAAATTAGCCTCATTAGACCCTCCTGAACTATGCATTACATGGTCTCATACCTCTAACAACAACCTTGCCTCTTAATGCTACACAATGTGTAGTTCCTTCCTCCCAGGACTACGCGATGTAGTCCCAGTGCTCAAGCCTGGACCTTGGTCTCCAAAACTATGTAATTCATCCCTCCAACCTCACCTCAACTACGCATTGCATAATCTCATACCTCAAGCCCAGTCCTTGAGCTCCTGACCTATGAAATTTCACAATCACTACCTTCCTATGCTTTCCAGAACTGCACAGTAGGTCGAATCAGTGCTCAACCCCTCTGCCTGGCTCACTGAGCTTGCAATCTACATAATTTTCTTCCTTAGTCCAACTTGGACTACACATTTCATAGTCCCAAGGCTCGAGCTTCACCCTTGACTGCTTAGGATGTGTAACTTGAAAGTCACTAGGACTCTCCCTCATCCGTTCACCCAGCTCCAGCTTAGTCAGTGGAGCAACATGCAACATCTTAGACTATGGCTTTATTGAATTGATTTAGCCTTTTCATGAGTGAATTATAGATGCAGGTACTCTATCATACCATGACAGGATGATGAAGAAGGATATGGATAAGGGAAACATGTTGCAAGGCATATTTTTAGTTGATTATGCAAGTTGATCAATCAATAGAAAGAAAAAGGACACTAGTCTGCAACCGCAGCTCAAGACCTGATATCACTGAAGACTCCTTACCTCTAAGACATATGGAGGCACACAGAAGAGCATTCCCAATAAGACACCTATCAAGGAGCAACAAGAATGGCTCAACATGTTGGAAATAATACTGAGAAGGGGGGGTGAATCAGTATTAGTCAAATCAATAACTTTTCCTTTTCATACTCAAATTTATATATGCTACTTCAATGAAGGTAACTCATGTGTACATGCAACTGTCTTTAAAGCAACCAGCATATATCCAACAAACTTATGATTAAGTTAATTTATCATATGTTGATCTTTAATCAGCACATTAATACTTCATTAACCATATAAATAGTAACCATGTGCAGTAATAAAAGAAAAAACCATCACACATAAGCAACACAAATGAACACTAAGATTTAAGCTGGAAACTCAATGCGGGACAAAAACCACCTGCTTCTGTCTTCTTTTAATATAACAAAAACATGTTTACAATCTTGTATTGGTGGAGACTCATACCAGTACAGAGGCACCCACCTGCAGAAGGCTACAACCTTATCTCATTCTCTAGCTTCTACTGGAAGGGAGCTACAACCCCCTAGTTCTTGTACTAGCTACTCTATTTACTAGTATGTAGGCGCCGACCTACAGAAGGCTCCAACCTTCACTCATTTTCCAGTTTCTACTGGAAGGGAGCCCCAACCCCCTAGCTCTTGTACTAGCTGATCTATTTACTAGTACGTAGGCGGCGACCTACAGAAGGCTCCAACCTTCACTCATTTTCTAGTTGCTACTGGAAGGGAGGTCGAACCCCCTAGCTCTTGTACTAGCCGATACGTTTACCAGTATGTAGGCACCAACCTACAGAAGGATACAACCTTCTCTCTTCCTCCAAGGACCACGTTTCATAAATTTTCAGACTGGATACTCTTGGAACACAACACCACAATCTGAAGGCCTCGTTTCATCCAATTTTCATATTGGACCCATCAGCGACATTGAAGCTCAAAATCAATCACAACTGCAATACAACCAATCAATGAAAACCCATCATCACTGAAGCAAATCACAATCAATCAACCTGAACATTTAGAACATTGTCACCAGAACACAAAGCAGAACCCAGAACTCTGCATCAACAACCAAAACGAACTGCAACTTCAAACATCATATTTCATAATGTATACGCTTCTTCGATGTGTCGAACCAACGTGTATACGAGCTTTTACCAAAGCAAACCAGCATACAAATCTGCAAATACTAACTTAAAACATCACAACTATTCCAGACTTCAGTCATACCCAGATCAGAACATTTACAATGTAAATGATGTGTTAGTATTTAGATCTACACTATACATGATAAAACCACATAATGATAATTCATTTCAGGTCTTATGATCCTAATCCATTATTAGATCTCATCCCTCATCAACCACTAAGGTTCATCCTTAGTTAAGATCAAGCAAAGAACCAGAAACCCATAACATGCATATTTGCTTTTGATCCCACTCTTCATAAGATATTCATTACTTCCACATGTACCCCTTTGATCCTCTCCTCCTTATATAGTTTTAGGCCTTTCTCAATACCTCGGACCAAAACCACTTAGGACCAATACCTTAGACCAAATACCTTGGACCAAAAACCACTTAGGACCAATACCTTGGATGAAATACCTCGGACCAAAACCTTGATTTTCCAACTTGTACGTGCTTTTCCTCTTGCAAGTGTGCGTGTATACGTATATGCTCTTTTTGTTCTATGGACCCGTGTGTATACAACACTTTTACAAAGTGAACCAATGTATACTTCTTAAACCACTTTCTTTCTTCAATCTCTGGAGTTTGATATGTAATCCTTTGTTGTTAACCAGTTGCACTATGAACTGTCATGTATGTGAGTTGCCATTAAGGACAACACCTGTATCATAATGCCACCAATTTCCCCCTTTGGACTTGATGGCAACAACAACACCAAGACACTCTCCCCCTTTGACATCAAGGGCAAAGGGAAGACCAAGATATTCTCCCCCTTTGATATACATTATGTTGTCCATGCTCCCCCTGAGTACATGTTGAGATGCACTAAACCGTCCATGCTCCCCCTGAGCACATGCAGAGTATGCAAAAATATTTTCCAAAATAATAACATGACTCTATAACTCAACTATGTGAGTATGACCTTCCTATCACCAATGACTCATACATACATCAATCTCCCAACCAAGTGGGGATACATCAAATTTTAATCATCCACCCAACCAAGTGGGGATATACCAAATGTTTATACATGACTGAAAATGGCAATTATTACATCATCCTTCCCATGAATAGTGGGGTTACAAATTAGATATTTTCATGACCTTTACATCAAATGATATACATGACATTTATAATAAGGACCAATAATCTAAATAAGACCATGATAGTCATCAACAACTATCATACACCATATATGATCTGCACCATCAGTGTTTGTCATCAACATCAAGATCAACAACCTATATATGTCCATCATCAAAAGAGTCACCTGAATCAAAACAACTATGTGGATCAAGCAATATAAGCATCTTCATGTACCAAGATCTTCTAACATAATGCCAAGAATACATTATTACAAGCATATGCTCCCCCTGAACCTGTGACAACTGTTCATTGTCAGATTTGATCATTGCAAATATCAGTAAGAATCATCAAGGCATCATCATCAATCAGATATACATCAACTTTTTAACAACTTATGAGGACCAAAACATTTCCACATATCATCAGTAGATTGTAACCATTATCAAACAGAGCAGATAATTGACTGAACCATATTTGACCCCTTTTCCTGAGTCTGTTCCACTGCTTTTTCCTCAAGACCCCATATACACGACTCTGCAGCTTCGAACTCGTGTATATACGTGACTTGTATTCATGATAACTGTGCATGAGATTTAGAACATTGAAGTTTCACAATTTCAACTTACCCTGAGTCTGTTATGTCTATATACTATGCTATGTCACATCTTTCTAATTGTACTTCCTTCTTCTTCCATATCTTTGAGTATGATGATGTTTTCTCCTTTTGGTATGGTGGCTGAGATTTGCTCCTGCATTCCTTTGCTATATGTCCAAATTTTTTATATGCATAACATATTATATGTTTCTTATTCCCTCTAAAGCAGTCAATGGATTTGTGACCAAACATATTTCAAGAAAAACAATATCCCTTAAAGTACCTGGAAGCTGATGATCTTTCTGTGTGACAGTTATTAGCTTGAACCAATCTACTTCTGCATCTAGCTGTAACATGTCCAAAATTATGACATACAAAACATTCAACATTATTCATCAGAGGAAATAACTGACTATCACTTCCATACTTAGGAGAAATGATTTTCTTTAAAGACTTTCTTTCCTTGGTTGTTGATGGGGTTAACCTCTTATCTCCTTGATGATCATTTCAGAATTTGCATTACAATTCCTTGCCTCATCTTGTCAGCTAGATTCACCTTCAACAGTTTCATGAAAACCAAGACCAGTTATGATGGTAGGAGGCCTTTGACTACTAAGAATATTATCCAAAATCTTAGTACTATCTTGAAATATTAACAGTTTATCCTTTTCAAGATATTTATTCTTCATGATTTCTTTAGCCTTTCTTCCTTCTTCCACTCGTTGCCTTAATTTGAGAATCTCATTTTCTTGTTCTTCATGTGCTTGAGGTAGTTCTTCATTCTGCTTATTTTATTTTTCAAGATCGTCTTTTAGAGAGAGGATCTTAGCTTCAAGACTTTCATAGTAACTAGATCTATCTTTAAGTATCTTGATTGTTGTGCTCTTTTCATTTACTTCATTTCTTAACGATGTCACTTCATCCTGTAGCTTTTGACATTGATCTCCATTTTCCTTGTACTGCTTCCTTACTTTGTTTCCTTCCTCCAACTGAGATTTTAATCTGGTAACTTCTTCTTTGAAGGCACACTCCCTTTTCTTAAATAGATCTTGTTGATCTCTAATTTTATCTGTGAGTCTTTTAACTTCTGCCTCTATATTTCTTTCACTATCACTTTCAATATCTTCAACATTGCATGAACAAAGAAAAGTATCACCAGAAGACCAAATATTTGTACCTGATACTTATTTTGCTTGTTCATCTTCAATCTAAGGTGATTCTGAATCTAAATACTTTCTTCCACCTAACGGCCAATTGTCTCTCCTGCTGTCACTGTTCCTTTGAGTTTTCTTCTTCTTCTGAGACACTTTCTTCTTTATCCTCTTTCCCATTGTTTCTATGGATCTCCTTCAAGCGATCAAGCTTCTTGCAAAGGACCTTCTTTGATACCAATTGTTGGAAACAATACTGGGGGGTTGAATCAGTATTAGTAAAATCAATAACTTTTTCTTTTCATACTCAAATTTGTATATGCTACTTCATTGAAGGTAACTCGTGTGTACACGCAACTGTCTTTAAAGCAACCCACATATATCCAACAAACTTATGATTAAGTTAATTCATCATATGTTGATCTTTAAGTAGTGCATCAGTACTTCATCAACCATATAAATACTAACCATGTGCATTAATAATAGAATAAACCATCACACATAAGAAACACACATGAACACTAAGATTTAAGGTGGAAACCCAATGCGGGACAAAAAACACTTGCTACTGTCTTCTTTTAATATAAGAAAAACCTGTTTACAATCTTGTACTAGTTCAAACTCATACCAGTACGTAGGCACCCACCTTCAGAAGGCTACAAACTTCTCTCATTCTCCAACTTCTAATAGAAGGGAGCTACAGCCCCCTAGTTCTTATACTAGCCAATCCATTTACTAGTACATAGGTGCCGGCCTACAGAAGGCTCCGACCTTCACTCATTTTCTAGCTACTACTAGAATGGAACTCCAAACCCTTGGCTCTTGTACTAGCTGATCCATTTCCCAGTACGTAGGTGCTGGCCTACAGAAGGCTCCAACCTTCACTCGTTTTTGAGCTACTACTGGAAGGGAGCTCCAACCCCCTGGCTCTTGTACTAACCTATATGTTTACCAGTACGTAGGCACCATCCTACAAAAGGCTACGACTTTCTATCTTCCTCCAGGGACCACGTTTCATAAATTTTTAGATTGGATATTCCTGGAACACAATACCACAATCTGAAGGCCTCGTTTCATCCAATTTTCATACTGGACCCATCAGCAACATTGAAGCTCAAAATCAATCACCACTGCAATACAACCAATCACTGAAAACCCATCATCACTGAAGCAAATCACAATTAATCAATTTGAACATTTAGAACACTGTCACCAAAACACAATCACTAGAACATAAAGCAGAACATAGAACTCTACATCAACAACCAAAACCAATTGCAACTTCAAACATCATATTTCATAATTTATACACTGCTTCGATGTGTTGAACCAGCTTGTATACGCACTTTTACCAAAGCGAACCAGCGTACAGATCTGTAAATACTAACTTAAAACATCACAACTATTCCATACTTCAGTCATACCCAAATCAGGACATTTACAGTGTAAATCATGCGTTAGTATTCAGATCTAGACTATCCATGATCAAACCACATAATGATAATTCATTTCAGGTCTTATGATCCTAATCCATCATTAGATCTCATCTTGCATCAACCACTAAGGTTCATCCTTAGTTCAGATCAAGAAAAGCACCAGAAACCCATAACATGCATATTTTATTTTGATCTCACTCTTCATAAGATATTCATTACTTCCACACTTATCCCTTTGATCCTCTCCTCCTTATATAGTTTTAGGCATTTCTCAATAACTCAGACCAAAACCACTTAGGACCAATACCTTAGACCAAATACCTCAGACCAAAAACCACTTAGGACCAATACCTCAGACGAAATACCTCGAACCAAATACCTCAGACCAATACCTTGGACAAAAACCTTGATTTTCCAACCTGTACATGCTTTTCCTCTTGCGAGCATGCTTGTATATGTATACGCTCTTTTTGTTCTGTGGACCCACGTGTATACGCTGCTTTTACAAAGTGAACTAGCATATACTTCTTAAACCACTTTCTTTCTTCAATCTCTGGAGTCTAATTTGTAATCCTTTGTTGTTAACCTGTTGCACCTTGAACTATCCTCTATGTGAGTTGCCATCAAGGACAACTCCTGTATCATAATGCCAACACGACATTGACATGTCATTAAGAATTCCATATCAGCATTGTCATGTCATGTTATGTCATGAGTCACCATATGACACATCATTCTTCTGGATTATGTAATTTCTTATTCGAAAATGTATTATAAAGTGGAAGTCCGAAGGACATGTACAAAAGATGAAGAGTCATGTAAAGTCGAAAAGTCATATGAAGAAAAATAGCCACGAGGGTAGTCAAAGTGTCACAAGGGAGGTGAAGCATCACCCCATTGGTTATATATGAGAAAGGGACTTTTCATCTTGGATCCTCACACAAGGCATTAAAGAGACACACTAGTTCTTTTGATGAGCAAGTAGTGGATCCAACACTCCATTATTGGAGCTACTGGTGTTAAATGTATACATGTGTCTTGGGAACTTTACTTAATATATGAAGCCTGATGGCCAACACTTTCTCCGTGCATGGATTATGAATGTTTGTAAGAATCTTCTGTGAATGTTTATGATTCATGTTTGTTTTCACCTGTACTAAAGTAGTTGAAATATTTTGGTTATTTTAGTGCTTATCATATTTTGAATGTGTTGTAGTGGTTGTAATGTCGTTGCATATTTGTGTATTACTTCGCTGGATTTTAGGTGGATATCTCTCATTTGTGTGTGTTTCTACCTGAGTGATACTATTACCTCTCTTTTAGAGGTTCACTTTATTTTACCTCTGCAATAGAAGAACGTTGACACATCTACAATGGAACATTCACCATGCACACTTACTTGTTTTTTAAGAAAACATGTGTTTCTCTCTCTTGCTGACAGTTAGAACCAAGGAAACTCTATAAGTTATATGGAAACCAGGTTGATACTTTGGATGGGGCTCCAATTGAAAATGATGTGAGTTCTAATTGGGGCTTCACATTTAGGAGACCCCCTTGGTTGATAGATTTCCAACATCATAAAAAAATGGAGCTAGAAGGAGGGCTAAATGATAGGTTGTGCCTGTTGAGTCTAATTTGAATCTCCTATTCAAGGTGGCTCTTCCCCAACACATAATCCCGAGATGTTTTGTTAAAGAACCTAATCTTACCATCCCTACGGAATTTTTTCATAACATGTCCCAAATTAAGTTTGATGGAAAGGGTGAATTAAGTATTCATGAACATTTGTTTCAAGGTTTCAGTCTTTGTCTTTCTAATGGAATACATTGTAAATATGTCATAGATATATTTCTCACCCTCACATTTGAAGGTCATGTTAAGAGATGGTATCACACGTTGCATGTTGCTTCTATCCACTCATTCGACCAACTTGCGAAGGAGACTCATAAAGAAGTTGATAGGTATGATTACGAGGATGTTCTTAAAAGAATTAATCAACTAAGAATGAATCCTAATGAATGAATTGAGGAATTTTTTGATCGGTTCCTTCATCTTTGTTATGAACTTCTAGGAGAAGGCAGGGATTGGGATTTCTTTAAACAAAAGTTTAAGCATTTGATTCATATCCTTTTCATGGTAAATTTGAACCCCCTGATGTTCTTACTTCACCAACTCTTGTAAATCATGAGACACCTCGAATTTCAGAGGAACCTACTACTCTTTTTGTTCATTGTCCTCTTCCTTTTCCAACACTAATTTGGGGGCCTCCTTGTGATAATAATGTAGGGAAATATGCAAATAAAATTCCTAATCCATCTCTTCATCCTCCTCCTTTTTTCATGATTCATATCTAATGGAAGAAACCACAGAATGGCTCATGGAGCCTAGGGTGAAGGTTATTTCTTTCATTCCTCAAGGTAACATTGGCACTTTTAACATCAATCTTGAATCTATTTCCATTGAAAGAGTTACTTCTTCAAGGGACATATTTCATCCTCTGTCTTCTACATGTCATGACTTTGTGTATCATGATCTGCTTGATCAATCGACTCCACCAACTAGATCTTCATCCTCTCTTGAATTTGGTGTCATCCTTCATAGCACCTTCATTTGTGTCATATTCTCTTGATTTTTGAGTTTCTTCTTGTGAATATTGTCGTCTTAAACATTGAAATCTATTGTATGTGTTTTATCTAAGTGTTTTGGTCCATTTTGCAAGAAAATAAAAATATTGTCTCTTTGCATGTTAAGTGTCACACAATGTATATTAGGTTGTTTTGGTGGTTTCAAGGGGTTACCTTTATGTAAATGACTTTATCTTACCATGTAAACATCTGTCACACTCATTTCCAAAGTCGTAAGCACTGTCGCACAAGTGTCATCACGGTCATCGCAAAATGTATATTTAGTGTCACACTTGTCATGAGTCATCGCAAAGTAGTCACACTAAGGAAAGTATTTTGTTCATGTTTCCTGGGTGATCTATGTTTTTGTGTCATCAAGTGTTCTATGTGTGTGATCACAGTCAAGTCTTTTCATTATTCACTTCAACTTCATCGATCCCACACATAGTGAAATTCTAAAATTTCTTTGATCAAGCAATGTAGCCTCGTCTGGCCCTCTTGAATTGCACATTGCACAGTCTCAACCCTCTAGATGAAATCCTCCCTCTTGACACTACACAATTCATAATTACTTCCTCCTAGGACCGCTCAATGTGTAGTATTAGTGCTCAAGACTGGACCTTGGCCTCCAAAACTACAAAATTCATCCCTCCATCCTGGCCTCAACTGCACATTATGTATTCTTAGACCTGAAGCCCATTCCTTGAGCACTTGAGCTACACAATTGTGTAGTCACCAGCTTCCTATACTTCTAGAATTACGTAGTAGGCTGAATTAGTGCTCATCCCCTCAACTTGGCTCACTTAGCTTCCAAATTGCGTAATTTTCTTCCTCAGTCCAGTATGGACCATGCATTGTGTAGTCTCAAGGCTCAAGATTCACCCTTGCTTGCATGGGCTATGCAATTGTGTAGTCACCGAGCCTCTCCCTTAGCTTCCCACCCAGTTCCAGCTCAGTCATTGGATCAACATGCATCATATTGAACTAGGGGTTTATCAGACTGATGTCATCTTGTCATGAGTGAATTGCAGATGTAGGTACTCGATCATACCATGATAGGATGAAGAAGGATATGGATAAGGGAAACATGTTGGAAGACATATTTGTAGCTGATTATGCAAGACGATTAATCAAGAGAAAGCAAAAGGACACTAGTTTGCGACCACAACTCAAGACTTGATATCACTAAAGACTCCTTACCTCTAAGCCATATGGAGGTGGATAGAAGAGCATTCCCAAGAAGGCACATATCAAGGAGCAACAAGAATGGCTTGACATTGCCATGTCATCACGAATTCCATGCCAGTGGTGTCATGTCATGTTATGTCATGAGTCATCATATGCCACATCATTCTTGTGGATTAGGTAATTTCTTATTCGAAAATGTATTGTAAAGTGGATGTTAGTCATGAGGGTGGTCAAAGAGTCACAAGGTAGGTGAAGCATCACCCCATTGGTTATATATACAACCTCATTGTATGAGAAAGGTATTTTTTCACCTTGGCTCCTCTCGCTAAGCATTAGAGAGACAAGCTAGTTCTTTTGAGAAGCAGGTAGTGGCTCCAACGATCCATTATTGGAGCTAGTAGTGTTCGATGTATACATGTTTCTTGGGAGTTGTCTTGGGAGATAATATATGAAGCTTGATGGCCAACACATTCTTCATGCATGGATTATGAATGTTTGTAATACTGTTATATGAATTTTTATGATTCATGTTTGTTTTCAATTGTACTAAAGTAGTTGAACTATTTGAGTTATTTTAGTGCTTATCATATTGAGAATGTGCTATAGTGGTTGCAATGCCCATCACACCTTTGTGGGCTACTCTGCTGGATGTTAGGTGGATATCATCATTTTTGTGTGTTTCTACCTGAGTGGTACTATTACCTCTCTCTTAGAGGCTCACTTTATTTTCCCTCCACAGTAGAATAACATTTACACACATACAACTGAACATTCACCAGGAACACTTGTTTTCGAAGGCACACATGTGTTTCTCTCTCTTGTTGACAGTTAGAGAAAAGGAAAATCTATAAGAATATATGGAAACTGGGTTGATACTTCGGATGTATATAGGCAACCTTGAACAAAAGATCACCTTATATGCCTATTTTATAATTATATATTCACCCAAAGCTAATGGGCCTAGCTTGAGGAGCCTTGCTACAAATATTTTTATTTGACATAAGGTGACTGAAAGAGATTGTAGGTCATATCTCGAAGCCTTACCTTATAAATTTTCCTATCCAACTAATACTACCAATATTAGATCAGGATTGACTAGCCTCATGGAGAGTCATGGGCTGAGATTACTTCTTTTGTGTAGGTGCCCCTTGCCAACTTGCGCTGACCCACAAACTCATTGCACGGGTGCCCCTGCTGGGCGAGTGCCCTGGCGTGTCTAGTACGCGACGCTGCCATGGGAATCAAGCTCCCTGTCATGCCTAGTACGCGACACCCCCATGGAAGTTAGGCACCCTAGCGTGCCCAGCACACGATGCCTGGGTGCCTTGGTTTTGTTCACTCGTCAATGAAAAAAATATTAGAATTTGTTAGTACCATGTTTCATAATCAATCAATTATAAATCGATGTTTAACACCCAAACATTACTTTAGTAAATTTTCTAAAAATTATTATGAGACCCCTTGATGGGAACTCTGTCAATGGGAAGTTATGGGCTGACCTTACTTCTTTTATGTGGGCACTCCTTGCCAAGTCGAGTCGACCCACCAACTTGTCGCATGGGTGCCCTTGCCGAGCGTGTGCCCTGGTGTGCCCAGCACACGATTCCCCCATGGGCTCTAGGTGCCCTGTCTTGGCCAACATATGATGACCCCATGGGCTTCAGGAATCCTAGTGTGTCGAACACACGACGCCCCCATTAGTGTCAGGTGCCCTCACGTGCCAAACATGTGATGCCCACATGGGTGCCTGAGTGCCTCACCTTCATGCGGGCACACCCAAGGCATGGGAGTTCACCCTGCTATGCAAATAATTGAAGATAAATCATTAGATCGTAAATGAAAACAAGATATTATGATTTGTTATTTCGGTGCTACATGATCAATAATCAATTATAAGTCGACTTTTAACACCTAAACATTAATTTACTTAATTTTCTAAAAATCATTATCAAACCCCCTTGTGGTAAATCTATTCATGGGCAGTCATGGCCTGAAATTACTTCTTTTATGTGGGTTCCCCTTGTCAAGTCAATGCAACCCACCAACTCATTGCATGGGCGGTCTGGCGTACCCAACACGTGACACCCCCATGGGTGTCGAGCGCCTTGGCATGCCTAGCATGTGATGCCTCCATGGGCACCTGGGTGCCCCACCATTGTTTGCTCATCAATGAAAACAAAATATTATAATTTATTAGTACCATGTTGCATAATAAATTAATTATAAACCGACTTTTAACACCCAAACATTACTTTAGTCAATTTTCTAAAAATCATTATGAGACCCCTTGGTGGGAACTTTTTTCATGGGAATTCATGGGCCGACCTTATTTCTTTTATCTGGGTGACCCTGCCAAGCTGAGTCAACCCACCAACCCATTTCATGGGTGCCCCTACTAGGCGAACGTCTCGGCGCGTCTAACTCGTGACGCCTCTAGGGGCGTCTGGGCCCTCTACCTTTGTTCGAGTGTGTCCAGGGAATGGGCGTTAGCTCAACTATGCAAATTAGTCAACACAAATCATTCGCTCATCAATGAAAATAAAATATTATCATTTATTAGTACATCCGTGCTACATAATCAATCAATTATAAACCAGCTTTTAACACCTAACAATTAATTTAGTTAATTTTATAAAAATAATTATGATACACCCTGGTGAGAACTTAATTCATGGGAAATCATAGGTCAACCTTAATTCACATGTCTACCCAACCTCCATATCTCCTGGTTCACCCATCGACCAACTCGTCCAGTACATCTCCTTAACGAACCATTAAAGTTAAAATTGGAAATTCTAGTATAAACATAAATGAGCTTCTCTTCATTTCAAGAATAATATATTCTCTACTTAACAAGTCCAACCACATGAAGGTGGAAGCTCATATGGCCCCTCCATCCCCTCACATCACTCTCAATTCCTCATACCCAATATATCTAATATAATATATTTGAAATAAACACAATAACATTCAAACATCAAAACTAGGAAAATAAAAATTTAGGGTGAAGGAAAGAGAACAAATAAACTAAAAAGATATAAATACATACCTCATACTTTTCAACATTTTGATATCATTAATATTCTTCCTCATACATCTCATCATTTGTATCATCCAGTTCATAATTCATGTACAAAGTATTCACCATATCACTATTAGCATCATCGTCATCATCATCATCTATATCATCATCTGGAACATCCTCTTCTACATTTGGTTCAACTTCTTCAAGTTCTTCATCCAACACAATGTCAATATCATATAGTTCATCCAAATTAACATTGTCTCAATTAACATATATTCCTTTAAATTCTTTGATATCTTCATCTGACACTGCATGAACCCCCCTACTCCTCTACATCATCTTCTTCTTCAATTTCATCTTATTCCACTACATTATACTTTATATGCCTTCCTCTGAGATAATATCTAACAACATATGGGCCACCCACTTTACCTAGAACATTTACATAAAATACCTGTTCACATTGGCTTGGAAGAACATATGGCTCTGATCTTAGATCAATATTCCTTGTATTAACCTTGGTAAATCCATTAACATGCTCAATAATAGTTCTATCAGGGTCACATTCATGGATTCATATCCTAAACCATTTGAAATAAAACAAGACTATTTTGAAGGATTCAAAGTCACACTCAAGTATATCATGCAGATACCCATAGTATCGATTCTCAAAGAGTTCTGGATGTTTGTCACCTCTAGAGGAAACATTGATAAATTGAAATGTTGCAGTTATTGCACTATCAGAAATTTTCATCTTTTCATCTAACCTTTTGTTGCGAAATTTTCAGCTATTGTACCACATTTTGTTGTGGTGTTTCAACTGCAATACATCAAATACATAAAAAAAGGCATTATCAATTGATAAGCATGCATATTTATACTTGCAAGATTTGAAAATTAAGAAAAAAAAAAATGCCATATGCTGCATCAATTTAATTGTAAAAGAACCAAGTAGCATGGGTGAATATGCTTGCCTAATAATATTTTAAACCGTATGCAAAATCAATTTCCCTTTGTGTGAGATTGGTATCTCCATTACGCTGAGCTTCTTTGACTAATTAATTCGCACATTATCAACTTGTTTGCATCGTTCAATCCATACCTTCATCCAATATTTATTGTTCACAATGTATAAATGTATTGCATCCCACTCTCGACTGACTACATTAAAATAAAATAAAATTCACATATATTATATTAGTTACCATGTTATACCTTCATAATAATAGATTATGCAGGAAGACTAAAAATTAAATAAGTATGACATACATAAAATAAAATAAGTCAAATGTGATATAAATCTCCACTTTCTACTTACATCTCACTTTTCTCATTCTACCTTTCCCCAATAAGTGCTCCCCTTCAATATTTTCCACAAAGTTGAAATCCCAAATGTGATCCAATACATTAATACTTTTTCCTATTTAATCACTATATTGATGAATACAAGCCATGGTTTGATATACCATATATCCCTCTACCGTAGAACCCTGAGGATGTGCTCTTTTTCTGACCAAAGCCTTTATTGATTTCAAGTGCCTCTCAACCATCCACATTGATCTTATGTGTATAGGTTGACACTTTTCAATCTCCTCCACTTGGTGTATGAGATAGTGTTCTTGTGCATTGAAAAATGGCATAGGTAGATACTTTTGCATTTCACACATTAGACGAGGAATTTTTTCTCTCCAATACTTTATATCTTATTTATCGATTTCTTTAGATGAAAACCATCTACATTTGAAGAAATCAAATCACAGGTTTCAACAAAAAAGAATAATATAGTACATGATGACAAGCAAAACACATGTAGTGAAAAATATGCGACACAACAACCTATTGGATGAATTACATTTTGCACATAAATCTCCACTTACCTCATGTACTTGCCAAGATTAGATATAACGTGTTTGACATTGTTGTCAAAGTTTTTTAGGAGAGATAAAGGTAGAACATACTGTAAAAATAAGTAATGATCGATCATTATTTTTTCCCAAATTGGTATAGAAAAACAAATAATTAACAAGACGTTTCACCAATGTATAAAATATATATACACCAAAATAATTACCTTAATGAATGTATGCCAATCATGAGTTTTCACCCAAGTTAATTCACATTTCTTTGTTAGTCTATTCTTTATGTTTGAAGAAAATCCAGATGGAAATTTAATTTTTTTAACAACCTCTTTAACATGCTTCCTTTGTTACTCTATCAATAACCATGGAAGGGTGCTTATATTTTGGTCATCTCCATCATTATTTGAATGAATCAGAATTTGCAATGCATGGTCAACCTCCTTAATGTTATTTCAAATCTTGAATTTTTCTTCTTTATCTCTCCTTCCATCTAAGATTCTCCATAAGGTATCTGTTACATCTTCTCAATGTGCATTGTATCAAACAAATGAAAAGTTTCTAGGTGCTCATAGTAGGGGAGTCTATTTAATTGATTGAGATCAATTTTCACTCCTTGTTGAAGTGACTTGCTATTAATGTCTTCATGACCTACAACGCTAATCATAGATAAATATATTATAACAACAATATAACCTATCAATTAGTACAGTGAAGAAATCCCCATAAAAATATAAAATAATCCAAACATATAATGTATATTGATACATAGACAATTTGATCCATACTTTGAGAGAATTTATTGTATTGCAACTTCCATGCACGAGGTGTCATTTTCCATGGTATTACTCCAATCTCTTCTTTCCCATTGAAAATATGTTTTTCATTACTTCAATACCTATGGTTCTTAGAAAGGAAGTTCCTATACTCATCAAACACCTCCTTTCCTAAGCTCCTTGAATGATAAAATTTAATCTTAGGACGACAAACTAGACAAATAAATTTACCCTTTGTTTGAAGACCTGCAAGAGATGGAATGTGATTTACATCAATTATTTTATGTACAATGAAGGTCGAACTATTTAAAAAACATACTTGAAATGAACTTCATAAAATTAAACATTATTAAAGTGAAGAGTAACTTTATAACATAACACAAAAATGTGTTGTCCTTGGGGCATCATGAATTGTCCATACAACCATTGCATGTAAATCGAATTCCCTTTTAGCAACTAATGGTCTAGAGATATCATACATGGTAACATCGTTCCATAACTCCACTAACTCATCGATAAGAGGCTCGATATATACATTCATATCTTTGACCTAGTACTTACCTAATTCATTGAACATACAATACATAATTACTACATATATGAATAAATAAATAAAAATTATAAGACATAATTGAACATATATAAATAAATTAACAAAAAAAATATAGGACATAATTATGAAACAAGCAAGACAAATAAGATGTTATTGTGCTAAAAAAAATTATTATAAACAAATTAGTACCTGGAACAATCATTGTCAACATTTTTTGCTCCCTCTTTATTGACTTCCCCGAAGGAATTTTATCGTTGATAAAAAGAATGGGCCATACTGAGCAAGTAGATATGGCCTCTCCAAATTTATTGACACCATCAACTACTTATAAAAGCCTAAGAGATTACCAGGTTCTTTTTTAAACTTTGGTCACTTTTCTTCTATATTCCTAAACGCAAATTCATCTGCATGCATTCGAAGAACACCATCTTCACTTCTATTCCTTGCATGGTAATACATAAGTTTTGCTACATTTTGCACCTTAACAATTGTCATAGATGTGGAATTATGAGAATATGAAAAAGAACCTTGAGAGACTCCTTTTTTGTTACTTTATCGGTTTGATAAATACTCTCATCACATTTTTGGAATTTTTCTTTCAACACATGTTCTTTATAATAGAGAATATCATCATTATGGCATGAATGAATAGCTTGATACTCCATTCCAATATCTTTCATAATGACATGTAAATCTTGATATGTATGCGGAACAACATTTGATGGTGGTAACAGAAATTCACCTAATAATCTACAACATCATAAAAAATAGTATTGGTTAATGCACTAAGCAATATTAATCATACATATTGCATCCAAATGTTACAAATTGATGAAATGATTCATATCAACGTACTACCATTAAAAACAACAGAAAAAATAATTGCTTTATGATGTATATAATACTAAATGTCACAAAATATACTACATACCTTAGGAGTTGTGTCACACATGTGTTTGAAAAACCATTCACCATATTTAAGTTGACCAACAACAATACAATAGACAAAAGATATGTTTTTGAGCCTTCATAAAGAGGTTTATTTTACCTCTCAAGTACAGGTAAATAAAAATCATGATTATCATACTGGTTGTCATCATCACTATTCCAATTTTATTAAATGTCTCCTAGATCAATCTATTTGTGCCATATTCTTCAACTACATTATCAACATCATTATATTCTTCTATAGGATCATTAGCTTGATCCTCTATATTAATCTCACCATGTTCTTAAACAACCGCTTGTACTACAACCACCTATTCCTCATCGAGCAATTCCCTAGGGGGGCCATACTATACAATTATAACTAATAAAAATATTAGTATATATAGAAAATATTGAAACTTTGATATAACAATAGTTTACAGGTATAAGATATAAGGAAAACAAATAAAAAGAAAATAAAGATATAGGGAAAGACAACTTAGGTGAGACCAAGAAACAAAGACAACAAATAAATAATGATGCTTGTGCAATTTATCAAGATATTTAAGAATATGTTGAAAAAATCTAAGAAAAATATTACTTTTCTTGACATGTAGGAAGTAAGACACTTTTTGAGATATGTAATCATGACCATAATAAAAAACATATTTATCTTATTTTTCATTCATCATTTTAATGTCATATTCTTTCTTAATGCCATATTTTGCATAATATACTTTAAAAACTTATTAATAATGCTCCATAAAAACCCATGATTAACCTCTAAATCCTCTCAGTCCAAATTAATCCCCTAAACATACATTAATGCCCGAACACCTTAACCTCATTCCCCTAAGCCCTTGAACCCTTATGATCCGAATGAAAAATGGCATCAACCCATGGTATTCATCCACCCATGTTATTCATCCACCCATGGAATTTACCCATGGTATTGCAAGTGGCATCCACCCATGGTATTGTAAGTGACATCCACCCATGGTATTCATTCACCAATGGTATTTGTCCATGGTATTGTGACATCCACCCATGGTATTCATTCACCCATGGAATTGACCTGTGGTATTGTAACTGAAAAATACTATAAGTAACAAGTCACATTTTGTAAAAGGACAGATTGTCCACCACAATGTAGTCCTTACAGTTATTATCTGTTTTAATAAAAATTTTCTTTCTGGTTTTGTTTATTGGACATTCTCCTCTTTTCCTTCTAGCAATTTCAATTTTTCAGATCTTGGGGGCCTCCCCCCCAAGATCCATTTCAATCTTTTAGATCTTGAAGGCCTCCCCCCAAGATCCATATCACCCTAACCCTTAACCCCTAAACCCTTAAACAATAACCCCTTATCCCTAAGCCCATAAATAAATGAACCCCTACCTATACCTAACCCCTTAAATGACTCTAACGAAAATAATTAAACAATATTTCTAGTCCACATCAAGATGAAAGCATAGTTAAAACACCTCCCAAAAGAATACTATAAAATAAATTTATAATAGAAAGATAATACAATTTACAATAAAAAGACATAAAATCTAAAATGCAATATACATATAAACATTTACAAAAAAAATATACAATACAAAAACATACAAATGGATGATGTTCATGTCTGCCTTTAGCGTCACCATAGTCTGTATAATGGTTTTTGCCTTATTTTATTATAATTCCCCTTGGCCTCAAGCTCCTACAATTTCTACAGAGGAAATAACATTTTTCATTCTCAAAATCCCTCCACATCGATCCCACGTATCCTTGGTCTAGTTGAGGAATGTTATGTGAAATTTTTTGTCATCAAACTTTTAATGATAATTTTGTTCAAAAATTAAGCTTACAACCTTTCAAAACAACAAGAAGTAATATATATAGAAAGTATGTCAAAGTTATATGATGTTGCGGCCTCTATACACACACACACACATATTTAGTATAATTATAATAATATATTTAATAACTTTATATATATATATATATATATATATATATATATATATATAATATTATATGATTATAATATTAATGTTATATTTATTTTAATTAGTTAAGTGGTCCCATATTAGACGTTGTCAGCACAAAACGCCTTTAATGGTGGAATTGAACGGTAAACAATGGTTATTTACCATTTGTAGGAAATTGGACAACACATTTTCATATTAGATATGGCACTGGATATCCGACGATAAAAGAACTATCATCGATTATTCGACAATGGGAGGGATTATAGGAAAAGGTCTGATAATTGATGAGATAGTTCATTCTATTGAATACTCGACCGGTAAAAAAAAGTCTTCGGATAGTCAATAGAAGTCAAGAATTTAGTAAAACAAAAAACAAAAAAAATATCATTTCACTTCCATTTTTCTGATTTTAGCCATTCCGTCGGATTCTGTGGTCAGAAATTCCACCCAAATATAGTAGTGTATGCATGTTATTATCTAGTTATGATATATCACTAGTATGTATGATTTCTTGGATTGACAATGATTTTTCCTAGACTTGTCATTTCCTAGATAGCCATGGTGTTGTGGGTTTTTCCATTGATTTGTTTTTATGATTGGTGCTTGTAATTCCTTATGGATATGGGTTGGCACAAATGATCTAGAATCCCTGGAACAACTTGGGTTGAGTTAGCATACCTAGAGCCTAGGTTGGAAAAAAAACTATAAATCCCTTAGTGGATTGACTTACTAGTCCTAGAACCAGGTTGGAAAAACACTCTGGAGCCCTGGAAGGATGTGGGTTGAGCTACTAGTTCCTAGAGCCCTGAACAGTATGGGTAGAGATGGATATAGTTGGTGTTAGTGATGCTTGACCATGGAGTGGAATCACTAGTTGAGGTTTGACATGATTTGGCCTTTGGAAGCCCTTCTTTGGTTTTGTTTAGTTTTTTCCATGAGATCCCCCATTCATGCTTGGAATATGGCATAGGGGTGATTGGCTAAAAGAGATATTTGATTCAGACCAATCTATGGTCGGGTGGTATGTGGAATTCCCTGACTTGGTTGGTATTTTATTGTGTTAATAAGAGTTATTCTTCTATTGTGATTTTGGTATATTTATTGGCAATGTGTTGGTGATAATATGGCTAAGTTGCCATGGTTTATATGTTGGTTATTTTCTAGTTATATTTTGTTCATATGAAGTGTATCTTCTATGGATCTTATCATGAAATGTTTAGCTATTGATGAGTGATGAATGTATGGACCAATCATTGGTGTTGCAACTATGTGGAGAGAGAATAACACCTTCTCAGTTATTCTCAGATGAATCTCAAAATTTTATAATTAGATATGCATTTATGACCTGTAGCTTACTTGTTTGTACGTTGTTTAAAGAAATTCCTATCATGTTATACGAAGTATGGGTCAAGTTTTTCCTTAAAATTTGTATGTCTAGAATTATTTTCATGCCACTATTGATTCTAAGAAGTTACATGAAGTTCTGGGCAGTGGTCTAGAGGTTGACCTGGAATCTAGGTTTAGATCTGCGGACTGCATGCTCCTAACTAAGCAATTTGTGTTGCAACTGCATGGATGCAAGCTTGTGCATGCGATTGGAGGCTTCCAACCGCATGGAGGCCTTGTTGTGGGAGCCGTTGAGGACCCAAGTAAGAGAAAAGGGTGTCGAGCTTAGGTTTTGGCCACCTCGGGTGGTGTTGTCATTGCTACAACACCCTCCAAAATTTCACTACATTCAAATTTTGGAGCCTACCATCATTGTCAAATCTAGAGTCAGTTTGACCTTCAAGTGTCGTGTGATGTTTTTCTATGTGTTTCAAGTGTCATCGCATTGATCAAAACATATTTTAGTACATTTCATGGTCATAGCATCCATGTTATCACAAAACAAAACTTTTGGGTGGCAGTCACGCAGGCTACACTCGCCTCACTTGGGAAATGGGTACAAAGTGGCATTTCAATGAATATTTACCATTTTTCAAGTTTTTCTATTTTTTTGACGAGTTAGTGTGTGTCGCGCTTGGTTCTATGTCTAAACGCATCTTGTTCACCACTCACCCTATATCTCAGACCTAGACAAAATTTCAGTTCAAATCAAACTCATTAAAGCTAAGGGTGTACAAGCACATATCAAAACCTTGATGGGGATCATTCATTATTAAGAAGTGTGCCATGTGCCCTCCAAGGGTGTAGGGTGAATTCCTTAACCCTCTTTCCCATTCCTTACTCCGAACTGCGCCCTCCTCAGACCAAGTCTTCCTTTAGTGCACTCCTTCGACTCGAAGAAGTGTACACTCCTTAAGCGCATAGGCACACCCTGAAGGCCTTAAGATTCATGATTCAACCTTACTTGATGTACCATGCAACCTCTTGGGCTCTTTGAGCACATAGGCATACTCCGAAGTCATGAAGCCTCAACCCTCAGCCTTTAAGAGAGCGCCCTACACCCTCCTAGGACCCTTGAGCACATGAGTGCACCTTAAAGGCTTGAAGCCTTCATCCTCGAACATTTAGGAATGCTCCCTACACCCTCCATCTTTCCCTTGAGTGAAAAATGCACTTGGGAAGACCAGATCATTCCCCTTCACCCTTCAGACTTGCGCCATGTGCCCTGCCTTGATTGTATTCTTCCTTTGAGTGCATGACCACATATCGAAGCCCTAAAACTCTCCTCTTTAGCCATTAGGGGAATTTTGAGGTCTAAAATGGGCCTCCTAAGAAAAATGTACAACCAAAATAAACTTTATAAGAACCAATAGGATTCAAGATGATGATTTCAACCATGGGGGATGATTCACCATTTTCGGAATAAAAAAGTAAAAATATTAAAGAATAATAAAATATTAAAACTACTTTTTCAACTTATCTCCCTAAGGTTTTACTCAAATTTTGGGTGGGAATATTCATTGGATGCAAAATTTAATTCCTCATACAAATAGTACCCATGTTGCATATTTTCGATAGACCCTGCTACACAAAAACTGATAAATACATGAAAAAATGTGATTGTAATCACGTTTTTTAATGTATTTCTATTTTTTAGTGTAGAAGGGTCCATCAAAAGTATGCAACATGGGTACTCCTTGGAAGAGTATTCAAATTCTGCATTCAACGAGTGTTTCCATTTGAAATTTGAGTAAACCCTTAGGGAGATAAGTTGAAAATATGAGTTGAAAAAATAGTGTTCTTTTTTCCCTCTAAAATTTAATGATGTAATCTAATATTATTTTATTATTTCCACTATTATTTTTTAATTTCCTTAGGAGGCCCATTTTAGGCCTCAAAACTCCCTAATGCCTTCAACCTTTCAAAGTGTTCCCATGTGTCCTAAAGCCCCTTTTGTTCCTCTTAAGCGCACTAAAAAAGCGTGAACATAAAATACACATGAAACATGGTAGGATAGGATATTTTCAGGTTGGTGGTTTCTTTTCATGAGAGATTTTCAAATACAGGTATTCTAGAAATAACATGGAAAGCACACATGAGGAAGATTTGGCAAGGAGAACAAATAAAGGAAGATCGAAAAGGAAAAATAACACACTTGAATCTTGATGATCAAAGCTCCCCGAAGACTCTATTTGATCAAAAACCCTTTATAGGGTAGAGGAAATCAATGATTGAAGCTTCATGAAGAATGAAAATATAGCTGGAAATCATGTCACCACTGGAGAAAGTCCATTTCATCAGTCAATATACTTCCTATCCATCTAAGTTAGTGACATGTCAAGTCTCATCATATGATTATGTGGAAGTCATGATGTATTATTGTAATAATTATAAAGGACAATAAGTGGACCAAGAGTCATGTTTGAAGCAAAGAGTCATGGAACTCCAAATGACATGTAATGTCAAAAGTCATTTGGAATTCCAAGGGCTTTAGAAGTCCAAAAGTCACTAGATGTTAGAAAGTCAAGAGTCATGAGGATGTGAAAGGTCATTCCTCAAGTTATAAATAGATCCTAATTTCTCATGTATAGGACTTTTAACCTTGGCGTATCCCACAAGGAATTGGAGAGAAAAAGTTAATACTTTTGGGGAGCAAGTAGTGGCTCTAATGCTCCATTATTGGAGCTAGTCGTGTTCATTGCATTTATGTATCTTGGGTATTTTGTTTAATATTGAAGCCTTTCAGGCAAACATATTTTCACACATGGATTTTGAATATTTCTAATATTATTATTTGAATGTTTATGGCCATGTTTTCTTTCATTAGTATTGGATCAATTGCAGTATTTTAGTTACTTCAGTGCTTCTTGTTGGAAATGTGTTTTTATGTTTATAATGATTGCCATGTCCTTGTGAACTATTTCTCTTGACGTTAGACGAATCATTCTCTTTCACGTGTTTCTCCATTAGGGTAGCACTTGTGAAAATTCAGAAAACCAGAATCCTATTGCAACAACTGGAAATTATTCACCTAATTGTTAGTTTAATTAATAAGTTATTTATTGTTTCCTATAGAAAATACTGAATAACTCACACTACAACCTACAAAAATAAAACTCCAAAAGAATGAATGTTGGGAGAAATGATAGAACACACACATAAATTTACACAGTTATTTTTAGAAAAAAGTCCCTGGAAAAACCAAACTTGGGAAAACCGGTGCAACAACTGAGGGTTTTAATATTAAGCAACAGTGAAATAATTTGACTAAAACTGGATGTCGAAATTAGAAATCCTACAAAGAAATATTGGCAAGAAAAACATAGTGAGGAAGTCTCCTCACTCCACAGGAAAATTTGGGATATGACCTCAACTCAAATTGAGTCATCCAAAGTGGCTCTATGCAGCTATTGTGTCACCCTAGAGCAGTCCCTTATGCACTCAGTTCGAGTCTTCTTATAATCCTCTATTGAGACTCCAACAGCTAAGATTAAATCTTAATGAATGGATAAGATTAACTTGAAATTGATCCAAGTGATTTTCTAGAAAATTCAAACCTTGACTTAATTAATTATGATTAATTAACCATATTCCCTAAGTTTATTCTTAGGAAATATTTAAATAATGGCTAATAATCTAATTAAGTCATTTCTAGGTGGAATTTCTAGAAATAATTTCTGGGTTTTGGATATCTTCTATCTTCTAGCCTCTCCAAAAAAATTCGTGGCTAGAACACATCTGATGTTAATAACCTAACATTCGCTCTTAGCGCGGAATGTGTTGTAGTGCTCTACTACACATCCTATGACAACACCCTGTCTCTGCATAATCCACTGTCACGTTGTTGATGTATGACCATACTACCCATCAACCACTATGAAACTCTAATATAGGTTGCATATATGTTGTTGTAGATAATGTTGAATGGCTGCCAACACTGCATCTTCACTGCAACTCCCTCTAATCTATTGTTGTTCCAACTACAACATCTACAACTGAAAATCATCCTAAATACTCAATCAACTGTGATCAGTATGATGCATCTGTCTCCTGAGTCTTGACTGCTACTAGCCACTACTCTGTCTACTTAAGACTCTATGTTGTTGCTAACTTTTCACTGTGCTAACTGCACTGCTGCAACTCTACATTGTGCTCGCAAACATCTGACTATTATTAGTCTTCCACTATCACTCGGCCTCTGAATACATCTACGTTCACTGATCCAACCTGCTATTGGATAATGTGGGCCCTCGTAGATAGGTATTGATCGAAGAGGTGGACTCCTCAAGGACCCTGCCCATCTGTAGCAATCATAGTGAAAACTGATCTACTCATATTGTTGTTGCTACTGCTTTGTTGATGCTTCTTCACTACTGATGTAACTACTACAATAATGAGTCTGATATCCTTAGATCCTAAATTATGAGCTTCCATAGAGCTGCTCCCTCTAAAACTAGACTCTTTCTGAGTCTCGATCTCCCTATGGGAAATATCTCTACTCCCTCTTGGCAACTCGCACTGTCCTCTTGTACTCGAAACTAGACCATGTAGCTTTTCACTGGGAATCTTCTAGCTGGAACTGCACCTGCATCCTGCAACTAGGAAATTCACACTGCTTGTGTCACTGCATCTATCTCTTCAACCGTCTCTTGGGTACTAGTTGCAACTAGATTTGCAACTCTCTAATGAAATATTGCATCTCCTAACATTGAACCTTCTACTATGATCCTATGGGCACCTGTAGCAAGGGTGATGGTCCCGCTGCAACAATATAGAACTGATCTGACTGATCTCCTTGATGCAACTACACTAGACCCTGTCCATCTAGCACACTAGAGTCTCATGCTCCTACACCTCCTGCATCTAGTGCCTCACTACCTCCTTTCAAGCTTAGTCCCTCACTGGGACCCTTCCTTCTTTGCAACTCACACTAGACAACTCACACTTCCTCCGACATCTGCCTCCAGCAACTCGAATTCGATTTGCTGTGTAGATCTGTATTGTGGATAACTCGCATGAACCCCTCTGGAAATCTTGTACGATCATCCTTCTAGAGCTGAAAAAGCTGGAAACTCAAAATTGGAGAAAATAAACCTTGAAAATATCCCTCTTTCCCCTTGCTTAGCTGCTAAATATGCTTTCACATTCCCTTCTGGAGTGAGAGGATCTGCTCACAACTACTGCCAATTTGCAAGGAAAAAATCGAACTTCTTGAGACTAGAAGTTCCATGAGGAAAAATTTCCCTCAGTGTGTGCTGTTCTTCCTTCCACTTGATGTTGGCTCTGTTCTATCAAACTAATGAAAAAACAATGCGTACAACTAGAGATTTGCTCTACAAAAATAATGGGTTGCTCCCTTCACCTCTAGAATCCCTTGATCTGTAGAGATCGACTTTTTTTGTCCCTCTCTTAGAAAAATCGAATCTCCTCAAGAAATTCAGCCTCTTAGAAAATGGATTGCACTACCCTATGGGGTTTCAATCTGCTTCCCACACTGAAAAATTAAATTCCTTTTGTCTTCACTATTGAGCTCTCCAACTAATCAACTGCACTCTGATACCATGTGAAAATTCTGAAAACCAAAATCCTATTGCAGCGACTAGAAATTATTTAGCGAAATGTTATTTTAAATTTTTTTTTTTAATTTCCTACAACAAATACTAAATAAATCACATTGCAACCTACACAAATAAAATTGTCGAAGAATAAATGTTGGAAGAAATGCTAGCACAAACACATAAATTTACGTAGTTATTTTTGGACAAAAAACCCCAGAAAAACCCGACTTGGGAAAACCTGTGAAACAGCTTTGGGTTTTAATATTAAATAGTAGTGAAATAATTTGAGTACAACTAGATGCCAAAACTAGCAATCCTACAGAGAAATATTGGCAAGAAAAATTTAGTGAGGAAATATCCTCACTCCATAGGAAAATCCAGACTCTGACCTTAGCTAAAATTGAGTCATCCAAATTGGTTCTGCGCAGTTATTTCGTCACGATAGCACAAACCTTTCTACACTCTGTTCCAACCAACTTCACCTCAAGCCATATGGTCTGTTGCGGTACGGGAAACTGTCTCTCTTGGTCTCTAGAACCTTTATCCATATTTTGGCACTAAAGCTCAGCTTTTCCTAGCAGCTCCAAAAATACCTCTAGAGGCTACTGCATTGCTCTACGTCAGCCTCATTGTGGCTCACTTGCCTCTCTGCAAAATCAATCACTAGATCTGCAAATATCCTTCTGGCTTCACTGTCTCTACCCCTCTCTCACTGCTTTGATCTCTATCTCTCTCTTCGACAACTAACTGCTGCTACTCTAGAAATCGATCTTCCTAGAAATCGAACTGCTCAAGTGTCTTCTCCATGTGCCCATCGACTTCTTATTATAATCCTCTTTTGGGACTCCAACGACCAAGATTAAACCTTAATCAATGGCTAGGATTAATTTGAATTCAATCCAAGTGATTTTCTAGAAAATTCACACCTTGACTTAATTAATTATGATTAATTAACCATATTCCCTAAGTTTAGACTTATGAAATATTTAAAAATTGGCTAATAATCTAATTAAGTCATTTCTAGGCATAATTTCTAGAAATGATTTCTGGGTTTTGGATATTGCCTATATTTTAATCTCTCCACAAAATTTCATGGCTAGAACACATTTGATGCTACAAAAACTAATAGTACTATTACTTCTCTCTTAGAGGCTCACTTAATTTTCCCTTCACAGTAGAGGAACCTTGATATATTGACAATTGAACATTCACAAGGCATACTAGCTTGTTCATTCAAAGGACAAGTGTGCTTCTCTCTCACGCTGATAGCTAAATCCATAGCATATCTTTAAGTAAATGACAGTGAGGTCATATTACAGATGAAACTCCTACACCAAATGGTGTGAGATATAGTTGGGACCTTATATCGGGGAGATCGCCTATATGTTGGCAGCATCCAACACCATCAATATTCTGGTGCTAGAAGGAGGGCTTCCAGTTTTTTATGGCTGATCATTCCACACACCCAAATCATTCTTCTTTTGGCAAGGGTAGAAGAATTTTGAGCACTACTAAGTTTCCTAAAGTAGAAGGATCTTCTCATCCTTGCCCAGAACCAACTTGTAAAGTTGCTTACAAGTAGATCCAAGCAATTCAACATATAACTTGTTGGTTCACGAAGGCTATCAGATTAAGTTTTGGATTGTAGAATATTCCACATTTCTCTAAGTAGAAAGAGACAACTGGTACTGGTATATTGGTTTTTACAATGGAAGATTTGGTTTTTTCCACTCTTCAATGGTTGTCAGAATCCACAAATGATTTTGAATGTCAAGAACAACTTCCACCTCTTAATGAAGGATATGAAGACGATATAGTTGTTCTTTCTAACGGCCTTTTTGATGGCTAGATGGTGAAGATTCCTTAGATTCTGATAAGGAGGAAGAACGCAGATATGATAACATGGTAGACCAGGATTTGGATTGGATGGCCAAGGGTCTCTTGGTCTTCCAAGTTACTTAAATAGGATGCCAAGACATCTAAAAAAGTTTCTCTCAAAGTATGATGCAGATAAAAGGACAAAGGATGAATATCATCTCGATGAATTTTACCTGGATTTATGAATGATGGAGATCATGTATGATGATGTTTCCTATAGGATTTTCCCTTATACATTAGAAGGCATAGCGACATCATGGTACCACATTTTCCCCTCAATTCAATCCACACCTATAGGGAGTTTAAAAAGCTATTTCTTGAGAGTTTTTTTGATGAAACAACTCCTACCATGATACTCAAAGAGCTCAGAAGCATGAAGATGGGGGAAAAGGAGCAAGTGAAATATTTTAATCATAAATTCAATCATATATTGAAAAAATATCCCCAAGGCACACAACCACAAGATTCAATTACCATCGACTATTGCACAACTCCCTTTCACACCAATATCTCCTAGTTCATAAAGAGAGTTGCAAAGTCATGTTGGATTGAGGGGGCTTGGACCTAGGTTCAGAGTTAGCTGCGCTAACCAAAAAAACCTTAAACTACTAGCCCTTTAAGGAACGACCCGCATAGCGTAGGCTAAAGTCTCACCCGACACAGTATTGGGGGATGCTAAAACCAGGTTTCTGCATCCAAAGGACTATGTGATGTGTTTCTGTTATTATTATGGCTTTATTCCGATCTTCGTGAACCCTAATCCTTGAAACCTAGAAATTATAGTAACTAACAATTAACAAATTCAACCCTTCACCGATTGTTCTAAACATTCATAACATCATGTAATTAAGAATATCTACCCCTTTTTCACATCTATTAAGTATGTTTCATGGTAAATTGCGGTAAACAGAGCGAATATACAGTAATTTCAAAAGTAAACACTAACACATGGATACATAGATAATTATCCAAAACAACCTTTATTATGCTTAGATATTCAATTACAAACTATTTCAACCCTGCGCACATAGTTGCAGGGGCCCACGCATTCAACTGCGGACTTACCAAGGTCTCTGCACACACCACTGCAAGAGCCTTTCCCTTTGCCTAATTATAGAAAACATAGTTCTCTTACTTAGATCATTCACTCATAGATTTATTCTTGTTATCTCTTATGACTCTTTGTGACTCCTTTCTATATCATTCTCTATTACAATACCATGGTATGTGAACCATGGATGGGTCACCAAACAACTTAAATCCTAACAAAATAAGGGGCTTTGACCTTCCTAAAGACCCTTTAACTCCTATTAACCTATGCACTCTGCTCCTCAAAATGCGGAGACTTTACAATAATAACAAAACTTATTACAAAATTGAACCAAGGGGACCCTATCCTAATAGGTCCCCAACACAAAGTCGTGACTCATTCCAAGTCACTTAGTTGGTGTTTCCTCGATATTTGCCTACAGACCACTAAATTTTGTCTTCAATGCTTGAAGATATGTTGTTCCCTGTGTAGTGACTTGACGAACCTCTTCAACTAGTTTCTCGATAGTTGAACCTTCAACTGCAAGGCCCATGGTTTTGTGTGTCTGATGTATAGCCTTCAACTTGCTCCGCACCGTCTGTGTCAACAAGCTTACCTCATCAACTCAGGGCTATGTCCTTGAAGATATGATGGATGCCTTATGATGTAGCCCATCGATCTCAGTTTGGATGAACTTCCCCTCCTGCAGTCGGTGAACCTTTGTACTGGTACTAAGGTCCGTGTTGTAGCTTTGATCTCATTGAACTGCCTTTGTTTTTCTTGGATATATGCTTCAATTTTATGCAAGTGTGGATCCTCCTATAGTGAGTTCCATAGTTCCATGGTCTTTTCAAACAACTGGCTGCAATCTTTGACTGCAACTTCGAGTGTAGTCATGTCTTCTTTAATAGAAGCCTCACGTTGTTCCCTAACTTCCGGAGGAGTGGTTGGATGCAACTTAAGTTGAAGTTCAGAGATCTGCAGTTGCAGCTCAAAACAAACCTTGTCGATATCCTCCTTTGATTCTTTTACCGCGACAACTAGCTTCTGGATTTTCTCTGCGGAGGCCGCTTCTGCTAGGATCTGGAGCTCAGGAAGCTCACTATAGGCTTGCACTATTACTGTTGACTACGCTCCATGACTTCTTCATGTTCCTTGAGTGCTTGTGCCTCCTCGAACATCTATTGGTTGTTGGTCTTTACTTCCCTGATAACTAGTAATGGTCATTGCTCCTGAACTCTTAGCTCATCTGATACCCTTTGATGTAGCTCATGTAATGTCTGAATAGGGAGCACTGCAAGGTTCAGACTCAAATTCTTTAGATGCATTAGGTGCACCCTGTCTTATGAAGTCTCAATGTGTAGTGTGTTGGTTTGTGTTATATTCTTTCCATGAATACCCCACATGCCCCTTGCATGGGGTCCAGGGCAGTGCTGCGGGAAAAATTTTTTGGACCCTATATTAGGTGGGTGGACCTACCTATAGTTTTGTGCATGGATTTCGCACATGATTTTGGGCATGATGGTTTGTTTTCCATGGTATTTTGTAGATCCTATCAAGGGAACTATGATTATGTTCTAATCCAGGTTTAACGAATTGGGGTTTATGGATGCTTCAGCATGTATATATATGTATTGTAACATTGAAATGATTATAATGTTAGGTCCCTATAATACTAGTGATTACCCCATTACTATTGTAGGTGTATCCATTATTAATATTGTTGTGCCTCTATTGTCCCCATATTGTTATTACTGTGCCCCATAGAATCCATCTATTGTTATTTCTGTGCCTTTATATTATTATTGTTAGGTCGGCTGGGTTATATTGTGAATCCTTAGACTCCTATATATAGAAAGGAGGTTTTGTCATTTGAATCATCAAAGAATCATTCATTTGTGTAATGTAAAGGAGGTTTCCCCCTTGAAGAGGCTGAATTCTAAGGCGTTGATCTATCTGTTCTATCTTTGTGAGCTGGTTTCATAACATTTGGTATCAGAGCTTTGGATTCTAGGGTTTCGCTGGTCCAAATATGTCATCGTGGAATTTTCGCTATAACTTTTTTTTTGCGACGTTTCAGAAGTGAAAAAAATAACCCATTTGAGAAGAAATCACATTGAACCTTGGGTCTGAATTTTAGAGCTTTTCACACTATATTTACGGAGATATGATCTGAGGAAGTTGGTCTTTTTGCAGAATCTTGAATTACATTCCAAATAGGTGACCTGGGGAAAATCGTCATAACTTTTTCTCTGAGCATCGGATTGAAATTTCATAAGAAGGTACATAAATAATATGGACTATAGTTTCTTGTATATATTTTTAGAGCCAAATATCGAAACAGGGACACATGGCATGTCGTACAAGTTTTCTCTATTGAACTAGTCTATAATCAAGTCACTTTGGGAGATTTGGCATAACTCTTCCTTGGTGAATCCAATTTGGATTAGACTAGTGGAATTGGAAAGAGGACACAGAGGGCTACTGTAGGTTGCAATTTTAGAACTGGATGATCCAAAATTACAGAGATACATCAGAGGCAATATCGAGCTCCTACAAAGTGAGAAAAAAAAGGTGTGAATATTTTTTTAAATTTTTGCTTAAGCTTGGTTTGAAAAAATTATTTTGAAGGAATTCAAAGGGCATAGTAGATCATTATTATCAGTAACTGATGCCCCGAGGAAAGAAAATGCAAACACCTAGTAAGCAACCTAAAAGCTCTAGCATGACTCATGAAGAAGAGGAAGAAATGCTCCATGATATATCAAAATTACAAGACCAAGTGCAACAAATGTTACTCTCACAAAAGCTAACAGAAGCTAAGATAAATGGCATGGAATCTAAGATAAATGGCATGGAAGCTAATACAAATTTCGTCGAAGCTAAGATGGACAATTTGAAGATATATTTGAAGACAGATTTGAAGATAGGCATGGAAGATTCGAAGAAAGATTTGACAAATTTTCTACAAGAAATACTTACTAATGGTGAAAGGGTAGTAAAAGAAACTCATGATGCGAACAAAATAAATGTTAATCATGACTTCATAGACTCTAATGTTGGATCGAAGACCCACCGTATTCCAAAAATTGATATGAGGAAGTTTGATGGCAAGGATCCCACAACATGGATATTACAGATGGAGCAATTCTTCGATCTCAATAATGTCCAAAACATACAAAAGGTGCGTATTGCAACTTTATATTTGGAACCAAATCAGTTTATATGGTATCAATGGCTTTACTCTCGTAAACAAATTATCACTTGGGAAATTTTTACGGAAGAATTGACAGCACATTATGAGGATACAAAAAGCAACACTTTTTTTAGCCAATTGATAAGTCTCAAACAAAAGGGTTCAATAATGGAGCACATTGAGGAGTTCCAAAAATTGAACATAAGGGTAAAAAATATTCCAGAGGAGCATAGGATTGATGTGTTCATAGGTACTTTAAAGGATAATATCCAACATGATGTTCGCCTTTGGGAACCTGATTCATTAGAGAAGGCATTCAGGTTAGCAAGAAAAATGGAAAGAAAAATTATGGCAACCAGGAAGCATACCACTCACAACTATAAAGATGGAAGTGTTGTTGCCCCTAGTCTTCCACAACCTATAAGGTTGACACCACAACAATTGGAAGAAGAAAGAGCAAAAGGGCTTTGTTACAGTTGTGATAGCAAATACACTAAACGTCATAAGTGTGCTGAGAAGAAATTATTCTACATAGATTATTAAGAGGAAGAAGAAAAGGATTAAGAAAGGTCAAAAGAACAGGATATACTCCAGGAACAAAACCTAGATAAAGAAGAAATGAATCCGACCATATCTTGTAATGCATTGGCTGGAATTACCACTCCTCAAACCATCAAGATAGAAGGACAAATCAAGAAGAAAAAGGTAATAGTGTTGATTGATTCAGGAAGTACCCACAATTTTATTCATTGTAAGGTAGCAAAAGAATTGAATTGCTTCTTATATCCAGCAACAGAGTGTCAAGTGATGGTTGCAAATGGAAGAACGATAAATTGCTCTGGAAAGTGCCATAATATCAAGCTATCCATGGGAGAATATGTATTGACTTGCCCAATGCTTTCCATTCCAATGGGAGGTGCTGATGTTGTACTAGGAGTCCAATGGCTACAATCCTTGGTACAATAGCTTTTAATTTTCAAGAACTTTTCATGAAATTTTCTGTAGAAGGAAAGGAATTTGAATTAAGGGGTATTTCAGGGAAACTGAGAAAGATAATCAGCTCTAACGGTATGAAAAAGCTTCTAAAAAAGGAACAAAGAGGTGTAATTGCACAGTTATGTTCCCTAGATGTTTCCACATCGAAATCATCTATTTCTCCAGATCTCCAAAAACTCTTGGAAAATCATTCCAAGGTATTTGAGACTCCCAAAGGTCTCCCACCTATTCGTGATCCTGATCATGCTATTCATCTGATTCCAGGAAGTGTTCGTCCAAACATCAGGCTATACAGATATTCCTATGCCCAAAAGAGTGAAATTGAACGTATGGTTGCAGAAATGCTAGAGGTTGGTATAATTCAACCTAGTTAAAGTTCTTTCTCTGCTCCAGTAGTATTGGTGCACAAGAAGGATGGATCATGGGTCCATGTGTCTGGATTATAGGGAGCTCAACAAGCTCACTATTAAAGATAAGTTTCCCATCCATGTCATTGATGAATTGTTGGATGAGTTTCATGGATCAATTTACTTCACCACGTTGGATCTTCATTTAGGATATCATCAAATCAGAATGAAGACTGAAGACATTCCGAAAACAACATTTAGAACTCATGAGGGTCATTATGAATTTTTGGTCATGCCTTTTGGCCTTACCAATGCACCTTCTACATTTCAAGGTTTGATGAATTCCATTTTCAAACCCTTCCTTAGAAAATTTGTGTTAGTATTTTTTGATGATATACTAATATACAACAAGTCTTGGAAGGATCATGTTGAACATGTTAACAGGGTGCTACAAATATTGGAGGAGAAACAACTATATGCAAAAAGATCCAAATGTTTCTTTGGAGTACAAGAGGTGGAATATTTGGGTCATATTGTATCTCATGAAGGAGTTAAGGTAGACCATAGAAAAATTAAAGCCATTAAGGAATGGAAAATCCCCACATCCATAAAGCATCTGCGAGGATTTCTCGGGTTGACAGGGTATTATCGCAAGTTTGTTAAGAATTATGGGAGAATAGCAGCACCTCTAACAACATTATTGAAGAAAGATGCATTTTCATGGACTCCAGAAGCAACAAAGGCCTTCGAACATCTTAAAGAGGCAATGTGCCAAACACCGGTCTTAGCTACACAGGACTTCACAAAAACCTATATTGTGGAATGTGATGCTTCAGGAAATGGAATTGGTGTTGTTTTAATGCAAGATGAAAGATCCATTGCTTTTGAAAGTCGTCCAATCAAGGGAAAGTTTTTACACAAAGCTATTTATGAGAAGGAAATGTTGGCAATACTACATGCACTTAAGAAATGGTGACCCTACCTAATGGGAAGACACTTCAAGGTAAAAATGGATCATGATAGCCTTAAATACTTTTTAGAACAAAGATTATCCTCTGAAGAGCAACAAAAGTGGGTCACAAAGATGTTGGGTTATGACTTTGAAATCATCTATAAAAAAGGGAAGCAAAATGTGGTGGTAGATGCACTCTCAAGAAAGGATGAGGATGTGGAAGCATTGTTGTGCGCCATTTCTATTATCCAACCAGATTGGATAAACGAAGCAAGGGAGGAATGGAAGAATGATGAAGAAGTGTGGGCACTTATTCGAAAGTTACAACAAGATTTTAGTACATCGGATACATTTAGCTGGAAAAATGATTTGTTATGGTACAAAGATCGCTTATACCTCTGTAAGAATTCCCAACTCAAACAAAAGATTCTTATGGAATTGCACACTTATCCCTTAGGAGGGCACTCAGGATTTTTAAAAACTTACCACAGGGTTAAGAAGGAACTTTTTTGGGATGGCCTTAAATCAGATATTCAAAAGTTTGTGGTGGAATGTTTGGTTTTCCAACAAAATAAAGTTGAAATAATTAAGACCCCGGGTCTATTACAACCTTTATCCATTCCAAGCCAATGTTGGGAGGAGGTTTCAATGGATTTTATCACAGGTTTACCCAAGTCTGAGGGAAAGAGTGTCATAATGGTGGTAGTTGACAGAATTACCAATTATACACACTTTTGTGCATTATCACATCCATTTAAAGCCAGTACAGTTTCTACTGCATTTATGGAAACAATTCAAAAGCTACATGGAAACCCAAAGATTATTGTAAGTGACAGAGATCCCATTTTCATCAGAAATTTTTGGACAGAATTATTTTATTATCTCGATACTCAGTTAGCTCATAGCTCATCTTATCATCCTCAATTGGATGGGCAAAGTGAGATAGTAAACAAATGTTTGGAAGGATATCTTCATTGCTTTGTATCTGATAAACAGACACAATGGGTCAAATGGTTGCCTCTAGCTGAATGGTGGTATAACACTTCCTTCCATACAGCAACAAAAATGACCCCATTTATGGCACTTTATGGATATCAGCCACCATCCATCACATCATATTTAAGAGAAAATTCTAAGGTTCAAGCAGTGGAACATCACATCGAGCATCAACAACAAGTCCTCCAACTCTTAAAGGATAACCTTGTGTTGGCGTAAAATAGAATGAAACAACAGGAAAATCAACATCACAGTGAAAGAAGTTTTGATGTAGGTGATTGGGTATTCCTACGGCTACAACCATATAAACAAATGTCCCTCAAGCAAGCTAAGAAGGATAATAAATTATCACCAAAGTATTATGGTGCTTACAAGGTGTTGCAAAAGATTGGTACTATGGAATACAAATTGGAGATTCCTACAGCTTCTCGAGTGCACCCAGTTTTCTATGTTTCATGTTTAAAGAAGGTTATAGGTGACAAGCTCCCAGTTCAAACAATATTTCCAGAACTTGACGGGGAAGGAAAATTATATTGGAATCAAAAGCAGTCATAGAAACAAGGACTCGACAGCTACGAAATCAATCAATTTCGGAGTATCTCATCGAGTGGAAGAACTTATCCACTGAAGATTTCACATGGGAGGATGAGAATTTTATATGGAAGTATCCAGAACTACTCAAGCGTTGAAGACAACACTTTTTTGAAGGAGAGGGGCATGTTAGGTCCCTATAATGCTAGTGATTACCCCATTACTATTGTAGGTGTATCCCTTATTAATATTGTTGTGCCCCTATTGTCCCCATATTGTTATTACTGTGCCCCATATAATCCCTCTATTGTTATTTTTGTGCCTTTATATTATTAATGTTAGGTCGGCTGGGTTATATTGTGAATCCTTAGACTCCTATAGATAGAAAGGAGTTTTTGTCATTTGAATCATCAAAGAATCATTCATTTGTGTAATGTAAAGGAGGTTTCCCCCTTGAAGAGGCTGAATTCTAAGGCGTTGATCTATCTGTTCTATCTTTCTGTGAGCTGGTTTCATAACACATAATGAAAAATCAATCTGGTAGTCCCGGTTTTGGGATCCAAGGGAAAATATATGTGTATATCTATTTTATGTTTTATGCTCTCACCATTGTTTATTTTTTGTTTTTATAATTTGTATGCAGGTAATTTTTGTACAGGGTTAAAGCCTACATTTGGTATCAGAGAATTTTGGCTTCAAGGGGACGTCTTTGATGTTGAGGGGTTTTTTCTTGGGTTTGTGGTAGACCCTATTCAGTGGGAGATCTGCAGGATTGATTCTTATGGTGAAAGAAGATGGCGAGTAGTGGAAAGATAGATATCAAGAAATTTAATGGTCAGATTTTTGAGTTATGGAAACTCAATATGGAGGATCTGTTGGTGGATAAATATCAATGGATTGCGGTAGATCCAGGTACTAAACCAACAAAATATCAGCTGAAGACTGGGAAAATTTGGATCAAAAGGCAAAGAGCACAATAATATTGTGTGTCTCAGATTCAATATTGCTAAATGTATCAGGGGAAGCTTCGGTGAAGGCTTTGTGGGACAAGTTAGGAACTTTGTACCAATCTAAGTCTCTGGTGAATAAACTGTTCCTACGGAAAAAGTTGTATAACCTGAGGATGAAAGATGGAGACTATGTGACAGCCCATATGAATGCATTTAATACTATGTTAAGCCAGTTATTATCTGTTGATATTAAAATTTTAGATGAAGATAAGTGCATGAGTTTGTTTTGTTCTCTACCAAATTCGTGGGATAGTCTGGTTGTTGCAATAGGTAGCAATGCAACTGCCTTGTAGTTTGATGAAATAGTCTCATCCTTGCTGGTGGAGGACATGAGACAGAAAAATATGGAGGGCCAAAATGGTGATGCCTTGTCTGTACGAGGACAGTCCTAGAATAGAAACAAAAACAATTCCTCAAGTTGGATATCTAAATCTAGAGGGAGATCTAAATCTCCATGAAAACCTATAACGGTGTGCTGGAAATGTGGAAAGGAAGGGCACTTCAAAAGGGAATTTAAATCTAAAGCTCTCGAGAAAGGAAAGGGATCTGATGATTCTCTTTCTGCAGAGGCGAAAACCACCTCAGATGAAGGTGGGGATGTGTACTTGGATTCTTATTCAAGTACACATGTAGATCATGAGGCATGGTTGATTGACCTAGGTGCGGTCCCCTGGAGCTCCACTTTTGCCTCTTTCTGACAATGAAGGGGGACTCCAAGTTTTCACCCCATTCCTCTTCACCCTCTGCCTTGACCTCTACATTAGTGTGCTATGTTTCAGATTTGCTGAGGTTAATAGTAGCCTGCGATGTGGTAGCAACTTTCTCCTTTGGCGCTTTTACCTCTTTGGCAGAGATAGATGCTTCTCTCTCCTTTGTAGAAGCCTCTTTCTACTAAACAACCTTTTATTTGGCCACGACCTTTTCCTTCACAGAAGCCTTCTTTGCTTCCTTCTTCTTCACTTTCACAGCCACTGTCATAGCTGCGGTTTTCTTTGCTTCACCTTCACCAACCTTTCTGGTTCATGCACCTGCATCAGATGGGGTGAGCCATTCACTTGACCATTTACTGACAACCCCCATAATATCATCTTCAAAAACCAAGTATGGAAACTTATTCCATGTGCCTGTGGCCCAACCTTTCTAGTTAATGCACCTGCATCAGATGGGGTGAGCCATTCACTCGACCATTTACTGACACCCCCCATAATATCATCTTCAAAAACCAAGTATGGAAACTTATTCCATGTGCCCGTGGAATCTTTCTTCGCAAGGATAGATAGATTATGAAAATCCGCCTTGAAATCAACAACATTAGCATAATGGGCATGCAAGCTTGGTGATAACCGTGGTCATTGGTTAATCACCATCCTCAAATATGATTCAAACAGGACCCAAAATATCTTCATTTCCATGATGCGCTCAAGGTCATTCATTTCCCACACCGAGGAGAATTTTGCGGCCTCCCATAGGTCTGGATCATGTTACAGGAACTGGCTTTCCTCCGTCATTCTCCATGCCACTAGTGAGATCAACAAAAGTAGCCACACGTACTGGAATGCCTTGTTTTCGTCCTAGGCTTCACGACAATCTTCCAAAAACTCATGACATAAATACTTAGCCTAATTGTATTGGACTCCCTTAGCACACTGCGCATCTAGATATACTATTGGCCCTAGTACTTCATCAGTGCAACACTTCCTCGTGATATTCCCAACCAATATTTGTGCAATAAATTGCACTGCGCCATCTAAGATGGAACTAATTGCATAGCCACGCAACCTTTTCAACATCCAAAAGTCACTCTTCATCTGGTATGCCAACTTCTTCTCCTGTGATTTCCCTACAAAATCATCCGCGAGGTCTACTCCTTGATACAACAATAATGTTATCCAGTGACTCAACATATCAATGATTGGAATGGGCCCTCCCAACCAAAGGCACTCATCATGAACCAACGTCAATAATTGATGCACACAAACTGTGTTAATGGTGCTGCAGATAAAATGTTGCACCCATAACATGTTGAGGAGCCTTGTGCACTAACTCTAGCCGCTCACTTCATTGGTTCCAGTTGTGTAACATCCAAATCTTCATAATATACTTTCTTCAAGTATTTTCTTGGTTCCAATTGCGGGAACTTCCTATGATCAACAAAGTCCTAGTCCTCCATTTTCAAAAATGGTATTCGAGCCAACAAATTTCCCTCAAAAGGTATGCTCTCCAGCAACAATGGTGTGGAGACATGGAATTTCATTGAATTTGTGTCTTTAGTAACCTTGCCGGCGGATTTCCTAGGTGGGATATAAGGTAGTATCCAAGTAATCAGCATGGATTTATCTGTATCAATCTCTTCAATCCACATAGTGAGCTCTTCTTCATCTAAATCCAAGGGTTCCACTGGCTGTTGGTTCTATCCATCTTACCCTTCTATCTGACCTCTGTTGGAATTTTTCGCAATGATTTCCGCAATGACGCTTGTTGGGGATTATTTTTCTTCTTTTCTCCTCCCGCGAAAGCATATGGTTTAGGCCTTGACAACCTAGGTGCTGTGGTAGGAAAGGTTGTAGGCACAGGTTGGGTTGGATCAAGTCAAGTTATAGTCATTCTCTCCAAGAATATTTCACGCTACCCTTCAGGTAAATTCTTGAACCCTTGCTGTGAAAGCTTCTCTCGGATTTCTTTCCAAGCCTCTCCATACATGCAACAATTATCTTGGCGCAAACTAAAGCGCAAAAGCTCAAGGAAATTTATCAGGAAGTAAAGTGTTCGAATGTGGAGCGAGATGCTATATTTATAGCCCAACTTTAATTCAAATCCATCCATTGCCTCCAGATCCTTGTCATTAATGTGCTTTTGGAGGTAGATTTCCAAAGATATGCTCCTTAAATGCTCTTCCCCCACTCCTTTTAATAGAAAAATCGCCATCTAGTCATCTTCAGTGCTTCAAATAGTCACTTTTTGGCTAGGCTATGTGAGACCCACCGTTCTACTGCAACTCCTTCATCGTAGCTCCCCTCTATGCCTTCCCTCGATTCGTTGCGCATCCCATTCACTTCGCCAAATTATACTTCTAGTAGCGTAGTTTATAGTCCCTCACTTCCTTGCAACTTCCTAGAGTACTAAGACTATCCTGCATTCATCTAGTCATTGCGCAGGGGCGGGATCACCCATGTACAAATTTAACCAGATCTCATTGACCTTTCCTGGAAGCAATTCCCCATTCAGCTTCGCAAGCTATACTAAACCTTCATATGTAATCTCCTTGACGATATATGGCCCCAGCCAATGCATCTGGAACTTTCTTGGAAACTTTGTAAACTTGTTATCATATAGTGGCACTAAATCCCCATTTTTAAAGGTGTGTTGCTTAATGTGGCAATCGTGCGATACCTTTTTTCAAGCCTTTTGCACCTGCTGATGAAACCCGACCAAGAAGCAATCTTCTTCCAATTCAATTATCTGCGTGAGGCATTCTTCCATGGTATCTTGATCGGCCATGTCTATGACTGCAACAATTTGAAAACTCGGCATGATGTACTCCATCAGCATTACGAATTTTTCTCCATAAACCAGTCTAAACGGTGTCTTTCCAGTCAAATGTTTACAGGTAGTTCTATACTCCCACAGAATAGCTGGTATGTACACACCCAAATCATTTTGATTTGCATTACAAATATTCGGTAAATCATTCTCTAGGATTTTATTAAAGGATTCCACTATTTTTTTGCTTGAGGATGATATGGCGTACTTTTCTGATGATACATCTAGGACTCTTCAAGCAAGGAAGTAATTGTTTCGTTCAAGAAGTGCGAACCCCTATCACTCATCAAAATTTTAAGGCATCCAAACCAAGACAAAATATATTCAAGAATCAATAGGCGTTGTGACCATTTTTTCCTTCAATACATCCAAACGCTTTTGGAAATCATCATCCCAGCAAAACGTCGCACCCTTCTTTAGTAATCTCTCCATGGGCGCAGTGATTTTCGCAAATGCTTTGATGAAATTCCTATAATATACTATATGGCCCAACATCGTACACAACTATTTGACATTCCTCGAAGGCTCCAATTGATAATTACTGCAATTTTGGTAGGGTCTACTATCAACCCCTGCTTACAGACGACATGTCCCAAGAGTATCCCATATGGTATGCAGAATATGAATTTCTTCAAATTAAGGGATATATGATACTTTCGACGAGTATCCAACATGAGGTGAAGACTGACAACATGCATCTTTACTAACCCAAACACTGTCAAATAATCAAAGTAAGCCTCCAAAAACTTATGAATAAACTCTTTAAAAGTTGCGAGTAGCACCCTAGAAAAGATTACAGGGGCATTCTTAAGTCAAAAGGGCATAACTGTATACTGAAAACAACCCCATTCTATAGTGAAGGTAGTCTTACTTTGATCCTCTAGCATGATTTTGATCTGATGATATCTTGAGAACCCATCGATAAACGAATAGGTTTCCTGACCTCCAACATTCTCCAATACTTCATACGTGAATGGTGTAGGGAATGGATCATGGACACAAGCATCATTCAACTTTCTTAAATATATGCAGATCTGGATTTCACCCTTCGTCTTATTTTCCTGAACCACCATAGGACTAACTCAATCTGATTCTTTGACATGCTCAATAATTCCTGCTGCAAGCATCTTATCTAATTCTTTGTGTACTTTTTCCTTGTACTTAACATTCAACCGGTATGGACGCTGCTTCACTGGCTTCACTTCTGGCTTTAGAGTGGTCTTCATGACACCCAGATCACCTACTATCCCCTTTAGATCAGAGAACTTTTTGAGAAACAAGTCTTGATACTTCTGCAATAACTCCACGACTTTTTCCATTGTGTCCTCATCCTAATAGTCACCTATATTTGCGAACTTCAGCTGTGCTTCTAACCCAATATTCACCTTCTTAGTTTTCAATGGCTTTGAGATGTCAGGGACTTATGCCTTAGGCCTCTCGACTTCGTGTTGTCCTTCTGACTTAGGAATACTGATATTCCTATGATCTTCCTCACCTTCCTCTGTGGTCACATTGTAGCATTCCAAAGCATGGCGTAGCAACGTACTCCAGTCTGGTTGTACCCATGCAGTCGGTTTTTGGGCATTCTTAATATTGCAGCCTTAATCTCATGTAATTCTTCATCAATACACTCAAATTGATCCTAAAAAATGAAAGGTAACATAAAACTTTCCTTAAGAACATCTCACTCTGCAGTTTGGTGACACAACTCTGTTTCCAGATACTAGTTCATCGGAATAGTATCCACAATGTGGCAGAATATGTGAACCCATTCTAGTTGTGTTTCTTCTCCCCATGATTTCCTCCATTGAGACAGATTCTTGCTCGGATCATCCTTTCCTATATATCTCTCTGCAATGTGAGTATGGGCATACCCAAACTGCAACTTCATCATCCATCGATATTCCTTCCAGTCTGCAAATTTTTTCTTATGTGTGCCCCACCATCTAGCAGGCGTAGAACTCAGCGTGATACCTAATTCCTAGAATCGATGTTCCTCTGGTACATCTCTTTAAAATTTATCCAAAAATAAATTTACATATTATAAACCATCATAAGACAGTAAATTATGTACCTCAGTAGATATACATCAAAGTGAATTAGTAAGTTTGTTGCATCATAATGTTGATACCTCATGCAACCTGTTCTGCTAGTGCTCAAGCTCCTCACTAGAATCCGTATTGCAAGAGTTGTCCTTCTCCCAAGTAATTCAACCATTCATCGTAGGGTTGATCCAATCCTCATCCCATGCATTAAGTTTATAGATTTGCTCAATATCATCCTCCTCATAATAATCTTGGACTGGTTCGGTATATTGTGCACCCTCGGCCAGATGCTATGGAATAATAACCCTTAGTTCCTTCTTCTCAAATGTCATGTTGTGCTTCTTAAGGTTGATGACTATGTTCATATCAAATTCTAAATTAATGCCAAGCAGTGTCATGGATTACTGTCATCCACTATTTCAATTACTTAAAAATCGCATATGGTGTGTGCCCATTCAATAACCAAATTTATTCCATGTAGGCATCCCATAGAAATAATATTTTGTTGGTTCACTATTCATAGTTGGATTGGAGACCATTGTAGCGCTGGTTTTCCCATTCTTTCCCAAGTTTGCTTCGGAAAAACATTGGCATCGGATCCCAAATCAAGGATCACCTAGTCCATTTTGAATTCTCCAATCTGGGTAGTCAACCTCATTTCGCGTCCGCTCCTTTTCTTTCCTTTGTCCACCTTATGCACTATGTGTTGTTTAGGCAGTGGCTTACCCTTTCCAACGCAGTTATATACCAACTCTTGTAGTCCCTCTACTGCTTTTTGATCCCTTAGGAGCTTCATGTAGGTCTGTAAGAAAGATGTTAATAATGAAGGATCTATTTCCTGCACAACACCGACTGCCTCAGGCTTCTCCGTGAGTGTACTGTGAGCCTTGGATGTAGAAGCTCTAGCGTCTGAAAAGCTCCTCTTTGCCTCCATAAATGTTTCCTTTGCCTTATTCAAATAGAATCCAATATCTTTGTCAGTAGCCTTATGTACCCATACATTTTTCTCTGTTTGTTTCCCTTTATCCTCCCCAGTATCTATACCACTTCCCGTAACAATATTAACACTAGGTCCACCTTTGCCTGGTTCTGATCTTATCATCTAGATGTTCTTAGTAGACTGTTGGGTATGGTTCTTCTTTTCTTTCATTTTTGCAATGAGAATGAGACAATATTCTATGACATGATCAAACTGTCAACAATGATGACACAAGGGGTGCATTGGATTCTGACAATCTCGTGCAAAGTGACATGATTCTCCACAATTGTAACAAGTGATGTGGCCATGACCTCTCCTAACTCCTCCCCCCCGTCCCTAGAATCCTCTACACGATATAGTTGCACCTTGATCCCGTTGAGGACATGCCTCCATCTGTACTCTATATGTTAGGGTTGTTTCCATCATTAATTCATAATTTCATCAATTGCGCTCATCATGTCCTACGAACTTACAAAAATTGCAAAAAAGTTGTTGGGGAGTCTGCACAAATTTCTACAGCAAATGAAAACTGTGCATCATATGTTTTCTTATGATCTGGCAGATAGCGCACCATGGCACTACACCAATGCTCATCCTGGTAGTATTTTTTGGCTTCAGGGGGACAATACCTCCCCCAACTAGATAATTATGATACACCGGGCAATGATCCTTATCATGACCATGGCCTTTTCATTTTAAACACCATACTTTTGCATGGGTCTCATTCTAAACTTAGTTTACCTTTTTGAGACTCTGCAACTCCATATGCAGGCTAGCCAACTGCGACTGAATCTGTTGCACTCCTAGATTTGTATCCTGAATAGGTGAGGCCTCCAACCTCATAGCAATCTCCAGTGCCTCAACTTGCGTTCCAATATTTTGTTTTGATAGTGGAAATCTTAAATGAGGTCATAATGAAGCAATATACCAATCCTTGTGTTGTTCATCCACGATCTGCATATTAGCTTGTTGTAGTAGGCATTTCAACCTTTGATAAAAATCCCACGCAGACCCATTCACCTTCTTCTTGATCTCTTTGACCTCTGTTACCGACTAGGCTTGCGACTTAGGCTTTTTAAATTCATTATTCAGTGCATTCTTCGTATCTTTCACCGTTGCAGCTGGAAGAGTCATACTATACTTGATATACCAGCTCAACGCCCTATCCTTCAAAGTTGTGATCACCTATGCTTTCTTCAAGTCATCATCCATTATCTGCAATGACTTCCATACAACATCTGCTATGAACTAGAATTGTTCAGGGTCTTCTATCCCTAGACCCTTGAATTTAGGCATCTTCATGGCATTCACCATACTGAATATTGGATGTGGAGGTGGAGGTGTAGGTGTATGTGTAGGTGTGTGAGGTGGAGGTGAGGGTGGAGGTGGAGGTGGAGTGGATGGATGTGGTATTCCCACAATACCTTGATTTACCATCTGCGACACACCTTGAGGTGTTTTCAAACTACTACTTTCTTTATCACTAGCAAATGCTCCCAATAAAGGACTATACTCAGCACCTGAATCTATATCTTTTCTGAATGGTTTCCCACTTAGCATAGATCCCATCAAGTCTCGTCTAAACATCAATTCAATGGCATAACCCATTTCTCTCACAATAGAAATGTAATCCAAGTTTGTAGGGACTTTAGATACTTGACTCTTGGTCCTTTGAAAAACTGACATTCAAAGTCGCTATAACTAACAGGCGTGTCAATTGCAAACTCAGTAATGAATCCACTCAAGATGCTATCGATCCAAGAGTCGACAAACCTCACGATATTTTTTTATGAACCTTCCAAGTGCCTCACTAGTTTTGGAGTCCAGAAAATAAGGTTATCCAATTTCCATGTACCTTGAACATCCACCAATTTAGGAAATCATTCTTATAATTCACATGGAAAATAGTAGAAGAAATTTTCATGTTCTTCTGTATACAGGTATCTATTCGACCATTCTTCCTTCAACAGGCGTGGATTCCTGTTTTCCTGGGCTGCAAACTCGTGCAACTTCTGATCTCCACTTTTCAATCTCTTTCTTAGTCAGTATCTAGTTATGCCACATCACACATTCCTCAGATAGATCTCGGTCCTGGAAACAGAACTATTTGTTGGCTTGAGGGGGCTTGGACCTAGGTTTAGAGTTAGATGCACTAACCAACAAAACCCTACACTACCGGCACTTTTGGCAACAACCCGCGTAGCGCAGGCTACAATCTCACCTGAGGAAATATTGGGGGATGCTAGAACCAGGTTTCTGCATCCAAAGGACTATGTGATGTGTTTTTGTTATTCTTATGGCTTTATTCTGACCTTTGCGAACCCTAACCCTTAAAACCCAGAAATTAAAGTAATTAACAATTAAAAGATTCAGACCCTTTGCCAATTGTTCTAAACATTCATAACATCATGTAATTAAGAAAATCTACCCCTTTCGCACATCTATTCAGTATGTTTCAAGATAAATTGTAGTAAACAAAGCGAATATAAATTCAGAAGTAAACACTAACACACAGATACATAGATAATGCTCCAAAACAACCTTTATTGTACTTATATCTTCAATTACAAACTCTTTCAACCCTGCGCACATAGCTCCAGGGGCCCATGCACTCAGCTGCAGACTTACTAAGGTCTCCACGCACATAGCTCTAGGAGCCTTCCCCGTCGCCTAAGTACAGGAAACAAACTTATCTTACTTAGATCATTCAATCATAGATTGATTCTTGTTATCTCTTATGACTCTCTATGACTCCTTTTTATATCATTCTCTATTACAATACCATGGTCTGCGAACCATGGGCGGGTCAAAAAACAAATTAACTCCTAAAAAACTAAGTGGATTTGACATTCCTAAATCCCCTTTGACTCCTATTGACCTGCGCACTCCACTCCTCAAAATGAGGAGACTTTACAATAATAACAAAACTTTTTACAAAATTGACCCTAGGGGACCCTGTCCCAAGAAGTCGACATTGGCGCTAAAATTCGTAAAAGAGATCGTCGTTGAGAAGGACTTGTGCATGAATGGGGTCATTAAGAATGATGAGGAATCAAAATACTCCAAATATAATAGTGGGAAGTCACAACTTTCTTCTAGTAATGCTAAAGAGAAGGAACCATCAGATATTAAAAGCTTGACTAAGATGGTGAAGACGCTCACCAATGAAATTTCAGAAATAAAGAAAAGGTCAAGTGAGACTTCCACCAACAACAAGCCTCCCAAGTCCTTCCCTTTTCAAAGGAATAATAGTAACAACAACAATAAGCCCACCAAGTCTACACAAAGTTTGAATGTTGTGATGAACATAGAAATCATTGGCATGGATAATTATTATTCTTTCCATCAGGAATATCATTCAGAAAATACATGCCCTCAGTGGAATCACAACATGAATGCTCTGGATGCACACATTGTAGATACTCTATTAGTAGATAAGTAGATAGAATAGACAAAGGAAACATAAGAACCCGTGGAAAATGAGGAAAGAAAAAGTGTTGGACATGCAATAAATGCATATCATTGTATCTACAATGCTAATAAGAAGGATGTTGAAGAACCACCATAGAATGATCCCCCTCCTCAGAAGAAAAATGGTCGATACAATTTAAGGAGTAAAGGGCCTATATATAAACAGGAATTTACTAGACAAAAATTGAAGGAGAAATTGTTGAGAAGAATCTTGCCAATAGTCAATCCTACTCAGAATGCACAGAGTAAGCCTGAAGAAGCAGCTAAGTCCAAGACAACTTCCTCTAGTAATAAGAGTAAGTCTAGTATTTTTTAAGTAATGAAAATCCACCTCTCCAGATACTTCAACATTGCCTACTCTTGGTGAAACAATTAATTATAACATTGTGGAAGATATGAAGAAAATGAGATCCAACATTTCCATCTATGAGCTCGCGAAGATTGCCGGCCAGTGTGAACTTATTGTCCAGGCCTTTTCACAACCTTCGAGAGGTGGTAAGGCTTCCTCCTCTCAAAATGTGTCAGGTAACTCTTCTAGCCCTCTTGAATCTGTAGTAAATTCTTTAACACTAGAAGCTAACACTCTCTGACCCCCATTTTTATTAGCATTTGAAATTTGCAATTATAATGTATGTAATTGTTTAATAGACTCTGGTGCATCTGTGAATGTCACGCCATTATCTATAGAAAATAAAATAAATGAAAAATGGGATAAAATCGATGCACATCTTGTTTAGCTAGACAAGTCTCTTGTCCATGCTATTGGTGAGCTTAAGAATGTGCTTATCATATTATCAAACTATTATCAAGTTCACCAATGTATACATATTGTAATTGTGGACATACCAAAAGCCTATGGTGTACTACGTAGCAGAGACTAGTCTAGAAAATTATAGGGATATTTTACAACTGACTGGTCACATTTGTTCCTTCCATATAAGTGCAGGAATAATTAGATTCGAGTGAACAATGATCCATACATGAAACACACCATGGAACCACTTGAGGGCCATAATGAGCCTCTTAATTTACTGATTTGATTTTTGGGAATTTCTTTCTTTAAATTGACCTTGAGTGTTATTAGGCACAACAATCATCTATTCCACCATATACATAGCTGGAGCTCCTTCCTTTTCCTCCAGCTGGTGAAAATGAAACATGTAATATAGATGTTCACAAGTAGCAATAATAGAAATAGTTGTATAAGAAGTATCTCAGTAGCTCATAATGTTTGGACTTTATATTTTGATGGTTCAAAGACACATGACGGTTCGAAAGCAGGTTTTGTTCTTACAAACCCCTATAATAAGAATCATATCCTTGCATGTCATCTGGAGTTTGAGTGTACAAATAACATTGTTGAATATGAGGTGCTCGTACTCGGATTAAAGAAGGCTATTGACCTTAAGGTAAATTTTCTTAAGGCAATTAGTTAATCAGAGCTGGTCACTCGCCAGGTACGAGATACTATACAATTTGCTTCACCGAATATTAAAAACTACCAACATGAGGTATGGTGCTTAATCAATCATTTCAGAGCTTTCAATATTGTTTTTGTTCCTAGAGTTTAAAATGTTGCAGTAGATGCATTAGAAAATGAAACTGCTAGGATATCACCACTGAAAATTGTTTTTTATGTTGATATTATGTATAAACCATATGTGCCAGACCATGTTACTAAATTACACATTTTCAATGACAAACAACAAATAATACACTTTATGGATAATGCTGACATATTCAAATATGTTTCCATAGAGGAGGATGAGCACAATCAGGATCTACACGAGCTTTCTAATGCAACGAAAGGAAACATTATGCCAAAGGGTGTGTTATCCCTGGAGAAGTTATGTAACCTACATAACCAATTCAAAGGGCCAACTAATACTAAGACTCAAAGTTCAAAGTTAGCATCTGAACAAGTCAATTTGGGAATTCTTGAAGATCTAAAGTATGTAAACCTTTGTACTTGTTTTTCTCCACAATAATGGTAGGCATTTATCCACTTATTCAAAAGATATCGTGATTTGTTCACATGTACATACGACGATTCAAATACTTATGATAGTCAGATTATCCAGCATGCCATGCCTATAAAAGAAGTGGTGAAACCATTCCAACAAAAACTACAGAAAATTCATCCAACACTGGAACCTATTATATAGAAGGAGTTGAGAAAGTTGTTGGATGCTCAGATCATCCTTAAATTCAGACATTCCATGTGGGTTTCCAATCTGGTCCGAGTCATAAATAAGTTTGGAGAGATAAGATTTTGTGTAGGGATTATGATAAGGATAACTATCCAGTGCCATCAATGGAGCAGATACTATAGATAATATCCGGGTGTGAAAAGTTTTCGCTACTAGATGGTTTGTCATGTTATAATCAAATGATAGTAGAAGAACTCAACCAACTAAAAACCAACTTCCATACCAAATGGGGAACATTCAATTTCGAGAGAATTCCATTTGGACTTATAAACACGGGTGTGACTTTCCAATGAGAAATGGACATCGTCTTTCACGACCTCATAGGTCAGAGAACTGTTGTTTATTTGGATGATGTTACAATATTATTGAAGAATAGATCAGATCGCGTATGTCATCTGAAACATATTTTCAAGTGGTGTCAAAAATATGGGATTTCTCTTAATCCCATGAAGAGCATATTTGGTGCGTCTAAAGGGATCCTACTGGGGCACATCATAGAAAAGAGTGGAATTAAGAATAATCCCAAGACAGTCAAATCCAGCATGCAAATCTCATTCTTGGTAAATAAGAAATCAATGCAGCCTTAGGAAAAATTGATTTCCTGAGAAAATTCATCTATGATTATGATCAGATAGTCAAACCCATATAGGAGATGATAAATAAATATTCAATGTACAGATGGGATAAACGGGAAAAGGATGCTTTTTCTCAGATTAAATAGCCTAGTTATGATGTACCCGTACTCTTCAATATATAATATGGAAAATATTTTCTACTATATATGTTTTCTTTAGGTTCATTAATTGCTTATGCTGACTCAAAAATATTGTGAAGTAAATGAGCGGCCTATCTCTTTTATGAGCGCTAGCCTACAAGGGCCCAAATTAAATTATCCTTCCATTGATAAATAAGTGTATGAAGTATACAAGGCATGTAATTATTTCAGGCCCTACATATTGAAATCTCACACAATTGCATCTGTACCTCATCCAGTAGTAAGAACATTGTTTGTACAGGAAGAGTTGGGTGAGAAGAGGGCTAATTGGATGACCTGTCTTCAAGAGTACGATCTAGAGTTCAAACCATTTCATACCATAAAGGGTCATAGCTTATGTATGATAGCCGTTGAAGCAAGAGATGCTCCCAAACAATGTATTTCAGGATGGGAGTAGGAGATCAAAATGTACAATATTGAAAATGTTCCTTAGTCCACATATACAATGCCTTGGTATGAAAATCTATGACAATTTATGGAGCATGACACTTTGCCCTCACACTAATCGAATAAATAGAAAAGGGAAATCCGTTTAAAATCTCTATCTTACCAATTGGTTCATGGAATGTTTTTCTGGAAGCAACACAATGGTGTCCTATTGAGGTGCCTCGAGCCGCAGGATACAGGGAAGGACTTGAAATATTTACACGATGGATTGGTAGGTGGCCACTATGCGGGCGACACCACAACACATAAGGTTATACTAGTTGGCTATTAATGGCCCACTCTATTTAAGGATGTTCATGCTTATGTCCTTAAGTGCCAAGCATGTCAAAGATGTGTTGGTAACGATTAGAGGTCAGTCAACCCACTTCTACCAGTAGCAGTTGAAGAACCATTCCAATAGTGGGGCCTTAATGTGATCAGGGAATTTTTTCCTCATTCGGCAATGCAACACCATTATATCTTAACACCATATTACTTCACTCGTTGGTCAAAAACAATTCCTCTCAAACAATTAAATGACTGGGAAGTCATCCACTTCTTGCAACATAATATTATGACCATGTTTGGCATTCCTACATCACTTGTCTTTAATAATGAGACATAGTTTTCATCATTAAAACTTTATGAATTTGCATTAGAAAATGGAACTATATTGAAACATGCATCTAACTATTATCCACAAGGGACTAGTTTGGATGAATCCAAAAATAAGAATCTTATCTATATAATCATGAAAACCATCTTGTTTGAACAAAGGAACTGGCATAAATATTTTACCAATGCTCTTTGGGTTTACCATGTTACCCCAAAACCTTCCCTGAGAACCTTGCCCTACTTCCTAGTTTATGATAAAGAAGTTATCTTGCCTCTGAACCTCTATGTCCATGCCTTGCAACTCTCTCAAAAATCACAAGGTAAACATTGCCTCTTTGTTTAGAGCATGATAGATATGCTACTTAAACTTGAGGAAAAAAGGCACAAGGCCAAAGAATGATTTGTCATACATCAGAGCCATGTAAAAGCATTGGTTTAATTAGAAGTTCAAAGGGGAAAAACTATTTGATATGGGTGACCTAGTCCTGAAGTCCTGAAGGGGAAACACATAAAGTTATAACCTTTGTAGATTGGACCATTTTCTGTTGATGAAAATCTCCACTACAATTCTTTCAAGATGAAATCATTAGGCAGGAGGATTGACCACCTTCCTATAAATGCCCGAGATTTAAAGCATTAATTTCATTAGTAGCTACGAGTTGCACTTCCTGTACAGTTTTTTTTATTTCTTTTGTTTCTCTATATGTAACTCGTGCCTCACTGCATCTTGTTGGTTGGTTAGTGTACATAAATAAGACATTTGTGGAAAATGCATGGCTCAAAAGGCTTTGTAGTGTAATAAAAGAGAAGTGTGACAACCAAAACATGTGGATTTTTGTTGTTCTCCTTATTTGTTTGCGAAAATACCATAGGTTGAGCTAAGTCCAGATGGAAAATATGATTCGTCCAATAGGAGAACCTTGAGGGAATCTATTAGATTTGTATCTATGATGGTATCTAAACTACTTGACTTGGTGTAAATCTACTTGTGTGTTAGTTCTAGTCCAATCTATTAGAGAAGTGATAAGGGGAAAATATAAAGCGATCGAACTAAAATCAGAGGTCTCAAAATACTTCTCTAAAGCGGAAACCTCCTCTACTCTCAATAATTCAGGATTCTGCTTCCACTTGTTGAAAATAATAATTTCTAATGCACAGTTCTATTAAAATAAATAAATAAAGGGTGAAAGAAGAGAAAGGATTTCTTTGTAGAGAGGTGAAGTAAGAAACTTTTTCGGGGTATTGTTGAGGCTCATTGGTAGCAAAGCGATGTTTGTGCTCTTGTAGTGACTCCGCTCAGGTACTTTCAAGGCCTAGTAGAAGAGGAAAAACACCAAAGATGAAAAATAATACTCTGAATATCATAAACTCTCCGCACATATTACCCTTTCCTGGATCGAAACAATTGTGATATAGTGTATCTTCTGTATGTGTTTCAAGCAAGTAGATAAAAGTGAAGATGCTAGGTATAAAACCAGGTTGAAAGGTGGAAATCAGGGAAATCAATACTTCCTAAAGGTCACACCCTTAACTAAAAGATATTTTCAGTCAAAGAAGTTGAAGTTCACCTAGTATGTTAGAAAGTGTTGTTGCTACTACAACACCCTCCAAAATTTCACTACATTCAAATTTTGGAGCCTACCATCATTTTCAAATCTAGAGTTTATTTGACCTTCAAGTGTCATGTCATGTTTTTATATGTGTTTCAAGTGTCTTTTAATCATCTCAAGTGTCATTGGATTGATCAGAATAACTTTTAGTGCATTTCGTGGTAATTACATCCTTGTTGTCGCAAAACAACACTTTTGGGTTGTAGTCACACATTACACTCGTTGCACTTGTGGAATGGGTAAAAAATAGATTTTTAATGAACATTTACCATTTTTAATGTTTTTATAGGTTTTCTTGATGAGTTAGTGTGTGTCACACTTGGTTCTATGTCTAAACTCATCTTGTTCGCCACTCGCCCCATATCTCAGACCTAGACAAATTTTTGGTTCAAAGCAAACTCATTAAGGCTAAGCGTGCACAAGCATACTCCGAATCCTTGATGGGGAATCCTTCATTGTTTGTAAGTTTTACATGCAACCTCCAAGGGGGAAGGGTGCACTCATTAACTCTGTTTCCCCACTCCTTACTCTAAACTACAACCTCCTAACACCAAGTCTTTCTTGAGTCCACTCCTTCGACTTGAAGAAGTGCACCCTCCTTGTGCACATATGCATACCATTCATCCTTCACCCTTCCATAATGTACCATGCAACCTCTTGGAATATTTAAGCACATAGTGGCACTCTAAAGGCACAAAGCCTCATCCTTCATCCTTCATGTGTGTGCCCTACGCCCTCCATCTTTCCCGTGGGTACACAACGCATTTAGGAAGCCTGAAGCTTTCCCCTTCGTCCTTCAAACTTGTGCCATGTGCCATACCTTGATTTTATTCTTCCTTTGAGCACATGAACACATGAATAAGCCTCAAAGCCTCTCCTCTTCATCCCTTCAGCCTTTCAATGTGTGCCCTAAAGCCCTTTTGGTTCCTCCTAAGCGCATCGAAAAGACATGAATATAAAATATGCATGAAACTTGGTAGAATAGGATATTTTTAGGCTGATGGTTTCTTATCATGAGTGGTTTGAAGATACAATTATTCCAGAAATAGCATGGAAAGCACACACAAGGAATATCAAGCAAGGAGAACAAATAAAGGAAGCTCAAAAAGGATAAATAACACGCTTGAATCTTGATTATCAAAGCACTGCGAAGACTCATTTTCATCAAAGACCCTTTGGAGGGTAGAGGACATCAGCGATTGAAGTTGCATGTATATGAAAATATAGTTGGAAGCCATATCACCATAGGATAAAGTCCATGTCATCAGTCACTATCAGTCCGAGTCATCCAAGATAGGGAGATTTCAAGTCTCATCATATGATGATTTTGAAGTCATGATGTATTATTGTAATCATTCTAAAGGACAAATAAGTGGAATACCAAGAGTCATGTATGAAACAAAGAGTCATGAAACTTTAAAAGACATGTAATACCAAAAGTCATATGTAATTCCAAAGGTTGTAGAAGTCCAAAAGTCACTATAAGTTACAAAGTAAAGAAGGTCATTCCTCAAGTTATAAATAGATCCTCATTTCTCATGTAAAGGAATTTTAACCTTGGATTCTACCATAAGGCATTATAGACACAAAGTTAGTACTTTTGGGGAGCAAGTAGTGGCTCTAACACTCCACTATAGAGCTAGTGGTATTCATTGCATTTATGTATCTTCGAACTTTTTCTTAATATTGAAGCCTTTCATTCCAACATATTTTCACACATGGATTTTGAATATTTATAAGACTATTATTTGCATGTTTATGGTTCATGTTTGAATTCATTAGTACTTGATTAATTGAACTATTCTAGTTACTTCGGTGCTTCTTGTTGGAAATGTGGTGTTATGTTTACAATGATTGTCACATCATTGTGAAATATTTCACTTGATGTTAAATGAACCTTTGTATTTCACATGTATATCCATTAGGGTAGTAATATTACTTATTTCTTAGAGGCTCACTTAATTCCCCCCCCACCACCCCCGTAGAAGAAATTTGATACATCGACAATCAAACATTCACAACGCATAATAGATTTCTCATTTAAAGGACAATTGTTCTTCTCTCTCATGCTGACAGTTAAAGCCAAGGAATATATTTAAGTAAACGACAGTCGAGCCATATTCCCGATGGGACTCCTATACAAAATGGTGTGAGGCCTAGTTGGGACCTTATATTGGGGAGATCCCATGCATGTTGGCGGTATCCAACACCATCAATAGGTGGTTAATAAAGTATCTGAGTGACCTGTAACCCATATAGAATATTATGAGATGGAAGTTTCTCTTATTTGGTCGACCCCACTTCCTTAATGGAACCTAGAATGTCAGGTTATTTCATAGTGGTTCCTCCTCTCATGTTTACCTCGATAGGTTGGTGAAAGTGGGTAAATGTGGCAGGGGTGGTTACAGTCCCATGACCTTGGTTATTATTTTTATTTATTTACATAGGAAATAAAACAACACATTTCCAATAAATATACCTGAATCACAATAAAATAATAGCTCTTATTCAAACAATAAAATACCAACCAAGTTAGGGACTTCCACATACTACCCAACCATAAATTGGGTTAAACCAAATCTCTCTTTCAACCAATCACCCCTATGCCATATTCGAAGCATGAAAGTGCAATCTGATGGAATAAACCAAACAAAACCAAACTAGGAATTCTAAAGGCCAAACCACCTCCATCCTCAACCGATTATTCTACCTCATGGTCAGACATCACTAACACCAACCGAATTTGTCTCTACCCAACCTTTCTAGGGCTACAAGAACTAGTAACTCAACCCACAGCCTTCCAGGACTCTAGAGAATTTGTCCAACCCAGATCCAGGACTAGTAATTCAATGCACCAAGGGCTCCAGAGCATTTTTCCAAACTAAGCTCCAGGACTAGTAACTCATCCCATGTTGTTCGAGGGCTTCTAGAGTGTTTTTCCAACCTAGGCTCCATGACTAGTAACTTAGCCCAAGCTGTTCCAAGGCTTCTAGAGCATTTTTTACAACCCACAACCATAAGGAATTACAAGCACTAATCAGAAAAAAAAAATCAATTGAAAAACCCACAACACAATGGTTATCAAGGAAATGACAAGGTTAGGCAAAACGATAGTCATTCCAGGCAATCCTCTATGCCAATGATAGATCATAACCAGATAATAACATGCATGTACCATACATCTATAATCAACAAGGAAAATAACACATGCAACCTGTTACCTGCAAATCAATCTAGATGTATTTGTTGATCCCCCTATTCCCTTTCATTTTCCCTCTTTTTTTTTACTTCTTTCTCCAAATCCAATGAAAACTATAGTGCCCCAAGCATTCTCCAACAATTCTCCAATATTTCTCTATGTGTGCAAGAGTGAGAGAGAGAGAGAGAGCTCCAAGCTAAAACTGATAAAAGCTTGTGAAATTATCCTCATAATCCTTTTTATCATTGAGGCCTCTATTTTATTTATTTTCCTTCATTTTTCCTTCAATTTCAGTCACATGAAATTTTGTGACCTTTCACCTTCCTTTCCTTCTATTTTCCATTATTTTCATAAAACAAATGCCAATTAGTGCCACTTTTCCTTTGCCAATTTCCATAGCCATTTATTAATCACGAGTGATCCCCATCACTATTTTTTTCTTAACATTCATCTTTGAGTACATGTCCCATGACCTTAGTTATTATTTTATTTATTTACATAGGAAATCAACTTGGGATGTTACAAACCCCTCCCCCTTGGAGGAACACCATCCTCGATGTTCAATGACACTTATAAACCAACAAACACATGTTTCCTATGGATCTTTATAACACAACTCGATACAAAATTTACATCGCATCATACTACTAAAGACATAACAACATATCATGAACACCATACCACTTATTGGAGCTTTATAACATAACTCTATGTGGTATTTACATACATATGCATATACATAGACAAAACCAAAAAACAACATCAAAACATATGTCAAATCACATCCTCTCAACTAATGAATAGAGAAGGATACATAGCCTGCATATGATCGTCCATATCCCATGTAGATTTATCGAGCCGAAAGTGCTTCCACTGCACTTTAACTTGGTCAACTCCAGAGCATGAGCATCTTTTGCTGCAAAATGCATTGAGGTTCCTACTGGAATTCTCCTTTTGGCTCCACCTGCAATACAGACTGGTCAATCACATGATCAACATCTTTCACATACTTCTTAACCAATGACACATGGAAAACATCATGGAATTTCCCTGTCGGAAGTAGTGAAAGTTGATAGGCTACTGGTCCAATCCTCTCAAGGATCTCGAAAGGCCCGCAATATCGAGGTGCCATCTTGGCACATGATCCAATCCTCAAGGATCTCTTCTTGGGCTTGATTTGAAAGTCCACATGTTCCCCAACCTGAAACTTCTTAACTACACTATGTTGATCTACATAATTCTTCTTGTTGTCCTATGCTACCTTTAAATTCTTCTTAATGACCTGCATTTATTTTTCCATCTTTGCCAACATGTCCATTCCAATCAATACCATTTTCACTGGATCACTCAAATTGATAGAAGTATTACAACTCTTCCCATAGAGTTCCTCAAACAAACTCATCTTTAAATATTCTTGATACCCATTATTGTACACAAACTCCAATAGTGGAAGATACTCTTCCCACTTTCACTGCTAATGCATAACATGAATTCTCAATATGTACTAAAGAATATTATGGAACCTCTTTTTCTTTCCGTATGTTCGTGGATGATAAGTTGTGCTAAAGGCCAAATTTGTCCCAAAACCTGCAAATAACTCTTTCCAAAACTTGGAAGTCAACTTGGAATCTTTTTCTGACACAATATTCCTAGGAATATCATGTAACCTCACTATCTCCATGATGAAAACCTATGCTAAGCTCACTAGATGAATTCATAGAATTCACTAGAATGATGTGGGCTACCTTAGTCAACCTATCAACCACAACCATAATAGAATCATGTTTTCTATATTTCCTCGGCAAACCTATAATGAAGTCCATGGAAATTACCCCCCATTTCCTCTCTGGAATCGGAATCGGCTACAATAAACCACCTAGATGCTTACACTCTAATTTTACCTATGGAAAATCCAAACACCTTGTAACAAACTCAGTCACCTGATGAAAACTTGATTAAACTCAGAGGAGGGAGAATCAATTTAGTAGATTAATGGACATTAATTTGATTTTATTTAAACTCAATAATTGAACCATTAAATGAGCAGATTGACATATAATCACCAACAAATTTAATCTGTAAACAAAAAGTAATACGTAAACCAAAAACATCACAACAACACATAATATAAACACATATTGACACCATATATAAGTGGAAACACATAAAGGGAAAAAACCACAATTTTTTTATTGTTGTTATTCAAGGGCAAGCTCCTACCCCCTTATTACATCTAATTTTCTGTATACTCCAACCTACATGAGGTTGCTACCTTAATTTTTTTGCAAGCTACAATATGCAAGGAAGCTGCAACTCCCATATATTTTCTGCAGGCTACAACCCACAGGAGGCTCCTACTTCAACATGCTCCAACCTTATATTTATTAAGCCACAACTTGAAAGTTGTAACACCCTCCTCCCACATCTATCCAAGTAACCTACGAGAGGCTACTATGATTTGATTCAACCTCCTAGGTCACCTTAAGGAAGTGGAACAAAAAAAACACAACCAAACTGATCATCCACACATCCAACAGAACCTCCAGGAGCTATCCCACCTTTCCAGGTTACCAACCCTTGAGGAAACTCAATAGTTCAAGGAACTATAACCCTAGTCGCTCCCTCACTAAGCCCACCAAGCAACTAAGGTTCCCAGTCGCTCCCATGAGCCTTCCTGAGTGGAACTGTAGCCTTTTTATGCAATGCTATGTCAATGTCTACGAGATTTAAGGCTGAATTCCAGGTTTTGGACCCAATCACTGCCCAAAAATTCATGGAATTTATAGAAATTAAAAGAAACATACAAGAAATGATGCCAATACAAATTATTGAACAAATAATTGACTAGACCCCTACTAGCCATGATAGGCATTTCATCAAACATGTCACAAATATGCATTCTACAGGTCATAATAACTTATATGAGCATATGGGCCTTATACTTATCTGAGAATCGCTAAGAAGCATTGATGCCTTATCACATTAGATGCATTATCATCTATTAGGTCATAGATTCATTGCTTAATTATTTACAAATCAAAACATGATGAGAACCATACATTTTCACTATCATAAAACATATTCATAAACAACATATAAATAACATAAATAATGAGGATACAACAACCATAAATTCCACGTATAATCCAATACTTTTACATAGAAAAAACCAAGGAAAGGAACTCCTATTAATGAATGTAAAAGCCAACCTGGTATGGGACTACCACATTCCACCTGATCGTAGATTGCATAAGCAAAATATCTCTCTAGCCAATCACCCCTGTGCCATATTTCAAGCATGAATGTGGAACTCAATTCAAGAGAACCAACTAGGGATTCCCAAGGCTAAACCACCCCACCCTCATCAATATAATCAGGCCTTCCTAGAATCCTCACTGGATCACTAGGAAAAAACAATAAACACATAATACTAGGCTTTGCCATAACCCCCACCAGATCACTAGGCCATAAACAAGAATGGATACCAACGGATTTATCCACCTACACCGTGAGGAAGTCTCATGTCTCCTAATCTCTAGGCTTTATTGCAATTCACAGTCTGATCCACGGATCACTAGGCCATAATCGGGACACCACCCTCCAGGCTTTACCATATATACAGCGATTCACCAGCAAAAATTCCTATGCCTGATCAAGGGGAAACAACTTTATGATTTACTATATATCCCACCATTCATCGATTGGGGATTCCTAGGTCCACCAAGGCACACAATACCTAGATTTACTGCAACCCACAGTCTGGTTTAGGGGTCACTAGGCTAGTGGCTTTACTGTAATACATATTTCGGTTCAGGGATCACTAGGCCATGTGTTCTTTCATTTAGAGATCCACCTCACTCAACCTCGAATCCATCTAGCAATCCAGGTCAACTAAAACATGAGAACCGCATCACACCATGACTATTCATATACGGCAAGACAAGGTGGAAGAACACTTTCACATGTAGAAAAACACATGTTGATGACATAAATATAACCAAGAACACACATGTATAACCATGTATGCCAAATATAGCAAAGAAATCACACATGCAAATCCATACTTACAAGTAAGCACATTGTAGCTGCTTTATTCGGCTTTTCCTTTCTTGATCTTTGCTTCCTTTTTTCCTTCTTTACCTTTCTTGATCCAATGTTGAAGTGCTCCAAGTAAACTATAAGTGCCTAAGAGTGTGTGAGAGAGTGAATAGAGAGAGAACTCCAAAACTAAATTGACCAAAAGCCATGAACTAATCCTCAAAAGCCTTTTTATTAATGTGGCCTCTATTTTCTTCATTTAAGATTAGTTTCCTTCATTTTCCTCCTCACATGCAACCTATGACCTTCACCTTCCTTTTCTTCTAATTTCCATTATTTTCATAAATAAATTGCCAAAATTTCCATTTTTCCTTTCCAAAGCCTTTGCCATTTCCTTTGCCAATTTCCTTAGCCATAATAACCGAAATGAACACCCACACTAGGATGTTTTACCCAACATTTATCTTGGAATAAGTGTCCCATAACCGTGATTATTATTTTTCGTTTATTAACTTTTATTACATGGAATTTTCACCAGGGCTATTACAGAACCATTCCCCTTAGGGGAACATTGTCCTCGGTGTTCAATGACACTTAAAACCAACAAGACTACTAAAAGCAAAACATACTTCCCATGGAGATTTATAACTTAGCTCATTGCAATATTTACAATGATCAACCTACTGAGAAGAAAACAAACATGACAACATAATAACATGACAATCATACTAACATGACCCCCATACCAATTATTGGAGCTTTTTATCACATCTCATGGAGGTATTTACATCCATATACATATGTACATATGCCAAAACATCACATCAAACATATACCCAAAACATATACGAAAACATATATTAGGGACATTTGCTCAACCAACGAATAAAGAAGGATACCTAGCCCGCATTTGATCTGCCATATCCCATGTAGCTTCATCGAGCCCAAAGTTCTTCCATTGCACTTTAACCTACTTGGTTCCAGAGTATGAGCATCTTTCTCTATAATATACGTTGAGGTTTCGACTAAAATTCTCCATCTGGCTCCATCTGCAATATAGACTAGTCAATCACATGATTAGCATATTTAACATACTTCTTAAGTAATGACACATGGAAAAAATCATGTAATTTCACTGAAGGCAGTGAAAGTCGATAGGCTACTGGTCTAGTTCTTTCAAGAATATTGAAAATTCCACAAAAATGAGGTGCCAGCTTGGCACACAATCCAATTGCAAGGGGCTCTTCTTTTGCTTGATGTGCAAGTACACCTATTCTCTAGCCTGAAACTCCTTAAACAACATGTTCTAATCTGCATAGCTTTTCTTCTTGTCCCATGATGCCTTTACATTCTTCTTAATTACCTTCATTTCCTATTTCATTTCTAATAACATGTTCGGTTCAATCATTACCCTATTCACTGGGTCACTCCAACTGATGGGAGTATTACAAGTTTGCCCATACAATGCCTCAAATGGATTTATCCTCAGTGATTCCTACTAACCATTATTGTAAGCGAACTCAACCAAAGGAAGTTACTCCTCCCATCTCCTCTACTGATGCATCACATACATCCTCAATATGTCCTCTAATATCTTGTTGACCCTCTCTGTCTATCCATATGTCTATGAATGATAAGTTGTAATAAAGGCCAACTCTGTACCTAAACATGCAAACAACTCCTTCCAAAACTTGGAAGTGAACTTTGCATCCCTATCTGACACAATATTCTTCATAACACCATGCAATCTGACAACATATTTGATGAAGACCTGTGCTACATCACTGGCTAAATATGTGGACTTCACTGGAATGAAGTGTGCTACCTTAGTCAACATTTCCACCACAACCATGATGGAATCATGTTCTCTAGATGTCCTTAGAAAACATATAAGGAAATCCATTGAAATGACCTCCTATTTCCTTTTTGGAATCTAAATTCGATGTAGTAGTCCACTTGGATACCTACACTTTGCCTTTACCTACTGACAATATAAACATCTAGCCGCAAACTCTACCACATTCTTCTTCATATTCAACTAATATTAAGAATTATTTACTGTTGTTAATGTCCTTTGGTAGCCAGAGTGACCCAAATATGGTTTCGCATGAAACTCCCTCAAGATAATATTCTTGAGCTCACTATTGTCTGGCACATATATCGTATCCCTAAATCTGATCAAGCCATCTGCTAATAGATGATAGTCCACATCCTGGGCACCTCTACTTGTACCACTACCTATACTCTACTATAACCTGTGCATAAGCTCTCTATACCTCTCTATACCTCTATAAGAACTCATAGCTACAATGTGATTTACCCGTATCCACCTGCTAAGAGCATCTATAACCTTATTCACTTTACCCTTGATGTACCTGATCTGAACATCAAACTTATTGATCGTGGCCCACAAGTATCTCAGCCCACTGTGATCACTCATCAATACAAACATCCTACCAAGAAGATAATGCCTCCAGATCTTCAATGCATGAATGATCGCTTCCAACTCAAGATCATGTGGTAGATAGTTCTTCTTGTGCTCACTCAGTTTCCATGAATCATAACATACTCCCGTCCCTCTTACATAAGGACTCCACCAAGTCCTCTCTTGCAAGCATCTGTACACACTACAAACTCTTTGTGCAGCTTTTAAATCTTTAACACTGGAGCGTTTGTCAATGTAACACCCTCCTCTCAGGCCTACCCAAAGTAACCATGCCAACCAAGGTAAACATGAGACAAGAGGCTACAATGATCATATTCGACCTCCTATGTGACCTAAGGGAAGTGGAATCAATAGAAAATCACACAAAATCATCCAACATCATCAACAGAACCCTTCGAAGACAAGTCAGCCACTCAGGCAACATGTCCCTGGGTCCCATTGTTGCTTTAGGTCTCTTAGGCCATAGTCACTCTCATGATATGGGCAAGGGAGATGCGAGCAACTTAAAGTCGATCTCACAGGCCTACCTGCTAGTGACTAGGGACCAAAGTTTCCTATGTTGTGCCAATAACCTTAGGGTTTAAGCCACTTTTTCAAGCCCAGAGCCCAGGCCACTACCCATAATGGAATGATAGCTTGAAATAAAGGAAAGTACAGGGAAATAATGAAGCAAAATTAATAAACTCAACAAGGCCTTAACTAGACCACTACTATCCATGACAGGCATTTCGTCAAACATATCATCGACATGTATCCTACAGGTGTAAACAACAGAATTAAGTGTAGGGATCTCATACTTATCTAATAATCACTATAAACCATTGTTCCCTCATGCCATTTGATGCATTATAATCTATTAGGTCATAGACACATTATCCATTCATGTACAAGTAAAAAAATGTTGGGAGCCATACATAGCTATTGTCATAAAATGTACATATAACAATCATAATAGGAACAAAAATACCATGAACATATCAGCCATCAAAATCCATATATACATCAGTACATTTTCACATCAAAATAAAGGGAATGAATTTCTCATTAATGAATGCAATAAACCAACTAGATATGGGACTACCACGTTCCACCCAACCATAGAACGGCTAAGCCAAATCTCTCTTCAGCTAGTCAAACAAGTATCTCAACCCACTCTGATCACTCATCAATACAAACATCTTGCCAAGAAGATAATGACTCCACATCTTCCACGCATGAATGATCACTTTCAACTCAAGATCATGTGTTAGATAGTTCTTCTTGTGCTCACTAAGTTTCCATGAACCATACCATACTACTGTCCCTCTTACATAAGGACTCCACCAAGTCCTCTCTTGCAAGCATCTATACACACTACAAACACTTTGTGTGGGTTTGCAATTTTTAACACTAGAGTGTTTGTTAATTGAGCATCCTCCTCTCAGGCCTACCCAAAGTAACCATGCCAACCTGGTTAAACATGATATAAGAGGCTACTATGATTAGATTTAACCTCCTATGTGACCTCAAGGAAGTGGAATCAATGGAACATCACACACAGTCATCCAACGTCATCAACTAAACCCTTAGGAGACAAGTCATCCACTCAGACAACATGTCCCTGGGTCCCACTCTTTTTTTAGGTATCTTAGGCCATAGTTCACCTTATGATATGGGCAAGGGAGATACCAACAACCTAAATTTGCTCTCATAGGCCTACCTGCTAGTGACTGTGGACTAAAGTTTCCAGTGTTGTGTCAGCGACCCCAAGGTTTAAGATACTTTTTCAGGCCCAGAGCCCAGGCCACTGCCCAGAATGGAATGATAGCTTGAAATCAAGGAAAGTACAGGGAAATAATGAAGAAAAATCAATAAACTCAACAGGACCTTAACCAAACCCCTACTAGCCATGACAGGCATTTTTTCAAACATATCATTGACATGTAACCTACAGGTGTAAACAACATAGTTAAGTGTAGGGATCTCATACTTATATGATAATCACTATGAACCTTTGTTCCCTCATGCCATTTGTTGCATTATAATCTATTAGTTCATAGACACATTATCCATTCATGTACAAGTAAAAACATGTTGAGAGCCATACATAGTTGTCACAAAATGTACATATAACCAGCATAATAGGAACAAAAATACCATGAACATAGAAACCATCAAAATCCATATATACATAAATACATTTTCATATGAAAATAAAGGGAATGAATTTCTCATTAATGAATGCAATAAACCAACCAGAGATGGGACTACCACATTCCACCCAACCATAGAAAGGCTGAGCCAAATCTCTCTTCAATCATTCACCCTCGTGCCATATTCCAAGCATGAATGTGGGATCTCATAGAACACATCAATCAAAACTCATCCAGGGCTTCTAGAGGCCATCCACCTCAACCCATCAAACAATGATTCCACCTCATAGTCAGACATCAAAAAACCATTATCAGATTGGTCTCCATCCAAGCCTTCCAGGGCATCTAGAGTGTTTGTCCAACCAAGGCTTCCATAACTAGTAACTCAACCCAAAACTTATACAAGGCTTCAAGATTGTTTTTCCAACCAAGGCTTCTCGGACTAGTAATTGAACCCACCAAGGGCTTCCAGAGTGTTTGTCGAACCAAGCCTTCCAGGACTAGTAACTCAACCCAAGCTATTACAGGGCTTCCAGAGTGTTTGTTCAATTAGGCTTCCAGGACTAATAACTCAGCCCAAGCTAAGGAAACATGAGAACCAACCAAAAACAAACAATGAAAGTAAACCCACAATCACATGGCTATCCCAGAAATGGCAAGGAAAGCAATCCACTATCGACCTAGGAAATCCTCCATGCGAATGACAAATCACAACAAAGAAACCACATGCATATGCCATGCATTCCAAAACTAGTGAAGAAATCATACATACAACTCGGTACTTGCAAGAAAATATGATGTAGTTGCTAATGCCAATGCCTTCTTGTGTTTTCCTGCTCTTCCTTTGCCTTCTTGCTCCAAGAATCCAAGTATGCCACACCCTCCCAGAGTGCTCCAAGAAAACTCTAAATATCCAAGAGTATGAGAGAGAGAGAGAGAGAGAGAGAGCTAATAATGAAAGAGATCTCCAACACTAGACTGACCAAAGGTTACCAACTAATCATCATAAGCCTTTTTATGGATGAGGCCTCTATTTTCTTCATTTTCCTCCTCACATGCAACCTGTGACCTTTCACCTCCCTTTTCTCCTAATTTCCATTATCTTCATAAATAAAAGTGCCAAAAATGCCTTTTTTCCTTTTAATGCCTTAGCCATTTCCTTTGCCAATTTCCTTATCCATAAAAAACCAAATGAACACCCCCTAGGATGTCTTGCCCAGCATTCAGCTTGGAATAAGTGTCCCATCGATCGTGGTTATTTATTTTTCCTTTTATTAACTTTTATTACATGGAATTTTCACCAGGGCTGTTACAAAACCTTCCCCCTTGGGGGGCACTGTCCTCGATGTTCAATCATACATATGCCTCGGCAACCTGCTGAAAGAAGACATATTTCTCATGGAGCTTTATAACATAGCTCGATGCGGTATTTACAATGAAAGATCTTCTCAATAGAAAAACATCATAACAACATGAAAACATACCACGTAGTGGACCTTTATAACACAACTCATTACAATATTTACAATGATCATCCTGCTAAATTCTAACTCATATAACATCATGATAACATAACCACGTGATAACATAATAACATGACACCCATACAGCATAGTGGAGCTTTATAACACATCTCGTCACGGTATTTACATCCATACATGGGTGTAATATAGCAACATCACAAAAAATATAGATACCAAAACATATGCCAAATCATATACCAGAACATATATCAAAACATATACTAAACACCATGTCTAAGCATATAACAAAACATCATATAGCATATATCAAACCATCATAAAGCATACATCAACCACCATAAAGTAAATACCAAACCATCATAAAGCATATACCAAACCACCATAAGAAAATATCAAACTACCATGTCAAGCTACTTTTCCTCAACCAGAAAACAAGGAAGGATACATAGCCCACATCTGACCTGCCATCTCCCATGTAGCTTCATCGGGCCCAAAGTGCTTCCATTTCACTTTAACTTGCTCAATTACTCAGTTTCGGAGCATGAGCACCTTTTTATAAAATATGCACTGAGGCTCCAACTGGAATTCACCATCTAGTTTCACCTACAATATAGACCAATCAATTACATGATCAACATATTTAACATACTTCTTAAGCAATGAGACATGGAAAACCTCATGGAATTTCATTGTCGGAGGATGTGCAAGTCGATAGGCTACTGGCCCAATACTCTCAATAATGTTGAAGGGTCCACAAAACCGTGTTTCCATCTTGGCACATGATCCAATCTGCAAGGAGCTCTTCTTTGGTTTGTTGCCTAAGTACACCTATTCCACAACCTATAACTCCTTGAACAACCTATTCCTATCAACATAGCTCTTCTACCTATCCTTTGTTGCCTTAATATTTTTCTTGATCACCTGCATCTCTTGTTCCATGTCTGCCAACATATTTAGTCCAATCAATACTCTACTAACTAGATCACTCCAACTACTGGGAGTGTTACAACTCTGCCTGTACAATTCCTCAAAAGCACTTATCCTCAATGACTCCTAATAAGGGTTGTTGTATGCGAACCCTACCAAGGGGAGATACTCTTCCCACTTCCATTGTTGATGCATCACATACATCCTCAACATGTCCTCCAATATCCTCTTGAACCTCTCTGTATGTCCATCTGTCTATGGATTATAAGTTGTGCTGAAGTCTAACTCCATGCCCAAACCTGCAAATAACACCTTCCAAAAATTCGAAGTGAGCTTCACATCCCTATCTGACACAATAGTCTTCAGAACACCATGTAGTCTAACCACATCCTCGATGAATACCTGTGTCACATTACTAGCTGAGAATGTAGACTTCACCCGAATGAAGTGTACAACCTTTGTTAACATGTCCACAACGACCATGATGAAATCATGTTGCTTCACTGTCTTTGGCAACCCTATGATGAAGTCCATGGAAATGACCTCCGATTTCCATTCTGGAATCGCAATCGACTGTAGCAGTCCACCTGAATGTTTACACTTTGCCTTCACTCAGTGAAAATCAAATCATCTAGCCACAAACTCTGCTACATCATTCGGCCAATAATAATACTTCTTCATCATTGTGAGTGTCTTATGATAACCTAAGTGACTTGAATAAGGTTTCACATGAAACTCCCTCAAGATCACCTTCTTGAGCTCACTGCTATTCGGTACATATATGTTGTCTCAAAACCTGACCAATCCATATGTCATAAGACAATAGTCCATGCCTTGTGCACCTGCACCTATACCTGTACCTATACTTGTACCACTACATGTACCTATACCTACACCTGTACCTATACTATCACCCTGCTGCACCTGTGTGCAATCTCCATATACCTGACATCCTGTTGTCTTGCCTACAAGATCTTATCATGTAATTTCGTCCCATAGGAGCTCATAACTGCTAAGTGATGTACCTGTACCCGTCTATTGAGAGCATCTGCCACCCTGTTCTCTTTACCTTTGTTAGACCTGATCTCAAAATCAAACACACTAATCGTGGCCAACCATCTAGCCTACTTGGCATTCAAATTTGGCTGGTCAAACAAATACCTCAACCCAATGTGATCACTCATAAGCAAAAATTGTCTGCCAAGAAGATAGTACCTCCACATCTTCAGTGCATGTATAATCGGTGCTAACTCAAGATCATGTGTCAGGTAGTTTTGCTCGTGCTCTTTTAGTTTCTGACACTCATAACATACTACCTGTCCATCCCACATAAGACCTCCACCAAGCCCTCTCTTGCAAGCATCTGTGCATACCAAAAATTCCTTATCCATATCTGCAATTTGTAGTACTGGTGCATCTGTCAACAAATTCTTAAGCTACTCAAAGCAAGCCTCACACTCCTTAGTCCATTCTAACTTGTTACCTTTCCTCTGCAATGATGTGATAGGATAAGAAATGTACGGGAAGTTCCTGATGAACCTCTTGTAATATCCTGCCAAGCCCATGAAAGATCTCACCTCAGCCACACTCTTAGGAGCTACCCACTCCATGGTGGCCCTTATCTTCTTTGGATCTACTGCAATGCCTTCCTTGGAGAAAGCTACACCTTTTGAGCTTAGCATACAACTGATTCTCCCTCAGCAAACTCAATATTGTTGCTAAGTTCTCGACATGCTCTTCCTCTTTTTTGGAATATACCAGTATACCATCAATGAACACAATAGCAAGCTTATCCAAATACCAACGTAACACACTATTCATCAATCACATCAATGTAGTTGGAGCATTAGTTAAGCTAAATGGAACAACAAAAAACTCATAATTCCCATACATGGTCCTGAATGCAGTCTTGTAAATGTCCTCCTCTTTGATGCATACCTGATGTTATCAAGATCTCAAGTCAATCTTTGAGAAATTGTTTCCCCCTTTATTTGATCGAGCAAGTCATCAATCCTCAGTAAAGGGTATCTGTTCTTGATAGCCACTTATTTCAACTGCCTATAATCAATACATAATCTAGTGTTGGAAATAACAATGAGAGGGGGGTGAATCAATATTATCAGATCAATAATTTTATTTCCAAAACTTACTTATATTCGCTACTTTTGTGAAGTGAACTAGCGTGTACACGCAACTGTGATTAGAGAAACTAGTGTATACCTAGAGAACTTGTGATTTAGACAATTTATCATGTGTTTATCTTTAACCAGTACATTAGTAACTTAATAAACAGTGCAGTAAAATAGAATAAAGCATCACACATAAGAACCACACATGAACACTAAGATTTAAGTGGAAACCCAATGTGGGTGAAAACCACATGCTGTTATCATGGCTGTCTTCTTTTAATAATAAGAAAATATGTTTACAAAGTTGTATTGGTGTAGACTCATACCAGTATGCAGGCACCCACCTGCAGAAGGTTACAAACTTCTCTTGTTTTCCAGCTTCTATTGGAATGGAGTTGCAACCCCCTAGCTCTTGTACTAGCCAATGTGATTATTAATACGTAGGTGCCGGCCTATAGAAGGCTACAACCTTCTCCCTTTCTCCAGGGACCACGTTTCATAAGTTTTCAGAATGGATGCTCTTGGTACACAGCAATACACATGAAGGCCTCATTTCATCAAATTTTCATATTGGACCTATTAGAAACTTTGAAACTCAAACTACATCAACCAATAAAGAGTTAATCTGAACAATCAGATCACAATCACTAGAAAATTGTGCTAAACCCAGGAATCAGCTGCAACCTCAAAAATCATCCATCAGAACGTACATGCTACTTCACTGAACCCAACCTGAGTGTATACGCTACTTCCTGTAATCAAACTTGCATATACCTTCAAAACTATTGAAACATTAAACTTCTAAATCACGTCTGTACCAACCAGCAATATATTGACAATCTACTGTCTATTTACAGAGCTTTGCACAGGAAACAACAGAGATCACCCTTCTCACTTATACAATCAGTCAATCAGATATCAAACTCCTTATTCATTCAGTTTTACATTTAGATCTAACAAGACTTCATTGACAAACAACAGTAAAATAATAGAACTGATCTGATAGATCAGTCATCCTTGAACATCAAGCTTTTCTTTTGCATATGCTACTTGGAAGAGATGAACCAGTGTGTATACACACCTTCACCAAAGCGAACCAACATACAGATCTACAAATACTTAATTCAGAACTTCGTTGCACTTCTAGACTTTAGACAAACCCAGATCACGATAGTTAAGGAATAAAACATGTCTACATAATCATATCTAGCCCAACCAATATTAGATCATTCAATAATGTCGTTTCAACTCTCATGATCCTGATCCAATATTGAATTCAAGGTGCACAAAGTATTTTAGATCAAATCACAAACATAGCCCCTGCAACATAAAATATACTTCAGATAGAAGTATTCCTTAGAAACCCATACACTTGCACACTTGCCTTTTATTTAACACTTCATAAGATATTCATTCCTTATATCCATTGCCCTTTGATCTTCTCCTCCTTATATACTTAGATCCTTTATCAATACCTCAGACCAAAACCACCTAGGATCAATACCTTGGACCAAATACATAGGGTCAATACCTTGGCCCAAATACCTTGGACTAAAACATTGGTTTTCCAACATGTACGCACTTTTCCTCCTGTGGGAGTGCGTGTATACGTATACGCTCTTTTTATTCTGTGGACCACCGTGTATACATTGTTTTGACTAAGTGGACCTATGTATACTTCTTAAACTGCTTTACATCAACCTTTTCGTTTACCTTCTTTATTCTGATCAGTGGACCTTAGTTCCATATTCCTGTTATTTTGTACCAATTCCCTGTTACCTTTGAATATACCTATTGTACTGTGAGTTTCCTTTTACAAAAACTGAATTGACCTGTGAGTGAGTTGCCATCAAGAACAACACTTGTATCATAATGCCAACAATCTCCCCATTTGGACTTGATGGAAACCATGATGGTGTTGATTACTGCAAGCTATAGAAACTGTTAGAGATAACATGCAACACCAAAATACTTCCCCCCTTTGACATCAAGGGCAAAAGGGTAGACCAAACAACTTTCCTCCTTTGATATACATTATGTTGTCCATGCTCCCCCTAAGTACATGCCGAGTCTGTAGAGATATGATTCAAAATAATAACATGACTCTATAACTCAACTAAGTGAGTATGACCTCCTTATGACCAATGACTCATTCATACATCAATCACCCAACCAAGTGGGGATACACCACATTTGACTCATCCACCCAACCAAGTGGGGATATACCAATTGTTTATACATGACAGGAATACAATAAATATTACATCATCCATCCCATGCAAAGTGGGGATACAAATTACATCATTTGTCCAATAGGACTCATTCAAATATATGAGAAGTCATATCACACCCTAGACCTTTACATGACTTAAACAACAAATGGTATAAATATATGAATCCATAGCTGGACTCAGCAACCATAATGCCAACAATGCAGAATTATTGTGAAGGCTAATGCCCCCCCTGAACCTGTGCTACCTGTGCATTGTTAACAAGTCATTCATCAAGGAATATTTGTCAGTCAGATAAAATTCAATGAAAAAATCATATCATCAGACTGTAATCATCAACATCAGATACAGCACCCATGTCAGAGTTTGACCCACTATTTTTTCTATTAGAAAAACATATATGCTCCTTCAGCCATAGAAACCCGCATGTGTACACAACTATACTTCATGAAACCCACGTATAATAACCTTCCTCTATAAAAAAATGGATTTAACAGTAGGATGATGCATCAACTACTCCTAGATTTTGTCTGAGATATTCAAATGTTTCTCTGGGCGGTGTTTTAGTGAATATATCAATAACATGTTCTTTGGAGGGAGCATACTCCAATTTGACCTTTTGTTCAAGCACTTGTTCTCGTAAAAAATGGTACTTGATGGGTATGTGCATGGTCTTGGATTGCATGACTGGATTTTTTGAAATAATGATGGCACTTGTATTATCACATAGAATGGAGATGGGTGGAGTACATGTGATCTAAATTTCTTGCAAAGTTTGCATCATCCAAAGTAGTTGTGTGCAGCAGCCACATATTCTGATTCAGCTGTAGATAAAGCAATCGAACTTTGTTTCTTGCTAAACCAAGACACTAACCGAGAACGCATATAGAATGCACCTCCACTAGTGCTCTTTTGATCATCAACTCTTCCTGCCCAATCTGCATCTGTTTATGCATGAACAGTAAGATCTGTATCTTTAGGATAACATAGTCCAAAGTCCTGAGTTCCTTGAAGATATTTGAAAATTATTTTGACTGCCTGGAGATGTGATTCCTTTGGATTTGTTTGGAACCTTCCAACAATTCCTACTGCATGCATGATGTCAGGGTTGATACCTGTTAGTTAAAGCAGACTTCCAATCATAGATCTGTAAGTTGGTTGGTTTACTGTTGGTGATTTATCATTAGAGCTAAGAGTGCATTCTGTTACCATTGGAGTACATACTGGTTTACAATCTTCCATTCTGTACTTTTTCAAAATCTGCTTGAGATATTTGGTTTGTGAAAGAAAGATACCATCTTTTGTTTGCTTAACTTGTAGACCATGAAAATAAGTAAGTTAACCAAGTACATTTCAAATTCTTGCTGCATTACTGAAGCAAAATTCTGACTCATGGATTCTTCATTGCTACCAAAAATGATATCATCAACATAAACAACAATAATTAGCAATTTATCATTTTCAATATTTGTGTATAAATTGCTATTTGCAGAACCTTTTGTAAAGCCTTGTTGTTGTAGATATTTGTCAAGGCAGTAATACCAAACCCTTTGAGCCTGTTTCAGTCTGTAGAGAGAATTTTTGAGCTTGCATACGAATTTTGCATCATTTCCAAGAGTGAATCCTTCTAGCTGTTCAATATAAACTTCTTCTTCTAAATCTCAATTAAGGAAGGCTTATTTTACATCCATTTGATATACTTTGAATTTCCGAAAACTAGAAAGAGCAAGAAACATCCTTATGGCTTCAAGTCTGGCAACAGGTGCAAAAGTTTCTTCAAATTCTATACCTTCTTGTTTAGCATACCCTTTACAAACAAGTCTGGTATTGTTTCTAATAACTTCTCCATTTTCATTAATCTTGTTCTTAAATATCCATTTTGTTCCTATAATATTTTTATCATGAGGTCTAGGAACTAATTCCCAAGTATCATTCTTTTCAATTTGGTCAAGTTATTCATCCATGGCCTTGACCCAACATTCATCTTTGCAGGCTTCATTTACATTTTGAGGTTTGGTGGAGGATAATAATGCTAGATAGGTTGAGGTCCCTGTAAGAGTTCTTCTTGTCTATACACCAACCCCCTTTTCTCCTAGAATTTGAGATTCCGGATGATTCTTCTGAACATACCTGGATGGAGTCTTTTCCCTGTCGGCTGTATCTTCTTCTAGTGCTTCATTGGTTTCTTCTTCAATATCATTTTGATTTGATTCGGGAAAGCAATCCCCATCTTCCTCATTTCCATATTCCTTTGTTGATTTCATCTGTTTCGGATTTCTGCATGCTTCATCAACTACAAAATCAATGCTTTCAACAATTTTCCGAAGTCTTTTATTATAACATTTGTATCCTTTACTTCTAGAAGAATAACCAAGAAGAATACCTTCATCTGCTCTAGGTTCAGTCTTACCAAGTTTTTCATCATTCCTTTTGATAAAACATTTGCTTTCGAAAACTCTAAAGTGTTTTACAGTAGGAGGCTTACCATACCAAAGTTCATCTGTAGTTTGATTGCTATTTACCCGAACATTTTCTTTGTTGAGAATAGTCACAACAGCAAATGCAGCTTCACCCCAAAAGGTTGCAGGAGTTCTAGATTCATCTAACATAGCTCGAGCCATTTGTTGAACTATTTTATTCATCCTTTCTACCACGCCATTTTGCTAAGGAGTTCTTGCAGTGGAGAATTTCCTTTGTATTCCATGTTGTTCACAAAAGTCAAAGAATTCATTTGATATGAATTCTCCCCCTCGATCAGATCTGAGACATTTGATTTTTTTATCTGATTCATTTTCAACTAAAGCTTTGAAGGCTTTAAACTTTTCAAATGCTTCATCTTTATGTTTTGGAAGACCTATCCAACACATCTTGGAAAAATCATCAATAAACAAAATAAATTATTCTTCTCCACGAGGTGACATTTTCCTTGTTGGTCCACATAAATCAGTATGGATGAGTTCAAGAGGCTTACTTGCTGACCCTTCCTTTTCAATGAAGTGATCTCTGGTTTGCTTATCGATTTGACATGGTTTGCATATGGTATTTTCTAGGATGCTAATATCTAGAAGGTCACGAATTTCCTTGAGCCTGCATGCTTTTCTTATTTGAGAAAAGCTTAGATGTCCCAATCTTTTATGCCACAACCAGTTTTCATCTGTTTCGCTTAGATAGCATTGTTTCTATCCTCCTTTGAGTATGTGTAAGTTGTTTGGAGTTCTTGTACCTTTGATCACGGTTTTTCTTGTATCAACTTCACAAACGACACATCCGTTTGATCGAAACACCACTTCATTTCCTTGATCACACATTTGACTGACATTCAACAAGTTATGCTTTAAACCATCTACATACATGACATTTCCATCTTTAACCTTTTAATTTAAGAAAACAGAACCTTTACCTTTAATGACAACTAGAGTGTCATTTCCAAATGAGACATTCTTTTCCTTTTCTAAAGAATTATATGAATGAAGTTCTCTTTATCACCTATCATGTGTTTGGAGCATCCACTGTCGATGTACCACTGCTTTTCTTGTCCTTCAGCATACAAATCTATACCACATATTTCTGATTGAGATTCCTTCCTTCTCCATATCTTGGGATTTAATGGTGTTTTCTCCTTTTGAAATGTTGGCCGAAATTTTCTCCTGCATTTAGATTCTTCATGACCAAAGTTGTTACAAATCAAGCATTCTATTTCATTTTCAAGAGGAGAAAAGTTATTATAGGAACTTTTCTTGGTTCCTGTTGTATTTCTTTGATTTCATGCTTCTCTAGTCATAATGGTTTTGTAAGCAACACATTGAGCAGCCTTGTGTCCAAAGTTATGACATGAAAAACATTGCCCATTAAAGAATTTTATGTGATCATAGAATCTTTTGACATTGTTTACCTGTTGGTTGTGCCTTCTACTGATATTCATCCTTGGAGTAAATTGAGTATGATTTACCTGATGAGTAGTTTTAGGACTTTTCCAACGATTGACATATTGTTCACTCGTCTTTTCTACATCAAGATAGATTCTGGTGGAGGTTGACGACTTCTGTGATTGAGATGATTCTTCAGTATATCCAAGACCTGTCTTTATCATAAGATAACACTAAACTTTGATAATTTAATTTAAAGTTTCTGATCCTTTAGCAAATCTGAGATTGAGAGGTTTTGTCTTCCCAAGATCTTTTCTTAGACCCAAAATTTCACATTCTAGATTTTTATTGTGTTTTTCCCTTTCAGCAAGTTGGTGTTTCAAAGTATCTATGATCATATTCTTTTCTTATAAACAAATTTTGAGTTTAGTGATTTCTTCAAGAAAATATTTCTCTTCTAATGCATCCAAAAGGTCATCATTTTCATAGGCCATGAGAATTCTATAATCTTGTTCAGTTTCATCTTCATCACTATTAGATAAACCATCACTATCTTCATGCGTATAGTAACTCCTTTTATTCACAACCAATTTTCTATTGCATTTTTCATATTCCTTCCCTTTTTCATATTTATCTTTATGAGGACATTTGGCAGCATAGTGACCAACTCTATCACAAGAAAAGCATTTGAAAGGTATCTTACCTCTAAATCTTCTGGAACCCCGTTGAAGCTTCTTGACAAAATTTACCTCATCTTCTTCTTCTGAAATGTGTCCTGATTCATGGTGCTCTTCCTTTTCTTTTCCATTTGTTGATGCTTTAAATGTGTCTTCTCTCATATCTAATGGAATTCCTTTTCTCATTTCAAAGGCAGTTAGGATTCCATGAAGTTGAGTCACAGTGATAGTCTGAAGATCCTGTTTTTCTTCTATGGCAGACACTTTTGACTCAAATTTAGAAGACAAGGATCTCAAAATTTTCTCAACTAAAGTAACTTCCTTTATCTCTTCACCCAGATTCTTCATACAATTAACAATCTCATCTATGCGTAAAAAGTAACTAGCAATACTCTCATCACTATGCATATTAAGAGTTTCATACTGAATTATGAGAGTTTGAAGCTTAGCACGTTTTACCTGAGAGTCTCCTTCATAGCTCTGAATGATTTTGTCCCATATCTCTTTGGTTGTCTTGAGCTGCATGACTTTGACAAATTCTGATTCTGATAGACTTCCCAATAATGTGTTGACTTCTTTGGCATTGGTTTCGTATAACTTCTTACCTGCAAAGTCTATAGGAATTGTTGTTGGGAATTGATATCCTCCTTCCACAATTTCCGAAACATCTTCTCCAAGCGATTGTAGATAGGCTCTGGTTCTTATTTTCCAATATACTAAGTTGCTCCCATTGAATATTGGTGGTCTGATGGATCCTATGCCTTCGTGATTATTCATCTTGAAAGATCTACCTTCAAGTGATCAAGCTTCTTCTGAAGGACCTCCTATGATACCAATTGTTGGAAATAATAATGAGAGGGGGGTGAATCAGTATTATCATATCAATAATTTTATTTCCAAAACTAATTTATATATGCTACTTCTGTGAAGTGAACTAGCGTGTACACGCAACTGTGATTAGAGAAACCAGCGTATACCCAGAGAACTTGTGATTTAGACAATTTATCATGTGTTGATCTTTAACCAGTACATCAGTAACTTAATAAACAGTGCAGTAAAACAGAATAAAGCATCACACATATAAAACACACATGAACACCAAGATTTAAGGTGGAAACGCAATGTGGGTGAAAACCACCCGTTGTTGTCGTCTTTGTCTTCTTTTAATAATAAGAAAATTTGTTTACAATCTTACATTGTTGTAGACTCATACCAATACGCAGGCACCCACCTATAGAAGGCTACAACCTTCTCTCATTTTCTAGCTTCTACTGGAAGGGAGTTGTAGGCCCCTAGCTCTTGTACTAGCCAATATGATTACTAGTACGTAGGTGTCAGCCTACAAAAGGCTACGACCTTCTCTCTTCCTCTAGGGACCATGTTTCATAAATTTTTAGACTGGATGCTCCTAGTACACAACAATACACATGCAGGCCTCATTTCATCAAATTTTCATACTGGACCCATCAGAAACTTTGAAACTCAAACTACATCAACCAACAATCAGTTAATATAAACAATCAGATCACTATTGCCAAAACATTGTGCTAAACCCAAGAATCAGCAACAACCTCAAAAATCATGCATTATAATGTACACGCTACTTTACTGAACCCAACCTGCACGTATACGCTACTTCCTATAATCAAACCTGTGTATACCTTCAAAACTACTGAAACATTAAACTTCTGAACCATGTTTGCACCAACCAGCAATATACTGACCATCAACTATCTATTTACAAAGCTTTACATAGGCAGTAGTAGAGATCACCCTTCTCACTTATACAATTAGTCAATCAGATATCAAACTCCTTCTTCATTCAGTTCTACATTTAGATCTAAGAAGACTTCATTGAGAAATAACAATAAAACAACAGTACTGATCTTATAGATCAGTCATCCTTGAACATCAAGCTTTTCTTTTGCATATGCTACTTGGAAGAGCCGAACCAATGTGTATACGCACCTTCACCAAAGCGAACCAACGTACAGATCTACAAATACTTACTTCATAACTTCGTTGCACTTCCGGACTTCAGACAAACCCAGATCACGATATTTAAGGAATAAAACAGGTGTACATAATCAGATCTAGCCCAACCAATATTAGATCATTCAATAATAAGTCATTTCAGGTCTCATGATCCTGATCCAATATTGAATTCAAGGTGCACAAAGTATTTCAGATCAAATCACAAACATAGCCCCTGCAACATAAAATATACTTCAGATAGAAGTATTCCTTAGAAACCCATACACTTGCACACTTGCTTTTTATTTAACACTTCATAAGATATTCATTCCTTGTATACTTAGCCCTTTGATCTTCTCCTCCTTATATACTTAGATCCTTTATCAATACCTCAGACCAAAACCACTTAGGATCAATACCTTGGACCAAATACCTAGGGTCAATACCTCAGACCAAATACCTTGGACCAAATACCTCAGACCAAAACCTTGGTTTTCCAACATGTACGCACTTTTCCTCCTGTGGGAGTGCGTGTATACGTATACACTCTTTTTGTTCTGTGGATCAGTGTGTATACACTGTTTTGACTAAATGGACTTGTGTATACTTCTTAAAATGCTTTACATCAACCTTTTCCTTTACGTTCTTTATTCTGATCAGTAGACCTTAGTTCTATCTTCCTGTTCTTCTGTACCACTACCCTGTTACCTCTCAATATAATTGTTGTACTGTGAGTTACCTTTTACCAAAATTGAATTGACCTGTGAGTGAGTTGCCATCAAGAACAACACTTGTATCATAATGCCAACACTAAGATTACCATCTTTTTGATTCACAAACAAGACCGGTGTGCCTCATGGTGATACACTTGTCATAATGTATCCTTTTTCCAACATTTCCTTTAGCTACAACTTTAACTCAACCAACTCAGGTGTGCTCATCCTATAAGGTGCTTTCGATGTTGGAGATTCCCTTGGAACTAGCTCAATAGAAAAGTCTACCTCCCTGTGAGATGGGAACACTGTAATGTCCTTAGGAAATACATCTTGAAACTGTAGCAAAACTGGATATCTACTCAACACTCCCCATCCTCAACGTCCTTACCATTATCACTAGAATTGTGTACTTTTAATAGCTTGCACCCTTTCCTGTGGCTACGCTTTGCTTTCATAACTGTCACCATCCTAACTGATGTGGACTTCTTCTTACCTTGCAAGACTCTTGGTTCTCCATTGTCATCAACACACTCGATAGCTTTGTCATAGTAGTCAACCTTGGTTCTATGTATATATAGGAAATCCATGCCCAATAACATATTGTATGAACCCAACGGTAATACATTTAAATGTGTTGTTGTAGGCATACCATTTAAATCAAATGTGCATGCTCTTACCCAATGATGCACTTGCTTCTTTGTACATGTAGCCAACTTCACTAAGCAAGACTATGCATGCAACTCGTTATTCAAACTACACTTATCCACCAAGTTAGGACTAACATAACTATAATTAGATCTAGGTTCAATCAAAATAGAAATAACTTGATCACAAAGCTTACCATCCATCTTAATGATAGATGCCTAGTGTTCTGCCTTCTCGTTGTCCACTGCCACATAGATACGTGGAATAATCTAACCAATGTCCCCAACAATCTACATCTCATGTGCACTATATATACGAGGTCTACCACCCTGATTCTGCAGACAATCTCTCCTGTGATGATCTTTTCCACAAGTCCAACACTCTATAGGCTTCTAGCCTCCATCCTTATTCTTTTCTTTAGATCGATGTCCCTGTCATCTATCTGATGCATTGAACCTCTTAGGTGGTTCAACATTCTCCTTTTTATCTGTACCCTGTGGTCTTGCTCACTTTTTATCCCATTTTCCTTTTTTCTTTACATTACCTCTCCATATTAGCTTAGTCTCATTGTTGCACCTTGATTGTTCATAGCAATGCTTTAACTTTCGAATGGCCTCCTCCAATGATCTAGGCTCATCGAACTCAATCTTATCTTTGAATGCAACCGATAGTCCACTAATGAACCTTTGAATCTTAGCCTTCTCCTCCTTGAGGTAAGGCACATAGCTCAATAGTTCCAAGAACTTACTGGTGTACTCATCATATGTCATGGATCCAATCTTTAGTTCATAGAATTATCTTTCCCTGTCATCAAAGTACCTCCCCAAAAAATAATTTTTCTTGAATAGTCATTCAAATTCACTCCATGTCAGATCTTCTTCATTTATGTCCCTGACATTCTTCACATCTTACCACTAGATGTCTACTTTACCTTTAAGACTGAAAGTAGCCACTCTAGCTTTCATGTTCTCTGAGTAGTCATGCAACTTGAAAACATTCTTCATACCGAGTAACCAAGCCTTTGTCTCCTATGATCTATTTACCTCTCCATAAAAATTAGGTGGATTTGCTTTCTTAAACTCATCTGGAAATTATTCCCTATCACTCCTCCTATAATGATGTTGATCATAGTTCTTATCTGAATCAGAACTAGAGTCATACTTGTGTCTATCCCTTCTCCTCTCAGGAGTGTCCAACAATTTGCCATCTCCTATTGTGTCCTCTTTATATGATTGGTGATCGACATGCAATATACTTCCATATGCCCCATTAGTTTTTTTCTCCTACTCACGACTGATCCGAAGTGGTCCTTTTCGCTGCAAATTTGACAAGCTCTGGAGTATCACCGCACTTACCTTTGCTATATTTTATTGTGCCTGTATGATTATGTCATTATCTATCTTACAACTCCTTATCTTTTCCTTTAAGCTTCTCAGTGTCACTATCAAATCGGAAGAGTTCCCAAAACCATACTTCTCTTCGGATTCATAGGGAGAGTCTTTGTAGTCAACCATCTTGTTATCCATTTGATATTTCTTCCTGCAAGGCATAATATGTCAGATAAACCAAATCACAATAAATAAACTCACCTTAGCATAACTCGCGAAGGATACCTTTTCTTCAAGATCACCAAATCAACGTGATATATGTATAACATAATCACAACAACATATCAACATGCACAAGTAAATGTATCAACTCATAAACATCACTCTAACTAGGGTCCAGTCATCAATGCAAGGCCATATCAACAATGCATGCTATGACCTCATGCATTACAACAACCATTACTTCATTATACACATTTCTACATGCAACCGACAATATACAGAAGAAATGGATAATCAACTGCAAATACGCATAAACGCATGTAGTCAAACATAATTGATCAGTTCTTGAAATCAACCTATAAGGCTGATACATAGAATCCAAATATTCAAGAATGTAACCTAACATACAAGGATGTAAGTAGGCAACATAAAATCAATATGTAAGAGACATATAATCCATATGCAACCATTCACATGCTCATGATACTTACTCTTCATGAAATAAATATCAAATTCTCCATGATAACCATACTACAACCCTAATCAATCATCAAGCAAATCTAACAAGTATATAATTGTAAGAGACACACAGGAAATTGACATGCATGCATGACCAACACCTTCAATCCATCTAGTTCGAGAGTTGAACCATGCTGAGATACCACTCTGTAACACCCTCCTCTTAGGCCTACCCAAATTAACCATGCTAGTCGGGGTAAACATGAGACAAGAGTCTACTATGATTAGACTCGACCTCCTATGTGACCTCAAGGAAGAGGAATCGACGTAACATCATACATAATCATCCAACACCATCAACAAAACCCTCAGGAGACAAGTCAGCCACTCAGATAGTTTGTCCCTGGGACTTGCTACTGTTCTAGGTCTCTTAGGCCATAGTCACTCTCATGCTATGGGAAAGGGAGTGACCAAAAACCTAAATTGGCTCTCACATGCCTACCTTCCAACGACTGTGGACCAAAATTTCTAGTGTTGTGCCAATAACCCTAGGGTTTAAGACACTTTTCAGGCCCATAGCACATGTCACTACCCAGAATGGAATGATAGCTTGAAATCAAGGAAAGTACAGGGAAACAATGAAGCAAAAGAAATAAACTTAACAAGACCTTAACCAAACCCCTACTAGCCATGACATACATTTCATCAAACATATCATCGACATGTAACCTACAGGTGTAAACAATAGAATTAAGTGTAGGGATCTCATACTTATCTCAAAATCACTATGAACCATTGTTCCCTCATGTCATTTTGTGCATTATCATCTATTAGGTCATAGACACATTATCCATTCATCTACAAGTAAAAACATGTTGAGAGACATACATAGCAGCTGTCACAAAATGTACATATAACTGGCATAATAGGAACATAAATACTATGAACATATCAACCATCAAAATCCATATATACATCAGTACATTTTCACATGAAAATCAGGGGAATGAATTTCTCATTAATGAATGCAATAAACCAATTGAACATGGGACTACCACATTCCACCCAACCATAGAATGGTTGAGCCAAATATCTCTTCAGTGATGCATCCTCGTGCCGTATTCCAAGCATGAATGTGGGATCTCATAGAACACATCAATCAAAACTCATCCAGGGCTTCCAGAGGCCATCCACCTCAACTTGTCAAACAATGATTCCACCTCACGGCCGAACATCATAAGACCATCATTAGATTGGTCTCCATACATCCTTCTAGGGCTTCTAGAGCATTTTCCAACCATGACTTCCAAAACTAGTAACTCAACCCACAACTTATACAGGGATTCCAGAGTGTTTTCCCAACCAAGGCTTCCAGGACTAGTAACTCAACCCACCAAGGGCTTTAAGAGTGTTCGTCAAACCAAGGATTTTAGGACCAGTAACTCAACCCACGTTGTTACAAGGCTTCAAGAGAGTTTGTTCAACCAAGCTTCCATGATGAATAACTCAACCAAGCCAAGGAAACATGAGAACCAAAAAAAAACAAACAATGAAAGTAAACCCACAATCACCATTTCTATCCAGGAAATGGCAAGGCTAGGAAATCCACTACTGATCCACGCAATCTTGCATGCCAATGACAAATCATAACCAAGAAACCACATGAATATGTAATGCATGCCAAAAATAGTGAAGAAATCATACATTCAACTCGTTACCTACAAGAAAATATGATGTAGTTGTTGATGTCGATGCCTTCTTACACTTTCCTGCTCTTCCTTTTCCTTCTTTCTCTAAGAATCCAAGTATGCCACACTCACCAAGCATGCTCCAAGAAAACTCTAAGTATCCAAGAGTATGAGAGAGAGAGAGAGAATAATGAGAGAGAGCTCCAACACTGAAATGACCAAAGGTTACCAACTAATCCTTAGAAGCCTTTTTATGGATGAGGCCTCTATTTTTTTCATTTTCCATTATTTTACTTCATTTTCCTCCTTACATGCAAACTATGATCTTTCACCTCCTTTTTCTCCTAATTTCCATTATTTTCATAAATAAATGTGCCAAAAATGTCTTTTTTCCTTTTAATGCCTTAGTCATTTCCTTTGCCAATTTCCTTAGCCATAAACAACCAAATGAACACCCCCTAGGATATCTTGCCCAAAATTTATCTTGGAATAAGTGTCCATCGACCGTGGTTATTGTTTTTTCCTTTTATTAACATTTATTACATGGAATTTTCACCAGGGTTGTTACAGTCCACAACTGCTTTAACTGCTCAAAACTAGTTGCACATTCCTTTGTTCATTCAAATTTCTTACCTTTCCTCTCCAATGGTGTAATAGGATATGAAATTTGAGAGAATTTCTTGATGAACCTCCTATAATAGCATGCTATCCCCATGAATGATCTTCCCTCGTCAACATTTCTAGGAGCCTCCCACTCCATTATAGCTCTTACCTTTTCTAGATCTACTACTATGCCTTCCTTGGAGAACACATGCCCCACATAATGTAGCTCTGTCTGAAATAAGCTACATTTACTTAAATTAGAATACAACTAATTCTCTCTCAACAATATCAACACTGTTGCTACATGCTTGGCATGCTCTTCTTCATTCTTAGAATATATCAAAATGTCATCAATGAATACAATAACAAACTTGTCCAAATAAGTATGTAACACACTATTCATCGAGCACATAAATTTAGCTGGAGCATTAGTCAAATCAAATGGAACTACAAAAAAACTCATAATTCCCATAACTGGTCAGGAAAGATGTCTTTAAATTTCCTCTTCCTTGATGCATACCTGATGATATTTGGATCTGAAATGAATCTTTGAGAACATTGCTGCTCCCTTTAACTGATCAAATAGGTCATCAATCCTCGACAACAAGTACTTGTTATTGATGGTCACCTTGTTCAACTGCCTATTATCAATGCATAACCTGAGAGTACCATATTTCTTCTTGAAAAACAAGACTGGTGCACCCCATGGTGATACACTTGGCCTAATTTATCCCTTGTAAAAAATTCCTTCAACTACAACTTCAACTCTACCAACTCTGGAGTGCTCATCCTGTATGATTCCTTTAATGCTGGTGCTGTCCTTGGTGCCAACTCAATAGAAAAGTCTACTTCCCTGTGAGGCAGAAACTCTGAAATATTTGTTCGAAACACATCTTGAAAATGTTGCAAGATCAGGTATCTGCTCAATATCTCTACATCATCATCCTCCTTAACTTTATCACTAGAAATGTGTACTTCAAGTAACACACTCCCTTTTCTGCAACAATGTTTTTCCTACATAGCTGTCACCATCCTAAATGATTTTTCTTTTTTCTTATCGTGCAATATTCTCTACTCCCCATTGTAATCCAAACACTTAATGGCTTTGTCATAACAACCCACTTTGGTCCTATGAAGAAATAGCTAGTCCATACCCAAAATCATACTATATGACCCCAATGGTAATACATTCAAATGTGTTGAAGTAGGCATGCCATTTAACTCAAATGCATAAGCTCTTACCCAATGATGAACTCTCTTCTTGGTACCTATAGCCAATTGCACTAGCCAAGATTCTTCGTGCACTTCTTTATTCAAACAACACTTATCCACCAAGTTAGGGTTAACATAATTAGAATTAGATCCAAGGTCAATCAAAATAGAAAAAACTTGATCACAAAGCTTACCTTCCATCTCAATGATAAATGCTTGATGATCTGCCTTCCTATTATCCAATGATGCATAGATACAAGGAATTCTCTGGCCAACATCCCCTACATTATGCACCTCTTGTGCAATATAGATATGAGGCCTACCACTCTGATTTTCTAGACAATCCCTCTGAATATGCTCCTTACCAAATGTCCAACACTCCAATCATCTAGTACCATCACCTATATTCTACAACTGTGTCCCATGTCCCTCTCTAACTACATTGAACTTCTTATGTGGTGCAACATTCTATTTTTCTTCTGCATTTTGAGGCCTTATTCTTTTCATCTTCCATTTACCTTTACTTTTATCTTTCCCTTTCTATCCTTGTTGAGATTCTATCTTATGCTTTGACTGTTCATAGAAATGCTTTAGTTTCCCAATAACTTCCTCAAGTGACCGAGGCTCATCATACTCAATCTGATCTCTAAATGCTAATGGAAATCCATTGAAAAATATCTAAACTTTAGCCTTTTCATATTTAAGATATGGTACATACCTCAATAGCTCCAAGAACTTGGTCGTATACTCCTCATCTATCATCAATCCCATTTTGAGCTCATATAATTCCTTGGCTTTGTTGTCATAGTACCTTTCCGACAAGTACTTCTTTCTAAAGAGTCTCTTGAATTCATGCCAAATCAACTCCTATCTCCTAATGTCTCTGACCCATTTTACATCTTCTCACGAGTTATCTTCTTTCCCTTTGACGCTGAAGATAGCTCTGTTGGCCTTCATATCCTCTGTATTCAAATAATTTGTTCATTCCAGGTAACCAAGCCTATGCATCCTCAGGCTTATTCAACTCTCCATCAAAAGTAGGGGGCTTCACTTTCTTAAACTCCTCCAGAAAGTATCCCCTATCACTCCTCCTGTAAGGGTGATAACGATGATGATCATAGTGCATGTCAGGACAAGAACTAGAATAGTATGTGTGTCCATCACCTCTCCTATCTGGAGTATCCAAGAATCTACCATCTCTTATCATGTCATCTCTATCTGACATATGACCACCATGAGACCTACTTCCATGTGCCCCATTAGTCCCATCCTCTTGTCCATAATTGATCTAGGGTGGTCCTTGTCTCTGCAATTCTAACAAACTCTGAATAATTATTGCATTGACTTCTGCTTTTTTCTCTTGTGCCTGCATGATTTTGTCATTATTTTCTTTACATGTCATTTATTCCTTAAAACTCATCAATGTGTCTTATAAGTCAGAAGAGTGGCCAACACCATGTTGCTCATTTGATTCATTGGGAGAATATTTGTAGTCTACCATCTTGCTAGTCACCTTGATTTCTTCCTACAAGGAATACTATGTTAGCTAAATCAAATCATAAACAAACCAACGTACCTTAGTATAACTCGGGGAGGATATCTCATCTGCAAGACTAACCAGATTAGCACAATACATATATAAACATAATCATATCAACATTTAATCATCATCTCAACCATTATCCAGTCATCAATGCATGACCATACCCACCACACATCATGAACTCATGCATGGAAACTATAACCATATCACTATATGCATAACAGCATATGTATGACGCACACACATATACCTTCCATACAAAAATTTACATACATATCCATTTCATAATTGAAATAAACTCGTGATAAACTCATCCAACAAAAAACACCATTAACTTTTCACATGAAAACACCACTGCAACCATAACCAACACCATGCATACACAGCTAGTACATAGACCACAAACATGAGAAAACATATGAAACTGACATGAATGCATGACCAACACACCACCCATCTAGTCCAAGGGGTGAAACATGCTCCGATACCACTTCGTTACACTCTCCTCCCACATCTACCCAAGTAACCAGCCAATCGGGGTAAACATGACATAGGAGGCTACTATGATCTAATTCAACCTACCATGTCACCTTAAGGAAGTGGAACTGATAAACCACAACCAAAATGACCATCCACACACCCAAAACAACCTCCAGGAGCTACCCCGCCTTTCTAGGTGACCAACGCTTGAGGAAACTTAGCAGTTCAAGGACCTAGAGCCCCAATCACTCCCTTGCCAAGCCTCCAAGTGAATGAGGGTCCCAATTTCTCCCATGCACTTTCCTGAGTGTGACTGTAGCCTTTTTCTGCCAGTGTTATGCCCCTCATTATGATATTTAAGGCTAAATTCTAGGGATAGGACCTAGTCACTACCCAGAACATCGTGGAATTTATAGAAATGAAAAGAAACATAGAGACAATGATGCCAATACAAATTCTTAAATAAAGACTTGACTAAACCCCTACTAGCCATGACAAACATTTCCTCAAACATGTCACAAATATGCATTCTACAGGTCATATAATACATCTGAGCATAGGGGTCTTATACTTATCTAAGAATCACTAAGAAGAATTGATGCCTTATCATATTAGCTACATTATCATCTATTAGGTCATAGATTCATTTCTCAATCATTTACAAATCAAAACATGATGAGAACCATACATTTTCACTGTCATAAAACATATTCATAACCAAAATATAAAATAAATAAATAACGAGGACACAACAACCATAAATGGCACATATAATCCAATACTTTTACACAAAAAATACCAAGGAAAGGAACTCTTATTAATGAATTCAAAAGCCAACCCGGTATGGGACTACCATGTCCCACTTGACCATAGATTGGTTAAGCCAAATCTCTCTTCATCCAATCACCCCCGTGCAATATTCAAAGCATGAATGTGGAACTCAAACCAAAAGAACCAACCAAGGCTTCCCAAGGCTAAATTACCTCACCCTCATCAATAGAGTCATGCTTTACCACAATCCTCACCATATCACTTGGAAAAAACAATAAACACATAATACCAGGCTTTATCGTAACCCCCACCGAATCACTAGGCCATAAACAAGCATGGATGCCACTGGATTTCTCCACCTACACCGTGAGGAATTCGCCTATCTCCTAGTCTCTAAGATTTTCCGCAATCCATAGTCTGATCTAGGGATCACTAGGCCATAATTGAGATACCACCCTCCAGGCTTTATCGTATATGCCACCATTCATCGACAAGGATTCCTAGGCCTAATCAATGGAAACCATCTCTAGGATTTATCGTATATCCATCATTCACCGATCAAGGATTCCTAGGCCCGTTGAGGCACACAATATCTGGCTTTACCACAACCCACAATCTCATTCAAGGGTCGCTAGGTCAATGGGTTTAGTGCAATCCATAGTCTAGTTTAGGGATCACTAGGCCATGTGTTCTTTCATTCAAAGATCCACCTTGCTCAACCTTGAATCCATTCAGCAATCCATCTCAACCAAAACATGAGAACCCCATCACACCATGGTTATCTAGAAATGGAAAGGCAAGGCTAAAGAACATTGTCACACCTCATAAAACCCATGCCCATAACAGAAAGAGAACCAAGAACACACATGCATAACCATGCATGCCAAATATAACAAGGAAATCAAACATGCAAATCGATACCTGCAAGTAAACCCATTGGAGTTGCTTGATCCTGCTCTTCCTTACTTTATCTTTGCTTCCTCTTTACTCTTTTCCCTTCTTTATCTAATGTTCAAGTGCTCTAAGAAAACGCTATGTCCAATAGTGAGAAAGAGAGAGAGAATAGTGAGAGAACTCCAAAACTGAACTGACCAAAAGCCATGAACTGATCCTCAGAAGCCTTTTTATTAATGCAGCCTCTAATTTCTTTATTTTATATTATTTTCCTTCATTTTACTCCTCACATGCAACCTATGACCTTTCACTTTCCTTCTCTCATAATTTCCATTATTTTCATAGATAAATTGCCAAAAATGCCATTTTTCCTTTCCAAAGACTTTTCCAATCTCCTTAGCCATAATAACCAAAATGGACACCCACACTAGGATCTTTGGTCGAAGATTCATTTTGGAATAAGTGGCCCATAACCGTGTATTATTCTTCCCTTATTAATTTTTATTACATGGAATTTTCTCGAGGTCTATTACAAAAGGAGACCACAATCCCGTCATACAAAATGACTGCTAGTTTACTTGATCATCAATTATGCAGGGACGCCATCTTTATTTATGCCTCTTCTCCCCTTCAAATCTGCTTCACATCAGTTTCATGTGTCAGGTAACTCACAAACAATTAGCCTTCACATGCTCTCTAACTCTCTAACTCTCTAACTCACTTTGACTTCCAAAAACATCATCTTTTATAAAGAAAGTTTGCTCGTTGTTTGTATTCCACATAAGAATATGAAGTGAACAAGATTGACTCTTTACCTTCCATTCATGTGTTTCCAAACTCTTCATATTTTGAATATAAGAACACAAATAAGTGCTCAAATATTATTTTTCATCCAATTATAATGATTAAATACATCAACATCAACATAATGCCAACATATGAAAGCAACAAACACATTATAACATTATAACACATATGTAAAATAATCACTCTCTCATGTATGCAACATATTAAACTAATGTATCACTCTCCAAAGCCCTATATTTGTTCTACAACATCTTGTATTTCCACTTCACGATGACATTGCCTCAACATCCTTGAGTCTTGCCTTGTTTTCCATGGAGTATTTCCTTTGTTGTTGTTATCACTAAACAAATTTCAAAGGAAAAGGGTAAGGTAAGGAAGAATTGGTCTTGGTTATTCTCATGCTCATTTCATGCATAAGAAGCACTTGGCAAACTCAGGGACAACATACATCAAAGTTCTTTGAAGGCTCAAGCAAGGCAAGTAAGGTAATCCTAAATTTTGATATATATTACATTTGGAAAGTTTTCCTTGAAGAATGGTGTTTATTATATTCAGTTTTGAACAAGCTTCATGACACGTGGAGAAATGCATTTCAAGAAAAAGAAAGACTCAAAAAGGTTAAATTTTGGTCTTAAAACTGTGTTTTGAAATTACACAGCAGTTTCGTAGCGCGCTATGAAACTGCTGTAAGTAATGCCTAATGCACAGCAGTTTCGTAGCGCACTATAAAACTATTGTAGCTGCATATTGTGATTCGATGGACCATTTTTGTAAGACAAAGAGAAATCTTCTTTGAAGAGGAGGGACTGAAAGGGAGCATTCATGAGGTGTAAGTATCCAGCAAAGGCAAAACAAGGAAAGGAAAGACATTTATGAACTCCAAAGTTTTATGTTATGAAAAGAGCAGTCGACTTCCAAGGGGATTACCAAGCAATGGAAAACTCATCTCTGAAAAGTGAAAGAGGTTTTCATTCCTAAGATACTGAAGTACAAAAACCTCTTCCACTTTCTTCAAATCCATTATGATCTGGGAGAAATGAAGGACCAAACTTGCGCTACGAAATTGTTGTAGGTGCAGTTTTTCACAAGCATATTTCTCTGTTTTACACCTGTTTTTCAAAGACACATTCTGGGCGGTAGGAAAGGTGTTTCAAAAAACCAAGAGAGGTTTTTGTTCAGCATGGTTTTTTTCACAAACGCCTCCTTCCGTTTTTCCAAATACACTTTTTATAAGAAGATATGAGCTCTGTCCCAAGATCTATTTTTCAGCCAGAACAAAGTAGGGAACAGTCTCCTAGTTTCTAGGAGCAGTCAAAGGATGAGTCATCAAGGGTCAGCTGGAGGGTTATGAGCACTATCAAATTCGAATTCATGGAGTTATAGGTGTCATAAGGAGTGTTTAATTCCTATATAAGGTTGTTTTAATCATAATGAGGAGTTACACTCCTAATTGGTTTAGGTCTCTAGGACTGTCAGTTAACAGTTAGTTTCATTTAATAATTAGTTTTAGGTGTTAATAGGTGTCATAACAGGTGGAATTCGAATTCCCCTCATGCTGGAGGAGGAATCTTAGTTATGTAATGAACTCTATATATGGGAGATAAGCCAATGCATCAAGAGGGGAAGATTTTTTAGAGAAACTTTCTTATTGTGCTTTGGTGTAATACTTTGTTTCTAGTAATACAGTACTTGGTTTTGCTTCTTAGGAATCAAAAGGGATTCAATGTTCATAATGTCTTGTGTTGTTCTTATCTCTTTATCTACAGTGGTATGAATGTGTGATTACTTATAAATCACTGATAGTGCTCTAACTTCCTTTACACATTTATAAACTGTGTGGTCCTATGCATTTCTGATATATTCTCCATATGTTGAATTCCTATGCCCTGACTTCTATGTAAAGCTAACATTATTTTCAATACTGAAGCATATTTGACTCCATAAGCCCAATGGGTATTTTCTAATTGTGTTTCAACCTTCTTCACTGGTTCATTTGCTTCTTAGAGTTAGCCATCTTATTTATTATCAATATCTTTAATCTTGTGAGAGAGCCCTCTCAAGTTGGGGAGGCTAAGCCTCAACCAAAAGTAGGTTTGAAAGAGTTACTCAAAGTCTTCCTGATCAACAACCTATTAGGGGTTGATTTTGTGATAACATTTTGGTGCGTCTACTGGGAGCCTAAAGATTAATCATTTCCGAAACCAAGAAGCTGAACTTCTGAAGGTAGTAGGAGCTCAGAAATATTTCGAGGTTGCAAAACTACCTTGGCGACTCCATTGTTGAAGAATTCGAAATTCATAGGTTCACGGTGATTCCGCTGGAGTTATGAAGAACTCAGATGCTACCATTCTTATTTCAAGGTATGCATGCATAAAGTTTTCGGGAATTCATGGTTTCCCAAATCATTTTCCCAAGGATACATATTTTCTAAGGAATGGTCCAAAATTCAATGGAGAAGATTTGAGTTTAACTTTGAAGCATATATCAGATTTATGTGATTTTACCGAGCTTCTTAGAGTCAAACATGAGGATGTTTGCATTATATTGTTCTATGATTCATTTCAAGGGAAATGTAAATAGTGGATTGAAAGCTTTCCTGCCAAATCTATTAAGTAATTTGAAGACTTTTGGCTTATGTTTTTGGAGGAATGGATAGATAGATCAGATTTGGTGGCAAACTCTCCTTCAATTCAAGGTTTCAAACAATGGAATGATGCTCATATTAATGAAGAAATAGATGAAAATTTTTCTTTGTCCTTGTCCTCTTATCTAAAATAATTTGAGTGCAAGACAGAAGATAAGATGAAATTTTTGGATGAAGTTGCTAAGGACATTGAGAAAGACATTGAAGGTTTACAAGGTCAAATTCAATCATATAGTCTTCATGGTCATGATCATTCTTTTCAAAAGATTTCTATGGTAGAACACAAGGAGAAGGTGTTGCTTCCTTTCTCTTTCATGATTGAGGAAGAATACACTGTTATTGAAGATCAGTTTGCACAACCAGAGAGTTATGAGAATCATCAAGATGATTATGTATTCTGGGATCCTATAGCTAAATACATGGAAGAGTTTTACTCTCCAGTATTTCATTTTCGTTTGCATTATGAAGATCATGTACATTATGAGTTGATTTGGTCATCTCACTATCATGGTTATTTTGAGGTCGAATGTAATCAAGAGCCTCCAATATCAAAAAAGACAATTGATTGGATTTATTGGAAATATCATGCTGCTTGAGCTACAAGTGGAGATTGCAGCTGATAGGGTAGGTAGGAAAATGCAAATAAGCTCAAGGTTGACTGAGCATTTTTTTAGTAGATATAGACTTCTATCTCCTACAGTGATCATCAAGCTTAAGCCTGAGGTGAAGGCCCAAGAAACTTAAAGGAGATGTTTGTCAAATAAATTTTTGTTTATCATAAGAGGATAAGGCACTGGAACTGCAGGTTCTTAGTGTACCACAAGGGCACACTATCCCAAGTGGAGCCACTGTTATCACTAAACAAATTTCAAAGGAAAAGGGTAAGGTAAGGAAGAATTGGTCTTGGTTATTCTCATGCTCCTTTCATGCATAAGAAGCACTTGGCAAAATTAGGGACAACATACATCAGAGTTCTTTGAAGGCTCAAGCAAGGCAAGTAAGGTAATCCTAAATTTTGATATATATTACATTTTGAAAGTTTTCCTTGAAGAATGGTGTTTATTATATTCAGTTTTGAACAAGCTTCATGACATGTGGAGAAAGACATTTCAAGAAAAAGAAAGACTCAAAAAGGTTAAATTTTGGTCTTAAAACTGTGCTTTGAAATTACATAGCAGTTTCGTAGCGCGCTACGAAACTGCTGTAAGTAATGCCTAATGCACAGCAGTTTCGTAGTGCGCTACGAAACTGCTGTAGCTGCATATTGTGATTTGATGGACCATTTTTGTAAGACAAAGAGAAATATTCTTTGAAGAGGAGGGACTGAAAGGGAGCATTCACAAGGTGTAAGTATCCAGCAAAGGCAAAATAATGAAAGGAAAGACATTTATGAACTCCAAAGTTTTATGTTATGAAAAGAGAAATCGACTTCCAAGGGTATTACCAAGCAATGGAAAACTCATCTCTGAAAAGTGAAAGAGGTTTTCATTCCTAAGATACTGAAGTACAAAACCCTCTCTCACTTTCTTCAAATCCATTATGATCTGGGAGAAATGAAGGACCAAACTTGCGCTACGAAATTGTTGTAGGTGCAATTTTTCACAAGCATATTTCTCTGTTTTACACCTGTTTTTCAAAGACACATTCTGGGTGGTAGGAAAGGTGTTTCAAAAACCCAAGAGAGGTTTTTGTTCAACATGGATTGTTTCACAAAAGCCTCCTTCAGTTTTTCTAAATACATTTTTTATAAGAAGATATGAGCTCTATCCCAAGACCTATTTTTCAGCCAAAACAAAGCACGAAACAATCTCCTAGTTTCTAGGAGCAGTAAAAGGATGAGTCATCAAGGGCCAGATGGAGGGTTATGAGCACTATCAAATTCGAATTCATGGAGTTATAGGTGTCATAAGGAGTGTTTAATTCCTAGATAAGGTTGTTTTAATCATAATGAGGAGTTACACTCCTAATTGTTTTAGGTCTCTAGGACTGCCAGTTAACAGTCAGTTTCATTTAATAATTAGTTTTAGGTGTCAATAGGTGTCATAACAGGTGGAATTCGAATTCCCCTCATGCTGGAGGAGGAATCTTAGTTATGTAATGAACTCTATATATGGGAGATAAGCCAATGTATCAAGGGGGGAAGATTTTTTAGAGAAACTCTCTTATTGTGCTTTGGTGTAATACTTTGTTTCTAGTAATACAGTACTTGGTTTTGCTTCTCAGGAATCAAAAGGGATTCAATGTTCAGAATGTCTTGTGTTGTTCTTCTCTCTTTATCTACAGTGGTATGAATGTGTGATTACTTAGAAATCACTGATAGTGCTCTAACTTCCTTTACACATTTATAAACTGTGTGGTCCTATGCATTTCTGATATATTCTCCATATGTTGAATTCCTATGCCCTGACTTCTATGTAAAGCTAACATTATTGTCAATACTGAAGCATATTTGACTCCATAAGCCCAATGGGTATTTTCTAATTGTGTTTCAACCTTCTTCACTAGTTCATTTGTTTCTTAGAATTAGCCATCTTATTTATTATCAATATCTTTAATCTTGTGAGAGAGCCCTCTTAGGTTGGGGAGGCTAAGCCTCAGCCAAAAGTAGGTTTGACAGAGTTACTCAAAGTCTTCTTGATCAGCAGCCTATTAGGGGTTGATTTTGTGATAACAGTTGTCATGAATTCTTGCATTTTCATTGCATCACAATGATTTTCTTACATCACAACGTCTCGCTCATCATATGGATACATCAACATAAGCCAACATCATCAACTCATCAACATCCCAAGCGCAATAGTATGATTCACATAGCTGCTCCTTTGCTGCTCCTATGTTGTTCCTTGTTGTTGATCCTTTAGTGTTCCGTGTTTCTGCTCCTTTGTTGCTCTTATTTTGTTCCTTGTTGTTGCTCCTTTAGTGTTCCTTTTTATTGCTCCTTTTCTGTTGCTTTTCCATCAATTATAATAATGCCATCAATATCCCTTTGGCATTGATGGAAACACACTCTTTACCATAGCTTACCTGCCCCTTTGACATCAATGACAAGGATACACGAAGAGATTTAACTATTTTTATGATGAAGACCATATGATTCATCAATGTTATAGTTCACCTTGTTATCACTGAACACATACACAGAGTTAATAGTTATGGAAATATGTTTCTAGTTTGAGAGGGATTTTATAAGTTTCTTAACAATTTTTCACAAGACTACAATTAGTTGAATCTCATATGATGCTGATGCATAGAATCACATATACAAGACTCATCAAATTTGGAACTCAAGAGTAGATCCCAATACAAATAACAAATTATCATCAAGATTAAAAAAATTGAGCAACGTCTTGCCTCATACTGTGATACCAGTTGCTATAAATTTTTGTCTTATATTTCTTCTAGGTTGTAAGGTCGATTAGAATCTTAGGAGAAGCAAGAATAGGAGAATATAAAAAATAAAGGTTTGGGTCCCTTGAAATATTTCGTGCTAAGTAGAAGGATAATTTCTCAAAGTTGCAATTAACATCACATTGTATTTCCTTTGTATCTCATACATCTTGCTTATCCATATCTTCTTCCCTTAATTTTTGGGTATTTCCAAACTAAGATGGAATTATAAAAAACTTCACACCTCTTCTCGAGTTATGGAATTATACCAATGCTTTCATGAAATGCATTAACATTCAAGGCCAACCCTTGTTGAGTAGTCTTAAGGCCACCTTCTTTCTTTTTCTTCCTTTTTTTTTAATCCCATTAATCCAACTGCTTTTCCCATATAACTTCATTTGTCATTGAGATAGATTACAAGGATCAAATATTCTACTAATTGGTCCATCTTATGTGCCCGAGTGCTCAAATTTAGGAGCTACAACATTATTGGAACTAAATTATCCTTGGCATATCCTGGGCATGTAATTGGGAGACCTCCTTCCTTGATATTATCTTGATTAAAAGCCTTAAGTTCTAAGCTAAAGTAAACCCACAATTCTCCCTAGTGCATTGAAAAACTTCTCTCTTTTTTATAGAATAATCATCAATGCCTCCAAGTGAGATGTTAAGATGTTAATGAAAAAAATTATTTGATTTTAGCTGCTAGATAAAGACATACATCTCTTTAATTTCCTTTACGTATAATATAACGCTAAACTCTCTCACTTTCATACCATACTCTCTCACTCTCATACCATACGAATTAATAGTCAAGAGTTAGAAACAAATCTTATTTGTTATATATATATATATTAGATTCATAACCAAACCCATGGGCAGATCCCTTCAATTCACACACAATACATGTGATAACATAAACAATTTGCATGTTGATATCTTCATGTTCTCAACGCATTTTGGTTTTATGTATTTTGTGGGTTGCGATGCGCTGTAATGCCAACCCCAAAGCAATGGAATGTGCCCAGATCTAATGCATTATGCCAATGATAATACATTAATGCACACTTAATGTCAATGCCACTATGAAATCAATAAGGATATAAACATTGTCATATGATTTGAATATATCAACGTTGTCATCGAATAATATATCATATCAATGTTACGCACCAATATATCAATGTTTCATATGATCACCATATATCATTGTAATTAAAGCTACCACTGCCATACAATAATGTTATATCGAACAATGCCCACCAGCAATATATGCCCCTCAAATAATTTACTCGTAATTCTCGCATTTTTATGGTTGCTCCACTTCTTTAATACCTCCGGAAACACCATAACCACGATGCCCATAATGCTTCTGCGTTAATGGCTCTGACTTGCAAGTCTATTAAAATAAAACGTCATGCTGAATCCCAACTGTCTTATCTTACCAATAATATGAGAGTTGGTGGCTGAAGAGTATCTGACTGGAGTTGGAATGCATATGTCCTGAAGTATGGAAAAAAAAAATCTTGAGAATGTTGTACATAAGCAACTTAGAGCCACGCCATCTACCCATTTTGAAACATATCCCACGCATCTAATAATATACGCCAAGGCACTCCAAGCACGAAATGCAAGATTGTGCCATTGATCTCTTGGGCGTTGATATCCATACCATGATACCCTAAATATGATCACATTTCACCAAAATTTACATCCATCTCAACCAGATTTAACAGTATTTTTTTTTTAATTTTTATGCTTATTCAACATCAACAACTCATTTTCCAATGTTTCACCAATTTCAGCTAACATCGTTCTATTTCAGAGTCTTCCATATACTGAACCCTAATTAAATATAATACCAAATCAGTCGATTAAAACTTGACTAATGAGAGCTTTATGACAGGCAAATACACCAGGTATGGCATAGGTTCCTCCAAACACAGAGCTAAATAGAGCATCAAGAACACATTGTTCTAACAAGAGAGGTGTGTTAACCATAAGCTTGGAGGAGATAGGCATCAGTGTACACAAAGGCCAAGTCTGAAGCATTGTAAGCTTCTTTTTACCGCCTTAAAACTCTAACTCCAATGTGATAACCTAGATGGGGTAGTGATGAGATGGTGCAATGTGTAACTCCCTCCTCCCACATCTACCCAAGTAACCAACCAACTGGGGTAAACATGTGATCATACTTTACTCTGATATGATTTGACCTCCTATGTCAGGTTAAGGAAGTGGAATCGATGAAAACACACCATGCATACATCAACATCAACATGTATTGTGTGTGAACGCATCTCATGTAGTGCTATGAACTCATCCCTGAGATTTGAGCCACTTTTTCAGGCCCAAAGCCAAAGTCACTGCTCATAATTGAATGACACCTTTAGAAAAAAAAGATAACAATGAAACAATGATTCAATTGTAAACACTTGAACAAGCCCTTGAATGGACCCCTACTAGTCATGACAGGAATTTTGTCAAACATATCATGAATATGTAATCTACAGGTGTAAATAACAGATCTAAGCGTAGGGGTCTCATAGTCCGATGCATTGATGCCTCAACACATAATAGGGACAAAAATATCAAGGAAAAAATAACCATATAATCCACATATAAACTAGTACAATACTCATAAAATAACAAGGAGAAATAACCTCTTATTAATGATGCAAAGGCCAACCAGTTGTGGTACTTCCATGAACCACTTGACTGTAGACATGGCTGAGCCAAAACTCTCTTTAGCCAATCACCCCCATGCCATATTCCAAGCATGAATGTGGGATCTCATAAAGCACATCAATCCAAAACCATCTAGGGCTTCCAAAGGCCAAACACCTCAACACATTAAACAATGATTCCACCTCACGGCCAGACATCACAAAACTATCATCAAATTGGTCTCTACCCAAGCATTCCAAGGCTCCAGAGCATTTGTTTCAACCAAGGCTTCCAGTACTAGTAACTCAACTCACAACTTGTTCTAGGCTTCTAGAACATTTTTCCAACCAGGGCTTCCAGGACTAGTAATTCAACCCACTCTAGAGTGTTTTTTCAACCAAGGCTTCCAGGACTAGTAACTCAACCCAAGCTATTGTAGGGATTCCAGAGCATTTTTCAACTAGGGCTTCGAGGAACTGGTAACTCAACCCAAGCTAAAGGAAAAATGAAAACCAACCATAAAACAATAAATGAATGCACAACACCATGTCTATCTAGGAAATGATAAGGATAAGCAAATACATTGTCAATCCAAGTAATCCTCCATGCCAATGACATATCATAACCAAGAAACCACATGCATGTGCCATGCATGAAACAACTAGTGAGGAAAACATACATGCAACTTGGTACCTGCAAGAAAAATTCATTGTATCTTCTAATCCCGATGTCCTCTTATGCTTTCCTGCTCTTCCTTTGCCTTCTTGCTCCAAAACTCCAAATATGCAACACCCCCTAAGAGTACTCCAACAAAAATCTAAGTATCCAAGAGTATGAGGGAAAGAGAATAGAAGAGAGATCCACCAAAACTAAACTGACCTAGCTTCCAAACTGATCCTCAGAAGCCTTTTTATCAATGAGGCCTTTACTTTCTTCAATTTCCATTATTTTCCTTCAATTTCCTCCTCACGTGCAACCTGTGACCTTTCACCTCCCTTTTCTCTTAATTTCCATTAGTTTCATAACTAAATGTGCCAAAATGTCATTTTCCCTTTCCAAAGTCTTAGTCATTTCCTTTGCCATTTTCCTTAGCCATAATAAACTAAATGAACACACACAAGGATGTTTTCCCCACCATTCATCTTAGAATAAGTCTTCCATAAACATGGTCTTATATATTTTTACATGGATTTTTAACCAGGGTTATTATAGAACCCTCCCCCTTGGGGGAACACTATCCTCGATTTTCAATAACACCTATAACTAACAAGACTGCTAAAAACTACACATACCGCCCATGGAGCTTTATAACATAGCTCGTGATAGTATTTACAATGACCATTTGATAAAACATGACAAACATACTATTTACTGGAACTTTATAACACATCTCATTATGATATTTACAATAACAACCACATAAATAACCGTACTGTCTATGGAGCTTTATAAATCCATCTCAATACAATATTTACAATGATATACCTATATGCACATTTTCTCAACAAGCAAATAAAAGAATACGATGCTCATATAAATCAACAAGGGAATCCATAGGCTCACACCTCCACCTTCAAAAGTAGTACCAAGATTCACTTCCTTCCCAGGAAGTCCAGAATCCACTGTCAAAGTCAAAGTTGCATCTAATATCCAATGCTACAATCCTGCACCACTTGTCCTCTCAGTGAACAATTATCAGCTCATTGTTCCAGGATGCACTCCTAATGTGCATTTGATTCCATGTGAAAATGTTAATGACCAAAACAAATCCATCCCCAACCTCCCCTTCTCTGCTACATAGTCCTTCGGGAAATCCGGTCACCCCCTTCCGTGAAGTCACACACCTTCCAAGTTCCGCTAGCACTCCCATCCCAGGCAATCCATCCCTTGGCAAGGCTTCCTCGCATCGGAAGATACAAAAAACAAAGAATATCCCTCCCTTAAAACCATCATGTCAGTCATAGCATGCTCATGGAAATCAATGGACACTATTAGGTACCAGTGTCTCACAATGGCCCTGCTCCTGAATGCTTTACCAGCATATTGTTGTATGTTCCAATTTCTTTCGTTGTTGCTACTAATTCTTGTAATCAGTTTCAACCACCCAACTGGGCATTTCTTGTTTTCCTGTACTAAGCACATAATTTCTATTATATTCAAAATAAATTCAAATCATACCTCATTAGAGGCCCGTTAATAAGGTATACTTGCAATTTTGTTCACTTCTTGTCACAACAAATCAAACTAGCATCTTTGACCAAATCATCGTGTATAAACATATCGCATCAGGTTAGCTCAAAACAAAACCATCATAGCTCAAAATAATAAATCACATGTAACAATCATAAACTATAATCATAGATCACATGCATAATAAAACTGAAATAAGATACTGGCACTTATCCTTTAATCAATCCTTAGCTTCTACCTTTGTCCTTATTCCGTACACACACCGGATCGGTTTCCACAATCGACAAACACCCAATGCCTTCTCCTCAACCATGTGCACATACACATAGTGTGCATCACACACATACAACCACATATGACATACAACACCATGCACTACATGCACCTACACCTAACATATCATATCTACACCTACACCCAGTGTACAACACAACACAATACATATGCCTACATCTAGTGTATACCACCACACAATACATACACTTACAACCAATGTACAATACAATACATATATGTACAAAATGTACAACACAATGAATACACATGTCATGATGCCACAACTACACAATGCACATACGTATTACCACATGTACACAACACAACATGTACGATATGCACATAATACCACATGTACACTGGTACCACATGTACAACATGTACACAATGCCACCTATACACAATACCACCTGCAAAATGTGTACATAACATCACATGTACACAGCATCACCTGCACAATGTGTACACGTTGCCACATGTACCTCATACCACATGTACAACGTGTACACAATGCCAGACGTAGACAGTAAGCACCATATGCATGACATATACACGACACCACATGTACACAACACCATATGCATGACATGGACACAGTACCACTTGCGCATAGCACCACATGTACAACAATTGCACGCTGCCACATACTCACAATACCACTTGTACAATCATGCACACAACACCATATGTACATAGCACCACTTGTACAACATGAACAAAACAACATATGTGCATAGAACTGCATATACAACATGTACATAACACTCTATGTACACAACATTGCATATTCAACATGCACACAACACCATATTCACACAACACCACATATCAAACATGTGCATAGCACCATCTATACCCAGCACTACATATGCAATATTTGCACAACACTATATGTACCACCTTGTAAAGATACCACTCTATACATAACACTTTGTACATAACATTGCATTAAAATACATGTACACACACTATATATACACCACACCGCATGCACACAACATCACATACGCAACATGTACAACATATACAACATATGCACAACAATAGTACCACACATTCAAAACCACACTATCTCTAACAAGCAACCTTGCTTTCAGTGCCTTATACATGCTTGTCCCAATATGTCGCAGACCACACTACTTTCATTTCATTGATGTATCCCTCAAAACAGCCTGTCCATAACATAGACATAATATAATCACATAATATCAACTCATAACCACGTGATACTTACCTCGTATATTTTTCATGAATACTCTTCCCACTTTATTCTTCGTAAACTAGGAACCTCTTCATGTCATTCACCTGCATAAGCAATAATTTTTCCACAAGAATGATTCCTAACAACCCTATCAGACAAAAACATACATACATACATATATATACATATAAATATTAGCATTAATAATCATGATTCATGATGACCCTGTTAGATATGACATACATACATACATTCATGTATATGCATATAGACATTAACATAATCATGATCCCTAATGACCCTGTCAGATAACAACATATATACATACATCTATGCATATAAACATTATCATAAAGAAATTATGATCACAACATAATTACTAGATATCATAAGGTCAAGGTTAATAGAATTCCCTTTACCCATGCACAACATTGAAAACAATCGTTCCCAACATAGCCATGACATTCGACACCTCAAATCTATTTACTTTACCTTTCTCATGACTATCTTGCTATTGTCCATTTACCCAATGGACTCATCCAATCCAACCATCATACTCTTACCTTTCGTTGCCCTCACACATGCACTGGCTTCATCTGAATCTTACATTACCTATTGGGTTCCACATAGCTCTTCCTGAGCTCCACTAACTTTCCTCTCTCCCAACCAATATCCAAGACTAAAAGCTTAACAGGAAAGACAAAAAAAAACAAGAATAAAACCATGAAAACCAATAACAATATGACACCATGCACAAAGTGGCAAGGCCTTGCACCAGACATAAACAAAACTGCAAATCAAGCTCAACAAATCACAAAATACCAAAAGGAAAAGACTAACAACAAACACCATGACTCAATCCCCATGGTTCCCAAGGAAATATTAACCTGAGGCTTCTTCAAGATTTCATGGAAACCTCTATTTTCCATGCAATCCCTTGCACCATATTGGCATAAATACATAATTGTTAGTGCATACATAAACATAACAACATACTAGTTACCTTACCTTGTTGTGCCAAGCACATTTCCTTGTAACTAAACATGTCAATGCCATCTCCGAAGGAACTCCAATTCCCTTGACAAATCTATGTATAATTGGAAACTAGTTGTTATACCTGTCAAATACATGTTCAAGAATATAACACCTATCCACATAATGTCAAACTAAATCAAGGTTAAGAAGACTACCTGTATGCAAAGAACTCATTCGTATGGAATTAGGGTTTCCAAACATGGCCAAAGGAATTCTTGCCCAATTCCTTTTTTTTTACCTTTTAGCTTGTTGAAATCGAGTCTTACTATGTACTGTCATATCACCCAACTGTTAGTTATATAAACACATCAATTGTTACCTTGCGACGCTAATACCAAGCATGTTTCCTACAATTGATTCCACATGTCAACCACATCTTCCAAATATCAAGACACTCATATATATCAATTTTAAATCAACATTTACCAAGACTAACAATCATGTCATAATCCATAGTAAAGTCATAGTCATTAGACATCGTGCTACAACTATCACCTACTACACTCAATTACATATCAACTGTCTCAACGCATATGTGTTAGTACAATAATCTTAAAACAAGATCATTTGAACACATACTCATATTATGCAATTCATCACACATTCAACCAACTTGCAAACATACCATGTTAAATAAATCAACTACATGACATAATAGACACCAAACACTCAAACACCAAATAGATTACATAATCAAATAGTCAAGCACCAAATATACGACATAAGCAAACTCATACCTTAATGTATCTCAAGGGAGGTTATATTGTCTGCACAATAAAGCTATATTATCACAATATACTTCACAACATATCAACTCAACCATAAATAAGGTCATGATATCAATAATAGTCACTTGCTAACATGTTCACATTATAAACTCATAAATAATTTTTATGCATGCATAACAATCATATTTTCACAGTCAGTCTAGATTAGTATCACATAATATCACAACATATTAACTCATATCTGAATGTCATAACCCTAACCATTTGCATAGACCAATCCAAATTAGTATGATACATATAACTTCAATATCTTAATGTAATAACCCTAATCATCAAATTACCAGCATATAACAACAACACGTTAACTTGTAACATAGTCATCAAAAACATATAACCTAATCATCAAGCTAACTATCATATAACGAAAAGTTAACCTATAACATACTCAACAACAACATATAACATATAACATAATCAAGTTATCTAACATAAAACAACAATAGCAATGCATACAACCATAGGTTACTATCATTCATGACTATCTGACGCACATATGACTATACTAATAGACTAGCATTTATCATATATGTAACCATAACATCATAGACATGTACATAAACCTAATGTTATAACCCTAATGCTTATAAAAATCCATTAACTAACAAACCTGGATGCCAAACATACAATATTTGTATGATGATCTGCTCCTACCCTAAAGTCCATTGTTACAACTTCACTTTAATGATTTGCATCTCTTGCTCTATCTTAGCCAACACATTTGCATCATAACATACCAATATCATCATGATGACCTAATTTCATATAATGACCTTATGCACAATAACCTTCACTATGAAAATGCCTGTATAACAACATATAAACACCGACATGCAAAACAAATGCATATACAATCATACACTCATGATAACACATTCCACAACAACACCATCAACCTTCACATGATCACATAACTACAGCCATGATCAACACCATGCAAATGCAACAAGAACATGGACTACAAGCATAAGGAACACCAATGCAACAGATATGAATGCATGACCAACACACCACCCATCCAGTCCCAGGGTTGAACCATGCTCTGATACCACTTTGTGGTATCAGATATGACCCAAAGAGAGTGCAACTCACTCTGATACCACTTTGTAACACCCTCCTCCCACATCTACCAAATTAACTGACCAACTGGAGTAAACATGTGATAAGAAGTTACTATGATATGATTTTACCTCCTAAGTAATGTTAAGGAAGTGGAATCGACGGAAACACACCATGTAGACCTTCAATATCATCAACATGACTCCTAAGAACCATCCCAAACTTTCTGTTAACCAATCCCTAGGTCCCATTGAGGTTTTATAATACTTTACCCTTGAACACTTTCATGCAATGGGCTTGACAACGTCCAGGAGGCTCTGGACGCTCTCATGACAAGGCATGCCAGTGTCCAGGGACTATTTTTCGTAGTGTTGTGCCAACGTCCCCGGGATTTGAGCTACTTATTCATGCCCAGAGGCTAGGTCACTACCTAAAATTCAATGCCACCTTCAAAATACAAAGATACCAATGAAACAATGATAAAATTGCAAATACTTTAACAAGCCCTTGACTGGACCCCTACTAGCCATGACAGACATTTCATCAAACATATCACGAATATGTAATCTACAGGTGTAAATAACATATCTAAGCATAGGGGTCTCATAATTATCTAAGAATCACTAAGAAACATTAATGCCTTAACACATTAGCTTCCATTTCATCCATTAGGTCATAGATATATTGTTCATTCATTTACAAGTGAACACAAGATGAGAGCCATACATAGCCATTGTCACAATACATATTCATAACCAGCATAATAGGGATAGAAATACCAAGGAAAAAATAAAAATCTAATCCACATATAAACAAGTACAATATTCATAAAATAACAAAGAGAAATAACCTCTTATTAATGATGCAAAGGCCAATCAGTTGTGGGACTTCCATGAACCACTCGACTGTAGACATGGATGAGCCAAAACTGTTTTCAGCCAGTCACCCTCATGCCATATTCCAAGCATGAATGTGGGATCTCATAAAACACATCAATCCAAAACCATCCAGTGCTTCCAGAGGCCAACCACCTTAGCCCATAAAATAATGATTCCACCTCATGGTCAGACATCACAAAACCATCATTAGATAGGTCTCTACCCAATCCTTCCAAGGCTCTAGAGCGTTTGTTCCAACCAAGGCTTCCAGGACTAGTAACTCAACCCACAACTTATTCTAGGCTTCTAGAGCATTTTCCCAACCAAGGCTTCTAGGACTAGTAAATCAACCCACCTGGGGCTTCTAGAGTGTTTTTCCAACCAAGACTTCCAGGACTAGTAACTCAACCCACAACTTATTCTAGGCTTCTAGAGCATTTTCCCAACGAGGGCTTCCAGGACTAGTAAATCAACCCACCTAGGGCTTCTAGAGTGTTTTTCCAACCAAGACTTCCAGGACTAGTAACTCAACCCAAGCTGTTACAGGGCTTCCAAAGCGTTTGTCCAACTAGAGTTTCTAGGAACAAGTGACTCAACCCAAGCTAAAGGAAATGTGAGAACCAACCAGAAAATAAGAAATGAAACCACAACAACATGGCTATCCAGGAAATGGAAACGCTAGGCAAATACACTATCAATCTAGGAAATCCTCCATGCCAATGACAGATCATAACCAGCAAACCACATGCATGTGCCATGCATGAAAAAACTAGTGAAGAAAACATACATGAAACTTGATACCTCTAAGAAAAACTCGATGTAGTTGTTGATCCAGATGTCCTCTTACACTTTCTTGCTCTCACTTTTCCTTCTTTCTCCAAAACTCCAAGTATGTCACACTCTCCAAGAGTGCTCCAAGAAAACTCTAATTATCCAAGAGTATGAGGTGAGAGAGAATAGAAGAGAGCTCCACCAAAAATGAATTGACCAAGCTTTCCAATTGATCCTCAGAAGCCTTTTTATCAATGAGGCCTCTATTTTCTTCAATTTCCATTATTTTTCTTCAATTTCCTTCTCACATGCAACATGTGTCCTTTCACCTCCCTTTTCTCCTAATTTCCATTAGTTTCAAAAATAAATGTGCCAAAATGCCATTTTGCCTTTCCAAACCCTTAGCCATTGCCTTTTCTATTTTCCTTAGCCATAATAAACCAAATGGACACCCACTAGGATGTTTTTCCCACCATTCATCTTGGAATAAGTGTCCCATAATCGTGGTCTTATTTTATTTTACATGGCTTTTTAACCAGGGCTATTACACAATGTATGTAACCTTTGTCATAGCTCCATGCGGAATAACAATACGATGCTCCATAAAACTATTCTCAAGGATCATTGCATATATATCACAACAGTTAAGAAATATTAAATAGATAACTTCTTAGGCTAAAAATTCCAGGTTGTGTCCTTTTCCAAAGCAGGTGCATCCACTCCTCGAGAAATATAGACATCACCAGAATTTATGGAAATCGTTTTAAAGGCCTCTAAATTTCATAAAAAATATTACCAAGTATAACACTGCGTTATGTTGTTCATTGTCAATAATATTATAACACTTCCACAGTAATAATAACACCAATGTAACCAAAGTAATTGATATAAATGAAGAAGGGAATGAATTTGGAGGGGGGCTCTCTAGTCCCATCCTTGTGGGCTCTTCTTACGTGAATGCAAATTCGGAACATGAGGCAATGATGGATAATTGTGTGAAGTAGACCACCTTGACATCCAAGTCGTCCAAAGGAATCAGGGTTGTTATAAATTATGAGGAGATATGTCGAAGAAAAGAATTCCCCCTTTTGACGTGTAATTCTGTTACAAGATTTACCCATGTAATAACATAAATATGGGCAATGATAATAGGTCTATCTCTATCCATTTGTTTACAATCATTGTTGAAGAATAATGTGATACACCATTCACTATCATATCAATAACACCATATACCATATGTCAATAGTATGATACATCCTATGCAACTCAATTATCACCCAATTATAACAAAGTTGTGTAGGGGCTAAGGCTCAAAACACTAATTCATCTCCTTAATATAGATCCAACAAAATAGGCAAGGTACAGCCAGTGAAAATGCCAGAGGATTGGAGATTTTTGAGGATGTGAATATTGAGGACTTTTCAAAAAGTGGAAAGACCCATGAATTTATCAAAATAGATGACCTTATAATTGACAATCGTGTCAAGAATTTGAAGCACGAGCAGGAAAATGATGTAAATGTTGATAATTTAGAGATTTCTTATTATGATAAGATGGAGAGCTCATTTCAAAATCTCCATCACTACATTGAAAGTGTTTGAGGCATTGAATTGTTTTGCAAATATATAAGGCAACCCATACATTAACACTGACACATAAAAATAAATATATCATCCTTGGATATAATAAATGTGCCAACGTAATATTCCAGTGCCATTATAGTGTCATATCCGTTGTTTCACACCACGATTAAATTTTATTTCATGGCTTTTATATAACCATGCAACATTCCAATAAAGTTTCCAATAACCATTTATAACCTCACACCATTTATAGTGCACACTGCCAAGACCAAAGCCTTGTATTCAACGACCACGTCTTCAATAGATAAAACAATACATTTTATTGCCACTGCAATATTGATAAGATTGAGAAGAAAACCCCTCAGTCTTCGATTGCATGTATAGTTTGACATGAAAAGTATATTGTTGACGAACTCCCTGAAATGTAATAATATCTTTATCCATATAATGCTACCCTATATTAATTCATAACACTTTTTCATTAGTAACGGTATTATAAACAATGACAACCATGCCAAATAATGCAGAGAGGTACGACAGTCCATAGAGACAAATCAACTCTGCCCTTGTGAAGCCCAACCACTTGGCATCACTTCCATTTTCATTTTCCTCTGACTGGGCACATAATTCAGAGATTCAGTGTAATGTTGGGGTTAGGATTTAGACTACTCTGTAACGTTCTCCAAACATTCTAGGTTACTGTAACGTTCCACAGTAACCTTTTTTTGTCTGTAAGCCCAAAATTTCTAACATGTAACGCATGATATTCAATACATAATGTTTTCTCAGTCCGATTAATACCAATTAATACATGTTTGTCATCACTGGCATATAAAGCTAGTAATGTTGCCTAAAGGATAATTCAACCAATTCTTGGTGAACAACAGAGTTTGGTTTATGCACTTGCACAATTCAGGAAATGGCCATAGGGGCGCCAAAGAAATGTGCCATAGTGTGCACAAAATATTATCTCTTTGTTTAGGGTCCTCCAAAAGTTATAACTCTTGAATAGCTTCCACAACATCATTTGTCTTAAGTTTCCCTTCTTGTTACGCTCATCAAAGATATTTTCAACTCATCTCTTTGACTTATTGTGTAGGCATTGCACGCTTGGCCAATTTTCAGCTAGGTGAAAATTCAATACACATTTTGTTTGTAATTTTTTGCTACAATGAGTTTTTCGAGGTTTATAAAATGGATTACTTGGAGTGATGGAGCTTAAAACAATTCAAATTCTTAGAGTGATGGAGCTTAAAACAATTCAAATTCTTAAAGGAACAATACTTACTTCTCATATCTCTCCCTGAAATATCTCTTTACCTTTTGGTATGGCCTTAGAATTGTATTCGATTTTTTTTTTTTCAAATAAAAAATTATATTTATTCACATTATATTTATAAAAACATTCAAAATATTAATCACTTGAATCTTGACATATGCATTGGGAGGGCTGAAACTTATATTTGTATTTTATATTAAATGCTTGTCTGTGACTCTGCTTCAACGGTGAGGTTAACTCCCAATTTATGAGATTGGATTGTCATGGGCATTTTTAACGGTATTAATAATGTCTATCCAGGGTTTTATTCTCCTAATGTTGCCAATTATGAGTGGTAAATATGCATGAGTTGAAACTCGTTCACACTAACTTAAAGCCTGAAAATATCTTCAGACTATGTGAAGGTTCCATATTACAAGGTAGTTTGTCCATGTTTTGTGTGTAAGTGATTATAATTGAAATTGTATTGGTTGTCTTAACCTCTTTATGTCAATGAGGGCTACTTATTTTATAATATTTGGTTTATAATGTTTTTGCTACATCATTCAGGTAATAGATAGAGTTAGGGTTCTATTTCTCTGTGCTTTTTCTTTCCAGTATTACTAGCTAGAACCCTTTAATTTATTAGGGTGATAGTATTCTACCAAATTCTTACCTTGCAACGACACAATTTGGCAATCCCATATTAAGAATTTCAAACAATCAAATTTGGTTTAGTGTTTCTGTCATATTTAAAACTCCTTCTGCTAGATGTCCTTTGGTATTGGGATGCTATAAATTTATTTCCAGTATCCTTACATCCAAGGAAGATTAACACTAAATCGAAAGTAGTTTTAGGTCTTTATCTTGGACCAAATGACAATTCCAACCTAAATATCTCATGTACTCTCATCCTTGAGACCACAACAGTGGAGTCGTGTGCTTTCAAATAGCTTACACAGTTTATAACCATATTCCACTGAACAAACAATTGTATAACTTTAGTTATGTTTGCCTCACAGCAGGAGCAGCAGGGCTTGTTTTCTCGGCCTTTTATCTTCTAGTATTTCTCAGCACCCGTGGAAATACTAAGATGACATGTATCTAGCAGTGAATAATTCAATATAGTTACTCAAATCCATATTAATCCATGATCTGTGATGTGGTTAACGGTATCAAATTCCTTGATGCAATAATTTCAATGTTAAGATGGATGTGTTCTAGCATTCTTCTGAATAACTTCATATGATTGTCAGGTTGGATAACTAATAGGCAAGGTATATTTTTAAATACTAGATATATAAGCCCTATTTGATAAACCTAACCTGAAGTGTATATGAATCCCCATTGCAAATAAATCTATTGAAATGAATATCCAATTTTGCAATGACATTGCATTTCTCCCTTAGAGTGTTTGTTGATTTTGTTGATTTTTCAGATTGATATTTGAGGTTTAAGAAGACCATTTTTTCTCCCTGAATGGATGGGAATGAAAGCGATGCTTATTTTTGTCATGGCAGCCCAGGCTATATTCCCAGCATTTGTTAATGGATGGTATTACAAAACGCCTAACAATAACTTGGTATGTATCTCTCTATCTTCATCATCGTTGTCATACTCTCTCAAACTCACACACGTCTCCTTTACAATTTATTTCACTTGCAGTTTGTGCTGGAGAAGGCCAGGGAAACTATTGCTGACCACAATTTGGGTTTTGGTGGACTAGAAGCTGCCAGTGCAGAAATCTATGAATTGGCTTCAAAAGTCTCTAGTGAATGCCTCAACAATGCTTTTTCTAGTTTACCTGAAATGCCATCATTATACAAGCAGCATCAACATATAATACAGGCTATGCATAGCCTTAATCAGCAATCTCAAGTCACATATTTTTCAATGGAGAGTTGTTTGACATCAAATGAGAGTCCTGAAAAGAATTTAGTTCCGATTATGCAGAAAGCTGTCAAGAAAAGATTGAGAAAATTACAGAATATAAATGTACCTTTTTGGCAGACTGACACTTCAACATCATTGATTGTTGTTAGTGAAGTGAGGAAGTATTTGTTTCGATTTTCTACTGTGCATGTGTTATTTTTACATGTAGAATTTAATAGATGAGTATGTTGGGCATGTGACCCAAGTTGCCTGGATACTTTTTTATTCAAAATATACATGTAGTACCTGTAAATGGTTGTCTGAAATGTATGCCATCTCCCCTTACAGTTGTGTGCAGATGCTATGGTAATTTTCGAAGGCCACCGATGAATGTGACTTCCTCAATTCTGCCTGAATCACATAGAATTTATGTGATTTAAATATCAGAAGATCATTTTATAGTAATCTTGAAAAAAAGAATCTTATGTATATAAACACTTGTTGTGGTCTTTTATTTTAATGTTGGCATTATTTATTAACAGAAATATATTTTGCAGTCGTTCTTCAGAAAACTTTGGTTCTTCTTGAAATTTAGTATATGAGGACAGAACGGCATCAAAATTTCAGGGTTTGGCCTTGAAATACTAGACTTCAGTTCACCTTCCTGCCATGGAGACAAAGATGAGAGTTTACCATGTTTACAAGGAAGGAGGGTCAGAATTCAAAGGTTCCTTGCTCTAGAGTTTTGTAATTTGTTGCTACAATGAGTTGTTCGAGGTTTATAAAATGGATTACTTAGAGTGATGGAGCTTAAAACAATTCAAATTCTTAGAGTGATGGAGCTTAAAACAATTCAATTTCTTAGAGGAACAATACTTACTTCTCATATCTCTCCCTGAAATATCTCTTTACCTTTTGGTATGGACTTAGAATTGTGTTCGAAAATTCTTTTTGCAATAAAAAATTATATTTATTCACATTATATTTATAAAAACATTCAAAATATTAATCACTTGAATATTGAGATATGCATTGGGAGGGATGAAACTTATATTTTTATTTTATATTAAATGCTTGTCTGTAACTCTGCTTCAACAGTGAGGTTAACTCCCAATTTATGAGATTGGATTGTCATGGGCATTTTTAACAATATTAACAATGTCTATCGAGTGTTTTATTCTCCTAATGTTGCCAATTATGAGTGGCAAATATGCATGAGTTGAAACTCGTTCACACTAACTTAAAGCCTGAAAATATCTTCAGACTATGTCAAGGTTCCATATTGCAGGGTAGTTTGTCCATGTTTTGTGTGTAAGTGATTATAATTGAAATTGTATTGGTTGTCTTAACCTCTTTATGTCAATGAGGGCTACTTACTTTATAATATTTGGTTTATAATGTTTTTGCTACATCCTTCAGGTAATAAACAGAGTTAGGGTTCTATTTCTCTGTGCTTTTTCTTTCTAGTATTACTAGCTAGAACCCCTTAATTTATTAGGGTGATAGTATTCTACCAAATTCTCACCCTGCAATGACACAATTTGGCAATCCTCTATTAAGAATTTCAAACAATCAAATTTGGTTTAGTGTTTCTGTCATATTTAGAACTCCTGTCGTAAGTTCCCTCTGAAAACAACTCCCTTCAAGTGCTACGGTGTGCAATTGTGGAACGTTAAATTACTTGTTAGACGATGAAATAATGTTCAACCGTTGGATATTGGTAGTTATTGCTTGAACATCTTCAACCCTATTTTCTTCTACAAACCCTCGAAACTAAGCGAGCCAATTCCTCCTTGCGCGGCTGAAAGCAAAATATCATCGTCCTCTGTGCTCGACGAAAATCCGAGGAAGCACCAGAAGCTAATGTCGTCGTGGGACACGTCCCTTCTCAGATTCAGGTTGATTTTAGTTTTCGGAATCTGTCACACCCCTTTTCCCCATAGATCTATGCTAGAGCACAGGGATTCCTCCTGCCATTCAGATTGCTGTGAGATTTTTTCAATTTCTTGAACATACTGATTTTTGTATAAATGAATGGCTGTGTAGGTCGAGCAGTTGCAAGTATTTACTATATATTTTAACTCACTGTTATTTATATGATTTTCGATGGGTTTTTCCTAAATTTTAGTCTACCATCTCACCAAGGGTTTTTAGGTTTACTGTTTGATACCACGACCTATATTACAAATAATCATTTTCCTTAATGTATTTTGCTCATATGTCTTCCGCTCTATGCTTTACAGATAAAATACTCAGTAAAATGAGGCAAGGTAAGGATTAGGAAACATTGTATGTTGGATTTTTTTGGTTATAAATCATGTATTAGATGAATTCTGTTTTGATGGGAGTATGACCAATATTTGTAGGTAGAATTGGGCAAGTTTTGGAGGGCTGGCATTGAAAGTCGAAGGGTCTTGTAGCTATCAAAATCGTTTGTGGCTTGAAAAAGTACCCAGGGACAACAATGATTGAAGTTGATGTCCTTCGTTAAGTTGCCAAATATGACATAAGTAGCACACGGTATGAGGAAGTATTTGTTTCGATTTTCTACTGTGCATGTGTTATTTTTACATGTAGAATTTAATAGATGAGTATCTTGGGCATGTGACCCAAGATGCCTGGATACTTTTTTTTATTCAAAATAAACATGTAGTACCTTTAAATGGTTGTCTGAAATGTATGCCATCTCCCCTTACAGTTGTGTGCAGATGCTATGGTAATTTTTTAAGGCAACCGATGAATGTGACTTCCTCAATTCTGCCTAAATCACATAGAATGTATGTGATTTAAATATCAGAAGATCATTCTATAGTAATCTTGAAAAAAAGAATCTTATGTATATAAACATCTGTTGTGGTCTTTTATTTTAATGTTGGCATTATTTATTAACAGAAATATATTTTGCAATTGTTCTTCAGAAAACTTTGGTTCTTCTTGAAATTTAGTATATGAGGACAGAACGGCATCAAAATTTCAGGGTTTGGACTTGAAATACTAGACTTCAGTTCACCTTTCCTGCCATTGAGACAAAGATGAGAGTTTACCATGTTTACAAGGAAGGAGGGTTAGAATTCAAAGGTTCCTTGCTCTAGAGTTTTGTAATTTTTTGCTACAATGAGTTGTTCAAGGTTTATAAAATGGATTACTTAGAGTGATGGAGCTTAAAACAATTCAAATTCTTAGAGTGATGGAGCTTAAAAAACTTCAAATTCTTAGAGGAACAATACTTACTTAGGAACAATACTTACTTCTCATATCTCTCCTTGAAATATGTTCAACCGTTGGATATTGGTAGTTATTGCTTGAGCATCTTCAACCCTATTTTCTTCTACAAACCCTTGAAACTAAGCGAGCCAAGTCCTCCTTGCGCTGCTGAAAGCTGTCTGGATACTTAGCCTCGTTTGCAAAATATCATCGTCCTCTGTGCTCAACAAAAATCTGAGGAAGCACCAAAAGCTAATGTCATCGTGGGATACGTCCCTTCTCAGATTCAGGTTGATTTTAGTTTTCGGAATCTGTCACACCCCTTTTCCCCATAGATCTATGCTAGAGCACAGGGATTCCTCCTACCATTCAGATTGCTGTGAGATTTTTTCAATTTCTTGAACATACTGATTTTTGTATAAATGAATGGTTGTGTAGGTCGAGCAGTTGCAAGTATTTACTATATATTTTAACTCACTGTTATTTATATGATTTTCGACGGGTTTTTCCTAAATGTTAGTCTACCATCTCACCAAGGGTTTTTAGGTTTACTGTTTGATACCACGACCTATATTACAAATAATCATTTTCCTTAATGTATTTTGCTCATATGTCTTCCGCTCTATGCCTTACAGATAAAATACTCAATAAAATGAGGCAAGGTAAGGATTAGAAAACATTGTATGTTGGATTTTTTTGGTTATAAATCATGTATTAGATGAATTTTGTTTTGATGGGAGTATGACCAATATTTGTAGGTAGAATTAGGCAAGTTTTGGAGGGCTGGCATAGAAAGTCAAAGGGTCTTGTAGCTATCAAAATCATTAGTTGCATGAAAAAATACCCAGGGACAACAATTATTGAAGTTGATGTCCTTCGTTAAGTTGCCAAATATGACATAAGTAGCACACGGTATGAGGAAGTATTTGTTTCGATTTTCTACTGTGGATGTGTTATTTTTACATGTAGAATTTGATAGATGAGTATCTTGGGCATGTGACCCAAGTTGCCTAGATACTTTTTTTTATTCAAAATATACATGTAGTACCTTTAAATGGTTGTCTGAAATGTATGCCATCTCCCCTTACAGTTGTGTGCAGATGCTATGGTAATTTTTTAAGGCAACCGATGAATGTGACTTCCTCAATTCTGCCTAAATCACATAGAATGTATGTGATTTAAATATCAGAAGATCATTTTATATTAATCTTGAAAAAAATAATCTTATGTATATAAACATTTGTTGTGGTCTTTTATTTTAATGTTGGCATTATTTATTAACATAAATATATTTTGCAGTTGTTCTTCAGAAAACTTTGGTTCTTCTTGAAATTTAGTATATGAAGACCCAAGAAAGAATCTTATGTATATAAACATTTGTTGTGGTCTTTTATTTTAATGTTGGCATTATTTATTAACAGAAATATATTTTGCAGTCGTTCTTCAGAAAACTTTGGTTCTTCTTGAAATTTAGTATATGAGGACAGAACGGCATCAAAATTTCAGGGTTTGGCCTTGAAATACTAGACTTCAGTTCACCTTTCCTGCCATTGAGACAAAGATGAGAGTTTACCATGTTTACAAGGAAGGAGGGTCAGAATTCAAAGGTTCCTTGCTCTAGAGTTTTGTAATTTTTTGCTACAATGAGTTGTTCGAGGTTTATAAAATGGATTACTTAGAGTGATGGAGCTTAAAACAATTCAAATTCTTAGAGTGATGGAGCTTAAAAAAATTCAAATTCTTAGAGGAACAACACTTACTTCTCATATCTCTCCCTGAAATATCTCTTTACCTTTTGGTATGGCCTTAGAATTGTATTCGAAATTTGTTTTTGCAATAAAAAATTATATTTATTCACATTATATTTATAAAAACATTCAAAATATTAATCACTTGAATCTTGACATATGCATTGGGAGGGCTGAAACTTATATTTTTACTTTATATTAAATGCTTGTCTGTGACTCTGCTTCAACGGTGAGGTTAACTCCCAATTTATGAGATTGGATTGTCATAGGCATTTTTAACGGTATTAATAATGTCTATCGAGGGTTTTATTCTCCTAATGTTACCAATTATGCATGAGTTGAAACTGGTTCACACTAACTTAAAGCATGAAAATATCTTCAGACTATGTGAAGGTTCCATATTGCAAGGTAGTTTGTCCATGTTTTGTGTGTAAGTGATTATAATTGAAATTGTATTGGTTGTCTTAAGCTCTTTATGTCAATGAGGGCTACTTACTTTATAATATTTGGTTTATAATGTTTTTGCTACATCCTTCGGGTAATAGATAGAGTTAGGGTTCTATTTCTCTGTGCTTTTTCTTTCCAGTATTACTAGCTAGAACCCTTTAATTTATTAGGGTGATAGTATTCTACCAAATTCTCACCAACGACACAATTTGGCAATCCCATATTAAGAATTTCAAACAATCAAGTTTGGTTTAGTGTTTCTGTCATATTTAGAACTCCTTCTGCTAGATACCCTTTGGTATTGGGATGCTATATATTTATTTCCAGTATCCTTACATCCAAGGAAGATGAACACTAAATCGAAAGTAGTTTTAGGTCTTTATCTTGGACCAAATGACAATTCCAACCTAAATATCTCACGTACTCTCATCCCTGAGACCACAACAGTGGAGTCGTGTGCTTTCAAATAGCTTACACAGTTTATAACCATATTCCACTGAACAAACAACTGTGTAACTTTAGTTATGTTTGCCTCACAGCAGGAGCAGCACGGCTTGTTTTCTCGGCCTTTTATCTTCTAGTATTTCTCAGCATCCGTGGAGATACTAAGATGACATGTATCTAGCAGTGAATAGTTCAATATAGTTACTCAAATCCATATTAATCCATGATCTGCGATGTGGTTAACGGTATCAAATTCCTTGATGCAATAATTTCAATGTTAAGATGGATGTGTTCTAGCATTCTTCTGAATAACTTCATATGATTGTCGGGTTGGATAACTAATAGGCGAGGTATATTTTTAAATACTAGAAATATAAGCCCTATTTGATAAACCTAACCTGAAGTGTATGAAGTGTATATGAATCCCCATTGCAAAATAAATCTATTGAAATGAATATCCAATTTTGCAATGACATTGCATTTCTCCCTTACAGTGTTTGTTGATTTTATTGATTTTTCAGATTGATATTTGAGGTTTAAGGAGACCATTTTTTCTCCTTGAATGGATGGGAATGAAAGTGATGCTTATTTTTGTCATGGCAGCCTAGGCTATATTCCCAGCATTTGTCAATGGATGGTATTACAAAACGCCTAACAATAACTTGGTATGTATCTCTCTATCTTCATCATTGTTGTCATACTCTCAAACTCACACACGTCTCTTTTACAATTTACTTCACTTGCAGTTTGTGCTGGAGAAGGCCAGGGAAACTATTGCTGGCCACAATTTGGGTTTTGTTGGAATAGAAGCTGCCAGTGCAGAAATCTAAGAATTGGCTTCAAAAGTCTCTAGTGAATGCCTCAACAATGCTTTTTCTAGTTTACCTGAAATGCCATCATTATACAAGCAGCATCAACATATGTTACAGGCTATGCATAGCCTTAATCAACAATCTCAAGTCACATATTTTTCAATGGAGAGTTGTTTGACATCAAATGAGAGTCCTGAAAAGAATTTAGTTCCGATTATGAAAAAAGCTGGCAAGAAAAGATTGAGAAAATTACAGAATATAAATGTACCTTTTTGGCAGACTGACACTTCAACATCATTGATTGTTGTTAGTGAAGTGAGGAAGTATTTGTTTTGATTTTCTATTGTGCATGTGTTATTTTTACATGTAGAATTTAATAGATGAGTATGTTGGGCATGTGACCCAAGTTGCCTGGATACTTTTTTTATTCAAAATATACATGTAGTACGTGTAAATGGTTGTCTGAAATGTATGCCATCTCCCCTTACAGTTGTGTGCAGATGCTATGGTAATTTTTGAAGGCCACCGATGAATGTGACTTCCTCAATTCTGCTTGAATCACATAGAATTTATGTGATTTAAATATCAGAAGATCATTTTATAGTAATCTTGAAAAAAAGAATCTTATGTATATAAACATTTGTTGTGGTCTTTTATTTTAATGTTGGCATTATTTATTAACAGAAATATATTTTGCAGTCGTTCTTCATAAATTTGACGATTAACAATAGTTAGATGATCCTTTCGTATAATTTGATGGAAGGAAATCTTGTTGAATATTTCATGTGTTTGTGGCTATCTCCTGGACTTATTGCAAATCCCGTTTACTATTTCTTTTATACTTCTTAAAGAAGATAATGCTCTTAAAAATCACAGGAAACATATTGATCTTCTTATGCATGGACTGGTAAGAGATGTATTATATGGTTAATTCAAACTCTCAACTTCTTCATATTCCTTAACCCATCACATTTCCTTCCAAAATATTCGAGGAAAAAGTTACCAAAACTTGTTTAGAGTGCCACATAATGAAAGGCTGATGGACTCAAGGCTAAGAGAACATATCACGAGAGAATAAAACTGTCTTGGCTGAAGAGCATGTTGCTAATTGCTTTTAAATTGTTGAATCCATTACAATGTAGTCACTGAAACTAAGAGTAAAGTACCTTTCCAACACAGATTGCCTCTTAATCTTCAAATATGGTCTTTCAAGTTTCAATAGCAAAATATTTGATAGATTTTGAAAAAATACACGTAGTAGATGACATCAAATAAGCTAAATAAAATAATATTAATTCATGAACAATATGATGGTTATCTTTCCAAATCTAAATTTGAATTACATTTATAATCAGGTTGTTATGGTTACTAGTGGTTGGCCCTTACATGCTGCCCATCTCTCTTCCTCCAATTATCTCCCATCACCAACACAAGAAGCAACACACAACATCCTTCTTTGCTTAGAAATTGTCTTGCATCCATTCCCAAGTATTTGATGATCTTGACACCCTCTAGACTTTCTATAAATCACTCCATGACAAAAACCAAATGTTCAAATGTTCAGACCTAAGTAACACACAACATCCTTCTTTGTTTAGAAATTGTCTTGTGTCCATTCCCAAGTATTTGATGATCTTCACACCCTCTAGACTTGCTATAAATCACTCTAGAAAAAAAACCAAATGTTCAAACCTAAGTAATAAATTGCAGCCTGTTACAAGCCCTTTGTGTTCACTACACCAAAAATAAACAGTGCAATTCTTATTTGCATGTCCTACAACACAGTGATAATCAGGTTGTTATGGTTACGAGTGGTTGGCACCATACAAGCTTCCCAACTCTCTTCCTCGAGTGGTCTCCCATCACCAATGCAAGACATACCATAGGGCATCCTCCTTTGTTTAGAAATTGGATCACATTCATTCCCAAGTATCTGATGCTCTTCACACTCCCTCGCCTTGCTACAAATAACTCCATAAAAGACATCAACTGTCTATACAATTTTACATAGGTGACTGAGCCTAATTTTATCTAGATAAACTTTGTTTTAAGGGTAAGTGACATCATATCCCCAAGCCCATCTACTATGGCCCCTGTACTATTCTGAAGCAGGTAAGCAAGTTTGTGTGAATTCATGCCATTTAGATTTGCCTTGCTAGCTTTGCCTCCACAATGTGGTTAATGTTAATCATCTCAAGCCCTATGAACTCTTATTTTGGAAGAGGAAGTTCACATTTCCCACCCACCTAATAAAATTATGGATTTTCAGAAGTTGTTGGAGGAAGACACACTACTAGACCTGTGCACTTGCTCCACTTGTTAGCATTTGAGAAAGTGGGGTCATTTTTGCTAAAACAATGAAGAACTGATGTGCCACATCTCACAATCATTTATAGCTATTCTTAATAGTTAGTTGTAGGATAATAAAGGCATGGTTCATTTTGAGCACTACGCATTTTCAATTTATATTATTTCTTACTTAAAGCTGACTTTGTCAAAACTAATCAAATTTGATAAGTAAAATCTTATAAAATGCATTTGCTCAGAAACATAAGATACAAATGTTTTGGGAATCAATATTCTTATGCATTTTATGTTTTTTTCAAGTTTTCGTCTTCAACATTTGACCGTTATGGCTTATCAATTAGCTAAGTCTATCTCTTTCCAAATGGGAAAGAGGTTTATATCACCTCCATATCTCCCAACATCTGCAGTGATCTGGGTCGTCGAATCAAAGAGAACAAATTAATGACAAAGTATGCACCTACATAATGGATTTTTCTGTCCTGATTCTTCTCCAATTTATGTCTTACTCTAAGAGAACAAATTAATGACAAAGTATGCACCTACATAATGGATTTTTATGTCATGATTCTTCTCCAATTTATGTCTTACGACATTTGCTTTGCAACATATGTTGCAATTGCTAGTTTAGGCCATGCTCATATGTATCATGTATTTCTATTATATCCTTCAAAATACACAATGTGTCCATGTATAAGTTCCAAAGATTATTTTGATATTTTTCCTCCATAAGGAACTTTTGATGATACATGTTCTTAAAGTCATCATTTATTAGTTCGATTAATATTCAACTCAACCACACAATGTACAAATAAGCATACCATATCACCTGCTATCTACTAATATTTTCCTTATTGTATATTGATAAATCAAGATTTGTTTCCTTTTCTTATTTAGTACCATTCGAACTTTCTTTTTGAATATACTATGCAAATAGTGTTCATTGTTATTTGATTATGGATTTCTTTAACAATTCTTTTAATGCATTTTAAGGGCTACTCTCCCCCTGAGATGCTGCTTATTTAACATTTTTATAACCAATATTTTTCATTTCTTTCATGATCAGTTCCCCTTGACACTAAGATTACTTCACTTTGTCATAGAAGTGATAGATTGCTCATTTTTCTTCCTCTTCCATACTTGAGTGGCCTGCCTTCTTTTTATATACATTTCTCTTTGAATCATTATTTGATTTGCTTGGAGTGGGTTCCTTCCTCTGTCTAGAGATCTTTAGGGTATATAACAACTTGGAGTCTTTGGCCACATGGCCAATATTGCTACATAAATGGAATTTTATATGGCCAAGAAATGGAAAAACTAATGTGTTCTTTATTGAGTTTATATTCTTCTTTTTATAAATTTTTAATTCAATAACTTTATGCCTAAATCCATTGCAAAAATAAAAATAACCACAAAAATGATTTTTGTACCTAGTGGATGACTCTATTCTCTATTTGCTTTCTTTACGAAGCTTTATTTTTTGTTGCATCTTCAACTAATTAGTGTTGATTTGCTTTCTCTTACATTTTGCTATTACATGTCCAAGTTCATGGCAGTAAAAATACTTAATATCTTTCACAGGAGCAATGAATCTCCTTTGAGATATTCCAAATTTGTACAATTCACCTATGGGAGAAAATGGTCTTTTTGCAAAGGACCATTTCTTCATCTCACTCTTTGGCTCTTGATGTTGCTGCTTGTTTTTGTTTGCTTCTTTATAAATCATGTTTTTGTTGGCTTCTTCTTCTTTAGGTGTTTTTTATTGTATTTTGTTTTCTTTAATGGCTTCCTTCTATGATTTCATCATGGGATTAATTTCATCTTGTAGCTTTTTACACATCCTATTTTTTTCATCTATTTCACTTCTAGCTGACACAATCTCTGTCTCTAGCATTCACATTTTTTTTCTTTCCCCTTCAATCGATTACTCATCTCCTCTTCTACTTTCCTCGCCTCTTCAAGATGTGTCTTCAAATTAACAATTTTTTATTTGTACTCATGTTCTCTCCGATCACATATTTGCACAAGTTTCTTCAGGTCTTTGTTTTCATTCTGCAGTCTATCTATTTCAGCTAGGGTTGAGTCAAGCATAGCTTGATGTTCAATTAATTTTTCTTCGTGAAAATCAGATACATTTACATCAACATAACATGTTTCATTTGACTAGATAGTTTTTGTTGTAGCTCCTAGAGACAACCTTGGATTGCTTGCAAGATGTGTGCCTGTGCACATCTAGATTTTGTGTGTCTTAAATGATTCTTGGGAAACTAGAGACATCACATGTATTATATATATAAAGGAATGGGTTGGCTCATTCTTCAAAGGTATAAGTCATATATTTCAAGTACTTCTTTCACATATGTAGGTCAAAGAAATATGTGCATAAAATAAAATAGTTTAGGCCGAGTAGTTCAAGTAATTACATTTTAATAAGCATTATAGAGCAATGAGAGAGGATAAGTAGAAAGAGAAACTCATCATATAGAGCCCAAAGCATCAATAATTCTATATTTAACACATAGAGCTTGAAGAAATAAGATTTTCTACACTTATTTGAGTAACAGGTGGATATAATGGACAAAAGAAAGACTGGGTGGTATGATTCATGTAGCACAGTTTTAAATATATAATTTCAGCCCTTCATACAGGAATATGCATTAACAAATTAATACAAACAAACCTGTAAGGAATTATGAAATATTTCTAGCAGATACTATTGCATGAATTCAGAGAAGAAACATGAACATAATGGGTTTTAACAGGAGGATAACACTGTAATACTCGAAGGGGGATTCACCATCATTTACTTAATATTGTGAAAGATTTGTATTATTAAGTTATACAGTCTAAAAATACATGTAGTTTTTTCTTACAAATTTGTGAACCTTTGTTAAGTGCTTCTTTCCCCTATTTATCTGGAGAGGGGAGCATGGACATTCATTACAACAAAATATCTTCAGCCAAGTCTTAGTTGTCAGGTCAACTAGCTGTCTTGGCCAGGGATGGCTCTATGGCCGAAAAACATTACATAATTAATTGCCTCATTAAAGGGAGGCACATTACAAGACAAAAAATAAGTAAACAATTAGATGGAAACGTAAATGAAATATCTTCATGCCCATCCCTGTGATCACCTTTGCTTCAGGTTGCAATTCTCTCTTTGTATGGCCTCCTGTGTTCCTCAACTGACTCTCGTCGTTTCAGCCTTTACTGCTTGAACCACTTATCCTTTAAAGGTGGGAGTGGGCACCATCAGTTTCATGCCACATTACTAGAGCAGAGGACCCCTGGGTGGTATGTAGTCTTTCCTATGTATGGGACACCATGTCAGATAATTAAATCCTCTTGAGCCACTAAGTCCTCTTTTACTCCTGTTAGCGCCGACCCTGGTTCTGTGTCACAATGGGCCTTTCTGGATCAGCCCATGTCAAGTTTGAATGCACCACCTGTTTTCTTAAAAGCGACAACTTTTGACTCATCACACCTTTAAAGTCCCACACTGTATTATCGGTGGCCTAATAAGCCTGGTGATGCACTTATGGTGTAATATGGAGGACTTTCTAGTGCTTGCCCCTATCACTAAAACATTGTGAAACATGCGAGTCCTGATCCCCTTTAGGCCCCCTGCTTCGATCGATTTCTATAATATTCTTCATATGACTGGGGTCTTGAACTAGGTGTTTAGCCCGAAGGCGTTAGAGCCTTTAAAAGCCTATTCGGGGGCATTTTTCCTTTAATACATGAAATCCCACACTTCAGCGATTTCTGATGTTTGCCATTGATATTTCCTTTGGACCCTTGTGATCGCCAATATGTTAGGTTGGGCCCACTAAAGGTATCACAATCTCCATACGAGAGAGAGAGACCCCTTTACCTCCTTTCATAGTGCTGGCCGATAGTCTGGATGTGAAATCCTCATGAGATATAACACATAAAATATCGCGTTCAGGAGGATCTTCGCATATCGCAATCACAAGTCGGAGGGGACTTTGGTGGAGGAGGGACCATGCCTTGCGCAATCGTCAATCACCGATTTGTGATGGGTGAAATCATCATTGCCATGTGTCACCATGTGAGTGGTGACACGTGTCTCTCAGAAATGCCCCCTTAGGACCCCTGAAAATGCCAAATCTACGTGGCACGTGTCCTCCATACTGCCACATCATCTCTGTACTACCTTGTCATCTCTATACTACCACATCATGATGATGTCAGCTTCCATGTCATTTATAACGACCAATGGTGTTTTGCCATGTCACCCCCTGGAGGATAGAGAAAAAGGCTCGCCTGTCCATATTTTTGCATCGATTTCCTTTGTTAAATGTTTTCGGCCTTCCCCAGCGATTTAACACTACAGGCTTGGAGCTCGGCTATTTTAGTGTTATTGGCATATTCCTCCCATGATATACTTAAGGGAAATCCATTGTAGATGCCAACTATCGATTACGATATGTGTGGGCTCCACCGATCGTCGATTTACTGATGTGCCATGCCTTAGACCCGCCGATCTGTGATTCACGATATTGGCGATCAGCTGATCACAAATTTTGCTGTCTACCCTTGTGACTGCCTTAGAAGAGCTCTGATTTGTAATTTACGATGGCCCACCATCTCGTGATTTGGAATATTGGCGATCGGCCAATCGCAGACTCTGATAGATTCCCTTGTTTTTGCTTCAGTAAGGTCGCGATTGTGATTTGCGATGAGCCTGACCCTTAGCCATTTTTCTTTGGTTTTTGGCTTTGGAAGGGTATCTTCACTCTGCTCTAATTTCTGATCTAGGAGTCTGTTTTTGGATTTCCACCTACCGTTGGAAAGCTTATTCCGAACACTATCCAGTGGATATGGTTCTATTTAGATTTGAGATGTTTGTGGCTTGGAAAATGGCTTCAAACTTCACTGCTATTTAGCAACTTTGATCAACTAAAAACTCATAACACAGTGAGTGACAACAGTTTCTCTTTGATAGGCATTTTCCTTCTATTTTTCTTCTCCTTTTCAATAGCGTTTTCACTAGTGTCTCCTTCATACATGATCTACAACATTTCCCAAATTTCTTTTGCATATGTAAGATCTATCAGTGTCTCAAGATCCTTATTATGAATAGTTTTATACACTGCACATTTAGCCTTAACATTCCACTGTTGTTCTTGCACACAGGGAAATTATCTATATTAACCATCACATATAAGCTTCCACACATGAGGTCCATAAGCTATCAATTATTATTTAACCTTATCTCTTCATTCCTAAAATTTTGATGTACTAAACACACGTACACTTTGATAGTCCATGACTCAACCAAATCTACCTTAAAGTCATTAGTTTTAGACCAAAGGAACCGACTCTAATACCAATTGATGAAAACTTGACTAAACTGAGAGGGGGGGTGAATCAATTTAGTACATTCATGGACATTAATTTGATTTTATTTAAACTCATTAACTAAACCATTAAATGAGAAGATTGACACATAATGACCAACATATTTAATATGCAAACAACAAGTAATAAGTAAACCAAAAACATCACATCAACACATAATAACAACACATATGGACACCATATATAAGTGGAAACCCATAAAGGGAGAAAACCACAATTTGTTTATTGTTGTGATGCAAAGGAAAGCTCCTACTCCCTTATTACATCTTCTTTTATATAGGCTCCAACCTATAGGAGGCTGCTACCTCAATTTTTATGCAAGCTATAACATGCAAGGAAGCTCCAACTCCCATACATTTTCTGTAGGCTACAACCAACAAGAGGATCTTACCTCAATAAGATCCAACATGATATTTATCAAGCCACAACTTGAAAGGAAGCAACAATCCCCTCATATAAAATGAAAGCAATATGTTGGTTTACTTGGTCATCAATTATGCATACCTGCATATTTATTTCTACCTCTTCTTCCCTTCAAATATGCTTCATATTAGTTTCATGAGTGCTAAGTAACTCACAAACAATCAGCCCTCACATGCTCTCTAACTCTCTAACAAACTAACTCACTCTGGCTTCCAAAAACATCATCTTTTATAAATAAATTTTGTAGGATGTTTGCATTCCACATAAGAATATGAAGTGAACAAGCTTGACTCTTTTCCTTTCATAATTCATTTCCAAACCCTTCATATTTTTGAGCACTTATTTTTGTTCTTATATTCAAAATATAATATGTTATGATGTTATAATATGTTATGATGTTATAATTCAACATATGCAAGAAACAACATATTATAACATCATAACACATATTATAATATTCAAGATAAGCTTCTTTATCTCATTTCTGTCTGACACATAGATCTTGCCCCTAAGGATGACCAAACCATATACCATGAGATGATAGTCCACATCCTATTCACCTGTACCCAACTAATGTAACCTATGCTTAAGTTGTTGGAACATGTCATCTTGTTGTCATGCTTGGAAGATCCGTTCTTGTAAGTATGTCCCATATGAACTCATAGATGCAATGTCATTTACCTGCACTCCCCTGCTAAGAGAATTTGTAACCCTGTTCTCCTTTCCCTTAATGTATTTTATTTCAAAATCAAACTCACTGAGCATGGCCAACCACCTAGCTTTCCTGGCATTTAGATTAGGTTTGTAAAAAAAGTACCTCAACCCATTGTGATCACTCATCATAATGAACCTCTTGCCAAGAAGATAATGTCTCCACATATTCAATGGATGAATGATTGATGCCAACTCAAGATCATGTGTCATATAATTCTTCTCAAGCTCATTCATTTTTCTTCACCCCACCATGTCCCCTCTTGCAAGCATTAGTACATACCACAAAATCTTTATCTGGATTTGCAATGTTTAGAATTGGAGCATCTGTAAGCAACTTCTTCAACTGCTCAAAACTAGATGTACATTCCTATGTCCATTCAAATTTCTTTCCTTTCCTTCACAAAGATGTAATAGGATAGGGAATCTGTGAGAAGTTCTTGATACACTTCCTATAGCAACCTGATAATCCCATGAATGATATAACCTCATCCATATTCCTAGGAGCTTTCCATTCCATTATAGCTCTGATATTTTTCGGATCCACTGCTATGACTTCCTTGGAAACCACATGCCCCAAGTAATGACCTCTTTCTAAAAGAAACTACATTTACTAAGCTTGGCATACAATTGATGCTCTCTCGACAATTTTTACACAACTGCCAAATGTTATGCATGATATTCCTCATTCGTAGAATATATCAATATGCCATCAATGAATACAATCACAAACTTGTCCAGATAAGGACGCAATGTATTATTCATCAAACACATGAAAGTAGCTATAGAATTAGTCAAACCAAAAGTAGCCACAATAAACTCATAATTCCCATACCTTGTCCGAAAAGAAGTCTTTCAAATGTCCTCTTCTTTTATGTCTACCTGATGGTATCTTGATCTCAAATCGATCTTCGAGAACAGTGTTACTCCCTTCAACCGATCAAACAAGCCATCAATCCGTGGAAAATGGTACTTGTTCTTAATCATCAGCTTGTTTAGTTTCCTATAATCAATACATAACCTGAGAGTATCATCCTTATTCTTCACAAACAACACTTGTGCACCCCAAGGCCACACACTTGGCATAATGTATCCCTTGTCATGCATTTCCTTCAACTGCAACTTTAGTTCCACCAACTCCAGCGTGCTCATCTTATACAGTGCCTTTGATATTGGTGCTACTCTAGGCATCAACTCAATAGAAAATTTGACTTCCCCATGAGGCAGTAAATCTGAGATATTTGTTGGAACACATCTTGAAACTATTACAAAACTAGATACCTCTTCAAGACCCCATAATCCTCGACATCCTTACCTTTTTCACTGGAAATATGGAATGCAAACAATACACATCCTTTCCTGCTATTGTGATTTTCCTACATAGTTGTAACCATCCTCACTGATGTAGGCTTCTTCTTACCCTGCGAAATTATCTTCTCTCCATCATCATCCAGGCACTCAATATCCTTATCATAGCAATCGACCTTAGTCCTGTGAATGTACAACCAATCCATATGCAATATCATATCGTATGATCCTAATGGAAGTACATTTAGATGCATTGACGTAGACATGTCGTTCAACTCAAATGCACAAGATCTTACCTAATGACGAACTCTTTTCTTAGTACATGTAGCCAACTTCACTAATAAAGACTCCCCATGCACTTCTTTATTCAAACCACACTTATCTACCAAGTCAAGACTGATATAACTATAGTTAGATCTAGGGTCAATCAAAATATAAACAACTTGTTCACAAAGATTACCTTCCATCTCGATAATAGATGCCTGATGATAAGCCTGCCTATTATCTAATGCTATGTAAATTTGAGGAATACTTTGTCCAAAATCCCCAACTGTTTGTGCCTCTTGAGCACTATAAATCTGTGGTTTGCCACACTCATTCTATGGAAAATCTCTCCTACGATGATCCTTGCCACTTGTCCAACACTACAAAGGCTTCCCGCCGTCACCCTTATTCTACTCCTCATACTGAAATCCCTGTCCTCTGTTAACTACAGTGAACTTCTTGTGTGGTGTTACATTCTCCTTATTATCTCTATCCTATGGTTTTCCTCTCCTCTTAACCCATTTTCCCTATTCTTATCATTAACTTTCCAATCCCACTTAGACTCATTCTTACACTTCGATTTCTCATAATAGTGCTTGAGTTTTCTGATGGATTCCTCCAACGATTTAGGGTCATCAAACTCAATCCTGTCTTTGAATGATATTGACAATCCATTGATGAATATTTGAATCTTTTCTTTCTCCTCCTTAAGATAAGGCACATTTATCAACAACTCTAAGAACATGGTAGTATACTCCTCATCATTCATAGATCCCATATTCAACTCATAGAATTGCTTTTCCCTATCATCATAATATCTCTCATATACATACTTCTTCTTGAAAAGTCTCTCAAACTTGCTCCAAGTCAACTCCTCTTCCTGAATTCTTCTAACATTATTCACATCTTCCCACCAATTTTTTTTTTTTTCATTTAAGACTGAAAGTAGCTATCATGGCATTCATATTATCTAAGTAATCATGCAACCAGAAGAACTTATTCATACCAAGAAACCATGCTTCTTCATCTTGTGACTTCTTCATTTCTCCATCAAATGTAGGAGGCTTTCTTGAACTCCTTCGTAAATTATTGCTTCGCACTCCTCCTATACATATTGTTACGGTGATGAAAATGTTGTCTTTTTGAACCAGAACTAGAATTAAACCCATATTCATTACTCCTCTCATGTGTATCCAAGGACCCACCATCTCTAATTGTATCATCCCTGTAAAAAATGTATCCAGATTGTGACCTGCTACCATTTGCCCCATTGATCCTTTCCTCCTGTCCATGACTGATCCTAAGTGTTCCATGTCTCTGTAAATGTGATAGACTCTGAAGAATCATTGCATTAACCTCTGCTTGCTTATCATGTGACCTAACAAGTGTTTCCTGTGATTGAATGATCCTGTCATTATCCAACTTACAAATGTTGATACCTGCTTTCAAACTTCTAAATTTATCTACTATGTCAAGGGAATACTCATCAACATATTGTTCATCTGATTTGTAGGGAGAATCATGTGAACTGCATTCCACCATTTTTCTTGTCATCTTTGATCCTTTACTTCCTACAAAAATACGATGTCATATAAACCAAACATAAACATAATCAACATACCTTAGTGAAGTTCAAGGGAGGTTATCTCATCTGCAAGATTAATCCAGATTAGCACAACATATATATATTGAAATCAGCATATCAATCATCTCAACATCAACATCATAAACCTCTACATGACAACAGTACTTACAACAATGACAATCACAATTCATCCATAACGAATATAGTATACAATTGACATGCATGCATGATAAACACATTCTACCTATCCAGTCCAAGTGTTGAACTTGATAGATTTGATACCATTATATAACCACCCCTCCCACATTTACACAGTTTCACTAGCCTGATAGGGTAAACATGAGAGGAGGAGCCACTATGACATGACCCGACCTCCTAGTTTCCATTAAGGAAGTGGGGTCAACCACAAAAGATAAACTGACATCTCATAACATTCTACAGGGGCTACAAGTCACTCAGAGACTGAGTAACAACCCCAGGTGGCCAAAGCCTAAGTTGGACACCCTTTTCTATGACTTGGATCCCCAACCACTCCCACATCAAGGCCTTCTTGTTGTTGGAAGCCTCTAGTTGCATGCACAAGCTTGCATCCATGCAGTTGCAACCAAAATTTCTCAGTTAGGAGTATGTGGTCCCGAGATCTAAGCCTAGATTCTAGGCCAACCTCCAAACCACTACCCATAAATTTCTGTAACTTATTAGAATGAATAATGCCATGAAAAAAATGCTAGACATACAAATTTTGAAGGCAAAACTTGACCTAGACTGCTTAGAACATGATGGGAATTTCTTCAAACATATTTCAAACAAGTAAGCTATAGGTCATAAATGCATATCTAATCATAAAAGTATGAGATTCATCTGAGAACCACCAAGAAGGCCCTATGTCCTCTCCACATAGCTACAACACCACTGATTATTCCATACATTCATCACTCATCAATAGTTAAATATTTCAAGCCAAGAGCCATAGAAGATAAACATCATATGAAAAACATATAACTAGAAAATAACCAGCATATAAACCATGGAAACGTAGCCATAATATCACCATCACTTTGCCAATAAATATACCTAAATCATAATAGAAGATTAGCTCTTATTAACACAGGAAAATACCAACCAAGTCAGGGACTTCCATATACCACCTGACCATAGATTGGGCTAAACCAAATCTCTCTTTCAGCCAATCACCTTTGTGCCATATTCCAAGCATGAATGTGGGATCTCATGGAATAAACCAAAAAAAAGCAAACCAGGGCTTCCAGAGGAAAAACCAACTTAACCCTTAACCAATGATTCCACCTCATGGTCGGAAATCACTAAGACCATCCAGATCGGTCTCTACCCAAGTTGTTCAGGGCTCTAGGAACTAGGAACTCAACCCATAGCCTTCTAGGGACCCAAATTGTTTGTCCAACCCAACTCCAGGACTAGTAACTCAATCCAAGTTGTTCTAGGGCTTCTAGAGTGTTTGTTCCAACCCACAACCATAAGGAAATACAAGCACCAATCAGAAAAACAAATTAATGAAAAAACGCACAACACCATGGCTATCCATGAAATGGAAAGGCTAGGAAAAACCACTGTCAATCCAGGAAATCCTTTGTTCCAATGGTAGATCATGACCAAATAATAACATGCATATACCATGCATCCATAATCAATAAGGAAAATCACACATGAAACCTATTACCTACAAATCAATCTAGTTGTAGTTGTTGATCCACTTGTTCCCTTGCACTTTCCTGCCCTTTTTTGTATCCTTTCTCCCAATCCAATGAAACTTAGAGTGATCCAAGCATGCTCCAACAATTCTCCAATATTTCTCTAAGTGCACAAGAGTATGAGAGAGAGAGAATAGAGAGAGAGCTCCAAGCTAAATTTAACAAAAGGTTGTGAATTGATCCTCAAAAGCCTTTTTGTCATTGAGGCCTCTATTTTCTTCATTTTTCCTTCAATTTTCCTCACATGAAATTCTGTGACCTTTCACCTTCCTTTTCTCCTATTTTCCATTATTTTCATAAATAAATTCCAATTAATGCCACTTTGTATTTGCCAATTTCCATAGTCATTTATTAATCATCAGTGATCCCCATCACTATTTTTTTCCCAACATTCAACTTCGAATACATGTCCCATGACGTTGGTTATTATTTTATTTATTTACATAGGAAATCAACTAGGGTTGTTACAGTTCACCAATGTGCCCAGAAGATGAATTTGGAGAATACCCATTATGCATCATCCATCCTTGTTTAATCTCTCTATATATATCTCTCCATGAAATTTTAACTTAAAATATAATGAGAACTAAACCCTACATAAGCTAATTAATCTACACTTCACAGATAATGGTATCGAATGGCTCACAAATGTGCCTAGAAAATGTTAGGATGACGATATACCGAGAGAAATGGTGGTGTCTAAAGATTGTTGCTTGGATCCTAATAGCCACTAGGACAAATTAACATGGATCTTTTCGAGCTTTAAATAGGCTACATTAGAGATGAATACATGGAGAAAACCATAAATCTGAGGGTTAGATCAATCAATTGATTCCTCATTGTTAAGCACTTCTACTATTGGGAGGTCACGGTACAATTCTCTCAACACCCTTGGAGTCAAGCTACATGTTTGAGCCGACGGGAAGTGATCCCTTAGGGTGGATCTTCCTGGAACAATATTTTGTGGACGTAGAGAGTCACCAGTATCGGATGACCACGAACCACATCAAAAAAAAATACCATGGACAAAACCATGGTTTCTCACAAATCTGGAACCCAAAAACCACCAGTAACTTGACCAAGTCAAGTTTACTTGAACTACCCTGACAATCCCCCACTTAAATGTGATTTGGAGGGATTAACTTGGTCCCAATCACTTTCTGTTTAAGTCCATATAAAAAAAATCCATCTACTGAGTTACATGGTAACTAGTCATTGTATTTGCTAGTTTTCTAGGATACATTTTCACATACATGGTTCATCAACCATTTCAAATTCTCACATTTCCCCCCTCAATCTAGGCTACTAGTACACCTACCACCTTGGTACTTATCAAAGTGGTCAATTCCACAACTTGATGACTCAATGTGTGACTCCACTACATGTATGCATGATCAAAGTCTTAAGGGCTTACAACAATGTCTACTCCTATGTAACATGTATGCCTGAATAGAAGGTCTTATAATTTCTTTGGGAAATACACATGCCTTGGACCAAAAATGGTAAGGTGTTCACATATCACACACTAACCCCTTCACTAAACTTCAAAACAATTGACTCCATATCCATTCTTTTCTTTCTCTTGTCCATATCACCTCTCTCTCTCATTATATATTTCCTGATCCATACCTTGATCTACCTTTCAACATTATTTGCACTTACTTGGCTCAATTCTCAAATGAAACCTTAAATATATCCAAATATCATTCAAGAGCCTCATCATTTTCTAATTGTTCTCACTGTGCATATTTTCTTAATTACCATTCTCTGCATCTTGATATTCTTCTTCATCCACTAACATTTCTATCTCTAGCTCACAATTCTCAATCCTGAAGCAAACTTTTGAAAATTTAGTAATAATAATAAATCTAACTGGTCTAGACCTTTCAAAGCCTATAACAATGACATTCTCCCTCTAAAAGGACGCCTATAAATAATGATAAAGAATATTGAAAACCTAAAACAAATAATAATATTTATTCAAAGACCATCCTATTAATCCATTCCTCACCTTTGGGATAATCGCTGGAAGGGTTTTTGGCTTCTCCTGAGCTGTTGTTTCATGCAAAGTATCCTTTTCTATAATTCATGTCAACTTCTATCCATGGATTCTCTCGACTTTAACTTCTCTTCTCACATGATATAATCTGAGCCAATGGCGTTGACATTAAGCACACCCCCTTTTTATACAAGTGACGCCTTTCCACAAATTTATTTAAATGTAAAGTTGGTGGATCCTTTCTTCCACATTTATTGAAATTTGATGCGATAATTAGAGGAGGAATTCACAAGTTTAAGAAGGAATGCAATTTTCTCTAGAAATCACTTACAAATTATTACATTGGGTGAGGTACTTTTGAGAAGGCTAATGAAATATACAAGGACAATATGATGATTTCCATGAGTGTGGGTCACCTTAGCTTAATATTTGATGCTTATGCTCAATTTACAGAGAGCATGTTCACACCTAAATAGAGACTTTCGATGTTAGTCAAAATGATGGACATGAAAAAGTTGAGAGGACCACAAGATGGTGTAATTCTTGATGAATCTAAGACTGAAGGATGTGCATAACATTGAAATTATGCAAGTGTTAATTAATGTGCAACTAGGATAAGATTGTGGGTAGCTGGAATGAGTAACCAGGGAAGTGAAAATAAGTGAAGGTCAATATTACTATGCATCTTGATAGTGGTAGGCCACCAATAGAACAAGTGACTATGATCAAGTTTGAAGGTGCAAACCTAAGAGTGGCATGGCTAGGTGACAAACCCCACTAAAGAAAGGAAATATGTGTAAACTAGGAATTGTTGTTGACAAGTCCAAGGAACAAATTGAATAACTAGGTTGGTTCCTACTAATTTGTTGATTTGATGCTCAACTAAGATTAAAATCTCCTATAAGTTGGTGTCTACAAAATTGTTTATTTGATACTTAGGTAAGAGAGATCCCTTGCGTAGAATCAAACTTCCTATTCATAAATTGGAAATTAAAAAGCATCACGATTTTAAAACGTGATAATCTAACTATTTTAAATTTTGAAGTTCTTTTTGGTATGTATTTTTGGATGAATTTTGTTGGAAATCTCATATATATCTGTTAGTGTAATCTACACAATTTATGGAGTCATTTTTAAAGTGCTAAATTTATTTATAGGTTGAAACTACATTTTAAATAATAAAAGATTAAAATCTCACTCATAATTATATTGTAGTATTTTGGCCAAAAACTTGTAACTTAGAATAGTTAGACAAGACTTTTTATAACCAATTAATATCATTTTTAACTATTATTATTAAGAGGAATGGAGATTTTTAATGTGTATTTTTTTTTCCAATTATTTAATTCCATGTTATATAACAATTTAAATGATTAAAAAAATTACATCTCTATTGGAAGTTGAGAAATCAAAATTTAAAATGAGTAGTCTTTAAGAGTGACTTTTTAGAAAGCTTTCCGGTTTATTTTTCAATCTAATTTGTCTAGAATCCAGCAGGGATTTATTGATGTCACAAGTTTGACAGGTGAACTCTTCACAATTGAAGTGCCCCAGGGGTTTTTGAGGGCATTGAATCCATATTTGTAGTAAAAAAACTAGTTTAAACAACACAAATCAAGAGTTGGCCACACATTTTTTTTTCATATTCTAACAATAAATCCACCAGAAACACCAAAAATTCAAACTTAAAGACTACTCTGATTTGAAATATATTTATATTAGTTTAGTTTATAATTTAAAATATATGTATGTGTCCCCGGGATGGCTTAATTTGTGATATGAAATCATGTTAACTAAGAGATCCAAGGTTCATTCCCCCTTAGTAAACCCGTCTACAGAGAGGAGGACGAGTTATAGGCCCCAGAGGTATAGTGGTATTGTCTAGAATAAACCCCACGTCACCTAAGTATGACATGTCCATTCCTCTTGTTACAAAAATAAAATGTATCTATGTAGATATTTAATTTAATTTTTTTTTAATTACATGAGAAATACATTCTACGACATATTTTGAGAGAGATGTATAATAAATTTTGTGTTAGACTTGGAGTTGATGGGTGTTGTTAGGTCTTCTATAAACTTCAGTGCTTAAAGGTGAAATTCCGGATTGATGGTTGGTTTGTGTCGAGAAAGAGCTTGTAGTTGTCGTTCTCCTCCTTCTCCTTTGGTTTCTTCACACCCTCTTAACCTCCGTTGTCTCTGTTTCTTCTATAAAAATCTTCATTCCTCGCCTTTCCCTATTCCCTTGCTTAATTCCTTTTACCCCGTCATTTTTTTTTCTTCATAAAACTCTTTCATTTCTGTTTAAAACCCCCTAATCTGATAAAGCCCTTATAGGCCCCTTTTCCTTAAGCCCCGGGCGCTAAACCCATGAGCCTACGCCCACGTGACCTGCCCCTCCATAACCCTTTGCCGCCTTTTCATTGCGCGCTAAACCTTGTTCACTTTCCTGCCATTGATCGTGTTCATCGCGAAATCTAACAATTGATGCTTCCCCCGGTCGCGCGACCTGCGCACACGTTAACCCGTAGGGGCGGCGGTTTTCGTCCGCCACTCGTTGTAATATTACGGGTTCGCGCCTTCGCATACGGAAACCGCCGTTGGTCCAAAATCGGTGCGAGGAAACCGCCTGCTGCCTGAAAACACTATTCTCCCGCCTGTTAATCTCTGTGCGGATTCTGCTCCCGATCACCGTCGGATCTGTCGCGTCCAGATCCGACGACCCTTGTTGCTCCATCCATGTCACCTCCCAATAGCCTGCATAAAGTAATCTCCACTGTTAATCTATGCGATCCAACAGCTGAGATTGGTTCTTCTGTTCGGCCTGCTCCCGTCATACTGCTGTATCACGTTCGATTGCTCTCTACTGCCAGAGAAGGAAGGAGGCAAGCTACCTGTACCCTGCGTAATAAAGCTTCAACAACTGCAATTAACCAATAGAATGGCTGAAGGACAAAAATGACACTCTCAAGCAGTTCAACCATTTATCAGTGATGGAGCATGTTCCATATTATACACCACCTGCTCAAAGGAGGACTGCAAAGCACCAGAAAAGGTTGATTTTGTCCATTAAAATTAGCAGATTGTAGCAGAGCCCCATATCTGAGAATTAATGTGTTAGGTGGTCCATTATGAACCCTTCTCGTGTAACATAGCAGAGAAATTTTGTAATCAACCTCTATATATATCCAGAAGACAGAAGGTTGATGGTTGATGAATGTTATTTTGTTGTAAGTTTCAACTTCTGGAAACTGTAACTATTGTGATACCTGTAGCGTCTGGTCTTCATTTTCAACTAATACGAGCTTCTTTTGTTGTTAATTTCTCACTTTCCACTTCTTCTTCTTTGTTCCAGGTTGTGCCTATTATGCATTTATTCATGTTCTATTGATGTTTAGCATTAGAGGGGCTGTCATCCCACCTCTGTGTTAGAATCTAGCATGTATCATTGAATTTGTATGCAGTTTTCTATTATTTTAATGCCAGAGAGCTGTCATCCTGTCTGTGCATTGGGAAATAGATTTACAGACCTTTTAACTGGTTGCAGCTGGCCATCACAGGGTCTTGTGCATCTACTGGTGTGATCAGTATTCTCCATCATCACATTTTCCTTAAACTGTGAGTAATTGGTGGTCTAAAGCCTTGTAGTCTTTGGGTGTTCACCCATGTCTGGGGTTAAGCATAGTAGAAGTGGTTATTTGGCTTGAATATGCATCATTTCTCTCATTCATCCACCATTTTTCCAACATTTTTGTTGAATTTGTAATGTTCCCGAGCATCTCTGATATACAAACTAGGAGAGTTTATTGGGGTGATAACATTAATTGGCGCCGTTACCGGGGAGAGGAGAATTGAAGCTCAGCTTCCCTGGGAGAATGACATAGTTCCAAGATTTGATGATAGACAAGGCTTGGACACATATTTTGGTTGTAATCATCTATCTGGATACTCCATTGGAGGAAGACCAAGCTTTGGTGACTCCACATTGCAGTTCTGGCTCAGTTTGTGAGGTATGTTCAGAGATATCTTCAGAAATCACTGGCTGAACCAGTGCTTGATCCTGAGAAGATCGTTCAGTAGAAGAAAATATCGCAGTAAGGAGAATTAGGACTAGGTAACCCTTAGAATTCCCATGTATCTATGTTAAGTGAAAATCACTTCAGAGATTCATAAAGCTCCTTAGTTGAAAGAAGCTTTCCATGATGTCAATCATATTCCTCTGTTTTTGTCATTCTTCTCATTGATCCATTCCACTCAGTCTACCAGTATCCTTCCACTTACCTCAGTCATGGCAGGCCAGCAAGCCTTCACAAAGATAGAAAGAATTTTTGCTGCTAGGTATGGACCCTTAGTCTTGCCTACCCCTTTGAATGACGTGCTTGCAGGCAATTATCAAGAATACATGCCCAAGTTTACTGGTGCAGAAGGAGTAACAGCTGAAGAGAATTTGGAGGCATTTTATAGCTATGCTGATAACCTGGATATCAATGAATAGGATGTTTGGATGAGGGTTTTTGTCGAAAGCCGAGATGGGGAAGCTAGAAAATGGTTTAGAGAAATACCCCTAGGTCTATTGCAGACATTGAGGCCTTAGATGATGTGTTTTTAAAGCACTGGGGGAATAATAAAGATCTGCTCTATTATCATACTGAATTTGGGAACTTGCAGAGAGAAGATGGTGAGCTGCTGTCTGATTTCAACATCAGATTCAATCATATGTACAGCAGAATGCCAGCTAAAGTGAAGCCTAGCCCTACTTTTGCTATGCTCACTTATGCTAATGCTTTTGATTCTCAGTTCTACCTACTGTTAAGAGAAAGAATATGTGCTTCTTTGGTTGATATGCAAAATGCAGCCTTTGAGGTAGAAGCAAACATTATTGCTGCAAAAGGACTCGAAGGTGATGCTGAAAGGAGAAGACAGGGAGGAGAGTCCTCATCATCCTTAGAGCCTGAGATTAATGAATTAGCTAGGATGATTGAGTTCTTGGCCTCTGAAGTTTCCAAATTAAAATCTGAGTAGTATTCTGAAGAAGCAGGAGCTCATTGTTCCTTTTCTCTTCCAACTCCAAATCCACATAGAGGAGTAAATGAGCATTTGTATATTTTGCAGAGAAATCAGGATGCAAATGAAGATAAACCGGTGAAGATCCTTTTACAGAATATAATCATGAAAGAAGAGTTGTTTGAAGAGGAGGAGGTCCATGGTTTGGAAGGTGCTCCTTTCCTAACCAGAGCTGCATATGAAGAAGCATTATCCAGAGGCACTGCTCATGAGTTTGTTGTAGTTGTAGAACAACAAGCTTATTAGCAGCAACAATCAGTGGCTGACCCCTTTATCCTCCAAGAATCTGTGCCCGAAGCCAGCTTATCTCCACATGGTTATGCAGATCTGCAAATTAGCCAGCCTGCATTTGTTCCCCGCCCAGTGATCAAAAAGGGAGAAGAAAGCTCCCCGTCATCTTTTGTCCCATTGTCTGCTCAAATGACAATCCCTCAAAGTTGCCCCTTGAACACTGAGGCAGGAAATAGCTCTACTCTCAAGGCTGAGACTGATCACCTTAGTTTTGATTTTCTGAAACCTGCTCAGGTGGCCTCTACATGGACTGAAAAGGAAGCTTATCAGATGATAGAGGAAGAGGGTGTACAGTTGTGGGACTCCCCCTTGGATGAGGATTGTTCAAAGCAAGATGAAGGAGCTGATGGTGTCTCTATCTCCCCTGCATAAGAAAACGATGGTTCATCATTCATATTAGTTGTGCAGATCACAGATGACACGGAAAAGTACACAGCAGCCATGATTATTCAGCAGGTGTATAAAGGCTCCCATGAAGAACGTCCAAGGAGGAAAATACACAGAAGGGAAATGAAATTTAATCCATATTTACCTATTAAGCTCAAATTTCCTAAACTTTTTGAGGTAAAGGATCAAATAAATCTTGTTTTGCTGATCTATGATGAACCAGTTGAGAGAAGGAGAAACAATTTTGGTGGCTCAACAAATGGGCAGTTTTTGAAGTTTTAATTTTTCAAGCGTTATTGTTGTAATTGTTTTCTTTTTAGTAGAGACTTAGTTTGACTCCATGCCCAATGGACACTAGGCAAGGTTTTTAAGCTGGTTTTGTATGAAGGCATTGGTGTGCAGGTTCTTGAGACCTCACAGGGAGGATCTCATCCCCAGAAGGATCCATTGTTAGCTCTGCTATAAAATTTAGTGCTTAAAGGTCAAATTTCGGATTGATGGTTGGTTTGTGCTGAGAAAGAGCTTGCAGCTATCGTTCTCCTCCTCCTTCGGTTTCTTCACACCCTCTTAACCTCTGCTGTCTCTATTTCTTCTATAAAAATCTTCATTCCTTGCCTTTCCCTATTCCCCTGCTTAATTCCTTTTACCCCGTCATTTCTGTTTTCTTCATAAAACTCTTTCATTTCCATTTAAAAACCCCTAATCCGACAAAGCCCTTCTAGGCCCATTTTAATTAAGCCCCGGGTTCTAAACCCGTGAGCTCGTGCCCACATGACCCGCCCCTCCATAACCCTTTATCGCCTTTTCATCGCGCGCTAAACCTTGTTCACTTTCCCGTCGTTGATCACGTTCATCATGAAATCTAATGGTTGACGCTTCCCCCGATCATGCGACCTGTGCACATGTTAACCTGCGGGGGTGGCGATTTTCGTCCGTCACGCATCGTGATATTACGGGATCGCGCCTTCGCATACAGAAACTACCGTCGGTCCAAAAGTGGCGTGGGGAAACCACCTGCTGCCCGAAACTACTATTCTCCCACCCGTTAATCTCCGCGCGGCTTCTGCTCCCGATCATCGTTGGATCTGCCACGTCCACAACCGACGGCCCTTGTTGCTCCATCCATGTCACCTCCCGATAGCCTGCATAAAGTAATCTCCACCGTTAATTTTTGCGATCCAATGGCTGAGATTGGTTCTTCTGTTCGACCTGCTCCTGCCATACTGTTGTATCACGCCCGACTGCTCTCTGTTGCCGGAGTAGGAAGGAGGCCAGCTACTTGTACCCTGCGTAATAAAGCTTCAACAACTGCAATTAACCAACAGAATGGCCAAAGGAGAAAAAGGACACTCTCGAGCAGTTCAACCATTTATCAATGATGGAGCATGTTCCATATTATACGCCACCTGCTCAGAGGAGGACTGCAGAGCACCAGAAAAGGCCGATTTTGTCCATTAAAATTAGCAAATTGTAGCAAAGCCCCATATCTGAGAATTAATGTGTTAGGTGGTCCATTATGACCCCTTCTCATGTAACATAGCAGAGAAATTTTGTAATCAACCTCTATATATATCTAGAAGACAGAAGGTTGATGGTTGATAAATGTTATTTTGTTGTAAGCTTCAAATTCTGGAGGTTGTAACTACTGTGATACCTGCAGCGTCTGGTCTTCATTTTCAGCTAATACAAGCTTCTTTTGCTATTAATTTCTCACTTTCCATTTCTTCTTCTTTGTTCCAAGTTGTGCATGTTATGCATTTATTCATGTGCTGTTGATGTTTAGCATTAGAGGGGCTGTCATCCCACCTCTGTGTTAGAATCTAGCATGTATCATTGAATTTGCATGTAGGTTTCTGTTATTTCAATGCCAGAGAGTTGTCATCCTGTCTGTGCATTGGGAAATAGATTTACAGATCTTTTAATTGGTTGCAGCTGGCCATCACAAGGTCGTGTGCATCTGCTGGTGTGATCAATATTCTCCATCATCACATTTTCCTTAAACTGTGAGTAATTGGTTGTCTAAAGCCTTGTAGTCTGGGGGTGTTCACCCATGTCTAGGGTTAAGCATAGTAGAAGTGGTTATCTGGCTTGAATATGCATCATTTCTCTCATTCATCCACCATTTTTCCAACATTTTTGTTGAATTTGTAATGTTCCCGAGCATCTCTGATATACAACTTAGGAGAGTTTCTTGGGGTGATAACAGGTGTCTCTTTTAAAATAAAAATAAAATATTCACTAAAGGAAAAAATAATATTCGTTATAGTAAAATAAATGATGATGGTAATGGTGATGGTTAACATACACTAAGACCAATATGGCCTATCATAGCTTAATAGTGTAAGAAATTAATAGAGACTCTTTAATAATTTATTTCTATGATAAAAAAGATGGGAGACAAGTGTTCTGAGGTAACTGTAGCTTTTTTGACTTAAAAAGTCAAGAAGGTTGGTAGTGTGGAAAATGTTTTTAAAATAATAATGAGTGTGAGTAAGGGTCGTGCAATCCAAGAGAAAGTGTTTTCATCTTCAACTCTCTTAGTATCGCAAAAGGGGGAAATTTTTTTCGTCCCAAGCTGTTTTGGAAATAGACCAACACCTGGTTTCAATCCGAAGCTCATGAGAAATAGTTCTTAACTTTGAAATGTTCATTTTTTTTCTTGGCACTGATCAAGGTGAAAAGATAATTCTCGCTAGCAAGAGTGGGGTTGATTACCTCCTTATAATACCATATTTTCCTTTTTCCCTCTAACTCCTTTTCATCACACAATGTATCCTTAAATTTGGAAGTAATAGTATTTTTAACATTATCCTTATTCTCCAAGATGATCTCCTCCTTTATCCCCCAATAGTCGATCCAAGATTGGGCATCCTTATTCCAACCTCGCTTGATCCAGAGGTGGGGGTTTTGACTAGAGTTAGAAGCAATTTTGGGGAGCCTCTTGGCTTCCATGTTGTACAAATTCTTCTTTCACATCAGATACCTAAACATAACCATGCTTTCAATGGGAGAACAACTAGCTTCAATCAAGAGAATAGGGTAACGGTTTTTTTTTAATCTTGAGGTTATGACTTATAAATTGCTTTTGGATCATCTTAATCTTTCTCCACAATTCTCTAGATATATTGTAGCCCCAAACCTCACATCCATATAAAATAAAAAGGGTGTCGAGAGTCTCAAAGAGGAACTTTTTTTACTCCAAACCCAAAGATCCTTCGACTTACAATTGTTTTCAAGCTCATAATAAGCATTCCAGCCTCCTATAATTATTTTCTCAATTCTATAGTTCCAATTGAGCTAATGGTGAATACCAATAAATAAATATTTGTATGATGAAACCTTATCCAAGTAATTGATATCATACATGAAATTATCATAGTTGATCCTTTTGGATTTAATTATCATGACTTTATTCTTGCCGGTATTAACAACTATACCCGTATTGGAGCAACAAACATGAAGGATTCTAAATTTCTTGTCAAGATCATCAGGGATTTTGGAAAGAAGAACAATATTGTCAGCATAAAGGAGAAGAGCAATGACTATGCCAACGAGACTGGACCCATCACATCCTGTAACTTCTAAACACTCTTCTAGCTTATCAATGTAAATGCAAAAAGGGGTAGGGGATAGGGGGCATCCTTGCTTAACTCTAATATTTCATTTAATCTTCTCATATGAACCCTCAACGGTATTAAGCTTATAAATAACATTCTCATATAACCTAGTTACAACAACCCTCAACTCGAGAGGTACCATTATCTCATCAATCCTTTGCATAACTTCTCCCAAAACCAAGGTAGTTAATAGTTGAGAGATGCCTCCCAAAACCAACTTTCCCTTTAGCTCTTTTACCATACATTTCAGGCCAAATTCCAATCTTCTTTTCTAAAATGATCCCATAGAATTTGGCTAAAATGTGGCTAATCATGATATTCCTATAGTTAGAGGGAATGTTTTTATCCCCATTTTTAAAATATGCAAAATAAGGCCTTGTGTCCAAGGCTTAGGGAACCCGTGCTTCACTGACAAAATGAGGAGTTTGTGTATATGAGGGATGAGGATATACCTTCCCATTTTGAGAATTTCAACTTGGTAGCCTTAAATATCCCTGGCTTTCCCATTAGAAAGTTTCTTAACCTCGAACTCCATGTCCTCCAAATAAAATATATATTCCTCTATAAGAGTTTTATGATGTTTCCCATGGTGTCCATAGAATCATAAATATTCTTAAGATAGACATCCCATTCCTTTAAGGGGATCGAGTTATATTCTTTTGTTTTATGGACAAGAATATTTCTCCAAAACATTGTAGGCTTTACATTAGAGAGGTGAAGAAAACGCTCTAGCCTCTTATTTATATAGTACCTTTTCTTCCTTTTCATAAGAAGTTTGTACACACTTATTTTTTCAATATTTACAATTTTCTTAGGAGCATCTATAGTCACTTTCTTGGCATATCTACAATCCTTATCATACCAAGGTTTGGAAGTTCTATTATTCTTCTTATATGATATCTCTGTAGACAATTTGTTAATGGTAGTGGAGACGGTAGTAGTAAAATTGTGGTAGATGTGACCAATGTTATCATTATACGTTAAGAGGCCTAAATCCATAGTTAAATATTTTAGGAAGAGATCCAATTTACTTTTGTCAAAGTGAATGTGACTTCGGCTCCCACCATTCATTTGCATGTGACTAGTATGCATATCAAGTTCTAGGGTCGAGGATATAATTTTTTTGGTCAAAATCAAGCTTCTGGTCATCTAGGAGGTCTAAATTAACAATACTCTTTAGAACTTGGGTATCATATATCGCATAGTCCACAATACTACTACCAAGCCTGATGAGCACTAGTATTGTAGCAAGAATGTTGCAACTCCTGGGACTACCAACTTTCCTTTATCAACCCAGGGTTTGTACAAACTTGGAGGTGACAGTGTTGTATAAATAAGTAGATGCGATGGGTCCACTCCTTGTCACTGTTGAGCTGGAAATAGACCACTATGGTTTCTCAAACCAACCTTCTATTGATTTACAAGGAGTTTGATTACCAATGAAGAAAAGGGAATTTTGCACTAATTGGGAGAATTGAAATATTGTCTACTGCAGTAAGGAAAGACTGAAATCAATGCTTTAAACACACCACTCATCTAACTAATTGCTAAGAGATCTTGCTTTAGAATAATTATAAGCTAACAGGTGTGTAATCCTATCTATCCTAGGCATTCAATCTGAAATAACCAAACATTCTATTGTTGTGCATATGAATGAACACAATAAATATTTTTTCCTTTTTGTCCTTTTTTGTGAAAATGTGGATGCTAAATCTTCTTGGTGATGTGGAAGGTGGGTTAGAGATGGTGATGGAAGGCTAGATGGCTTGGGAGGAAAGTAGGGGTCTTCTCCTATCTTCCTAGATGCTTTTTCCACAAATCAGCCTCAAAACAGGCCACTATAGGTTGTCCTACAAGATGTCCTATTTCTTCCTACAAGATTTCCTAATTCTCCTATAGGATCCAGCTGAGAGAAATATGGGTGATTTGGAAGGTGGTATAGGGCTGAGGGAAGGTGAATCATGGAAGAAACAAGGCAAGGGTGCGGCTAGGACTTCCTCAGAGCTCAAACCAAAGTTTGTAAGATGGTTGGATTTGCTCAACAAACCTATAAAGTTGTTCTTATGGAATGATGAATTGGTTGAGGGACTTGGTGGATGTTTGTGATCATGGATGGATGAGGGTAGGCTGGGGTGCTGGCATGAGATCTTCCTGCACTATTGAAACTCCTGCAATACATACATTACTGGCATTTATCCATGAATCATATCAAACAAGGAAGATTTCTATTCAACTTAAGAAAACAAAATTTCATTATTTATTTTCCTCATTAATGCATGGAAATACTTGCATAATATTGTGAAACACCATGAGATCTAATACAAAGTTGAAGATATTAGAAATTATGGTTGAAACCTATTCTTGAAAACCGAAAATATGTTGGCCTAAGTAGCAGAAAACCCTAAATTCCATAAGAAATCAGAATTCTTCCTTTTTGGGCTTGAATACGAGTTTTTTCTCAAACCATGGTCCCTGAAGGGAGGAGTGAAGCAAAATCAACCTACTATCAACCTTTTTGGTATTCCTTTATCTCTCTAAAGCTACTGCTAAAGCAATGCACAAATGGAACCAAACTAATCAAATTCACCACTACTTGCAATGAAACAATGCTAAAATCAATTCAACACTTAATCTATGAAATAACCTAAACATACAAGTACAGGAAGAGGAGCCTTTGCTACAAGGGTTGGGCCCTAACCCAAGAGCTTCAGCCCTCTAAGTCAACTCATTGCTAGATCAAGAAACTGCTCATTCTCATTATCATGTCAGAAAAATTACATAACAATGTTTTCCCACAAAGCTTGAATTCGAAAATGCTTAGTGCTCTTCCATAAAAAAACTGAATCCTAATGAGGCTCTAGGCCTCCTTATTTATACAACTGAAGTCTCCAACAAATTCCTTAAATCTAGGGACGCTTGGCTCCCAAACTCAATATGAACTAGCTCTTAACTATCACTGGCTCGGCTGCCCATGATCTCCATGACTCGGCTACTTGCAACTCCGAGCTAGTGTGATTTGATTGAAGAATATTCAAATGAGTGAGGATTTAATGAGGAGGATATATATATCCTATAATCTATCGTCCTTGTCTCATTCAAGTTCTTCCCTTAATTAGCCAAAATTTCCATGATTTTCTCTAAAAAACCTGTAATCAATGCACATTAGACCACTAGACATATGTCTTACTTTTACTCATCTCATTAAGCAAAATATAATTAAAACATGTAAGGAATTATGAGAAGAGTTGATTTTAATAAGCTTGGAGGTGTATTAAGGTCCATATAGTTACCCAATGATGAGGCTCATCAAAGCCCATGAATACAATTTCTCTAGACAAAGGTAGGCCACTTATTAATCCCGTTACAAATAATCAAGTCTTTGGATCTATAAATCTTGATTAGCTTGGTACCAAATAGGTTGTTGGTTATGTCTTCATAATTTATTTTGATTTTATTATCTAAGCCACAATCCTCATCAAGCCATATGAGGATAGGGTTAGAGTTATTACTTAATAGAGTAGCTTAGTTAGTAGTGGCTCTAGCATTGAAGTTCCCAAGTCAAAGGATGTTTCCTTCATTCATTATATTATGGGTATGATGTTCTAAGGTAATGAAGGGGTAGTTCTTATCCATGTTGTTTTTCTTAAAGAATGTATATTTGATAGGATCAAAATAGAAAATTGTGAGAAAAATATTATTGGTGTTAGAGTCAGAAATTTCAATCCAAATGTATTGATTGAGGGAGTCAATCTTATGAAGCTGAATGCATGGAGAAATAATATTTCCTATATAACAAGCTATATTGCCAAAGCCTCTACGAGAGGATTTCCTATTCCAGGTATACCAAGGAATGAATCCATCTATGTGCGGGACCCTAGATTCATCATGCTTCCATGTTTCAACAAAGAAAATAAGATCAATAGCACTTGGGATCCAACTTAACATGGGACATTTATGCCATGGAAAACCATGACAGTTCTAGAAGAGGATCCAAAATGTTCCTAATTCTTATTTACCACTTTTATTTTGGACTCTATCTAATGATTTCCCATCATATTTATAATGATTGCTCATTTTCCTTCCGTTCTTGCCTCTTTTACCTTTTAGACCTCTTTCCTTAGTTAAACTTGATCTTTTGGAATCATATCTTCATTTATAAAGATTCCTGACCCTTTTAGACTTGGATATTTACTAACTATATCTTATGTGTGATTGTTGCAGGTTACCTTAACACAAATTAGTCTGTGTTTATGCTCAATAACTTTTCCCACCCTTTTTACTATTTCTAATTTGTCCTTGTCATTTTTTTCTTTTATACCAATAATTATAAGGTTCACAGCTCTTTTGTGGTGCTCGCAGTCTAGTTTAATTAATGTGTTCAATTTCTCTTTTATGGTTTTTATATCTACTTTACTCATGTTGCTACTTAGGATTGAATTATGATTTAGTTTTTCTTTTAATTCTCTAATCTCATCTCTTAGGGCACAATTTTATTAAACCATTGATTTTTTTTTGTGTTCTATTTCTTTGCATCTGAGCTTTCATTCCTTGGATTTAAGTCTTGAATTCAATCATTATAACTTCTAATGATTTGTAGTTATTGTTAAGCATCGTAGATAATTTGAATTTATGCTCTGTAACCATTGTAGATAATTCTTATTTATGTTGTGTTTGGATTTCTTCTCTTCATTTTTCTAAAGATTCTAAGTAGACATAGAGGCTCTGTGGGGTAATTTTTCTTGGCCTCCCTCTGCTAGAGGTAGAATTAGAAATATGGGGAAAATTACTCATAATTTTAACCAATACAATTTAGCAAGGAAAAGAGAGAGTAGGTAAAAGAACCGATGCACTTGGAATGTCTATGGAAACCTGTGAATTTGCACCAAGATATTATGTTGTGGAGCGACTCACAACTAGATATATATTATCACCTCACCGCAGATCTGAATTCAAATAATTTCATTGTCGAACCATATATTATCGCCTCATCGTAGAGCCATGTTCCAATATTATCATCATCTATCCTCCTGTGGTTGGAGTGATATCGTATATATGATCCACAACTGAGAATTAAACCTCACCGCAGAAAAAACCATAGTCCAATTATCACCAAAGATCCATATTTGAATGAACTGCAAGAGTATCTGTGCCAAAGAGATAGAGACGCAGAGATCAAACAAATTAATTTATAATGTGTTCCGCAGAGGTATTTAAGAACCATATATATATATATATATATATATGTCTCTTCATATAAATGAAGAGACCGAATATTACAAATGTTGGATCAAATATAAATGTCGCATATATATATATAAAGTGTCGCAGAGACAAAACATTACAAATGTCAGATGAAGTACAAATGCTGCAGAGATAGTATAGATCTATGAACCACTATGGATATTATGTCTTATATAGACCAATCCAGATCAAATACAAATTCCGCAAAGGGAAGCCAATATATGAGTCCTAGGTTTATCAATGCGTATACAATCCCGATAGAGAGATCAATGTATCAATGACAACACAAGTCACAGATCAATGAAGAGACTATTTGAAAGTTAGTGGAGAGAGACCAATATACGAGTCGTAGGTGTATCAATATACATATACATATGAGTTAGTTTTAATTAAAACAAGGATATGTCCTTCCATAATTGTACATTTAAAAATAATAAAATAATATTTATATTAACAAATTAAAAAACAACAACAAAAAATATTAAATTTAATTCTTTCCATGTTTAACATAGACTTGGAATGTGGTTTGAAAAATATATATTAATGACCAAAAAAATATTTCAATTTCACCCATAAATGAGATATTGGAATGTTTATATTAGGGGTGTCTGCGGCTGCGGTGGCGGTGTCTGCGAAGGAGATTAGAATTTTTTTTATTACAGGTAGCGGCTTCGGTCTGTCTGCGGCTTCGGTGTCTGCGGCTGCTTCGGTGTCTGCGGCTTCGAAGCGGCGTTATGTAAGGTTTCCGCGTCTTCAAGTTTCTGCGGCGGTTATGTAAGGTTTGTCTACCTAGCATATCTCCCGGTAGATCTATCTCCGGGTAGATCTCGTCTGCGGATCTATCTCCCGATCTATCTCCCGGTAGATCTCGTCTGCGGTTCTACCGATCATTCTCGTCTGCGGAGGGTTGTCTACCTAGCAGGTCCAGAGGGATTATGCCCTGCAGGCCCTTTGGCAGCTATGGATCAATAGGGCGCTTTTAAGCAATCGAGGTCTCGCAGGTCTAGTATTGAAAATTCCATTGAAAATTCCCTTGGAATACGTTTGCAGATCTCTTCTGGTTCAGATCTCGCAGGCCTACTCCGGGCGGCACCATTAACAGCGCGCAAGTGAACAGCGTGGTGGGTGGCTCTCTCCTTTCACTTCAGGTCTCGCAGGTCTCGCAGATCTAAATAATCAGTTATAATCTCGCAGGTCTCGCAGGTCTAGTCTCTTCAGATCTGCGGTTTGGCTTTCGATTTGGTGCAGATCTGCGTAAAATATGGCTCCGAGTTTCGCAAAAATAACTGGTGGCTCATCCGCCTCTGGAGGGCAATCTCCTGCCCATATCGTGAGTGAAGCCCCAGCTCCCACTATCCAAGTGGTCCAGGACTCACTCGATGAAGCTTTGAAGTTCTCCGAAAGTGCCCTCATTTGCCGGTTCAATGGTTTTTGGCCGCGGCTGGCAGCACTCCACAATTGGATCTCGGAGGTATGGAAGCCTATTATTTCTGATGAAATTAATATCTACCCCTGTGCTAGAGGTTTCTTTATAGTAGATTTTGAAAATCCTGAAAGCAGACAATGTATTCTAGATTCCGGCCCTTGGTTTTGGGAAAAATCAGGCCTATTCATGAAGCCATGGAACCCATCATTCGATCCCTCTACAGCAGTGATAACCTCAACACCAGTTTGGGTGAGATTGCCAAGCCTACCCTTGCATCTCTGGAATCTGTCCTCGCTAAAAGCCATCGGAAATGCAATTGGGAAATTTTACTGCAGGTGCCCAGAAACAGAGGAATATGCCAGAACCACCTATGCACGCATCTGTGTGGAAATGGATTTCAGCGTCGGATTCCCAGCTGAAATAAACCTAACAAGTAAAGACTATGTGTGGAACCAGAAGCTTGATTATGAAAGTGTCCTCTTCAGATGTCGATCGTGCTTTGAGACGGGGCATCTAGCCAAAAATTGCCCAAAAGCCTCTGAGAAAAATTTTGCTAGAAAAAACCTCCACAGATCTACATGGTGGGAAGGAGCACAAAAAGAACACTACACTGTCATCAAAGAAGAATATTCTAGAGAAAACTCTGAGTCACAAGAAATCAAGGAAGAAGGAAACAACTCTCAAAGCAAGCAAGGAGAAAGCCCGCCCCAACAAATCAACAGTGATGAGGATTTGAATACCAAAGCAGATCTCCTAAACCAAACTTCTCCGACTATAGATCGCGAAGCTATGACACCAATGTCCCAAGAACCAGAAGAGATGAAGGAGATGCAAGACAAAGGAAGTTGGAAGACCGTAGAGAAAAGAAAGAAAGCTACAACACCAATCTCGCCAAGAAAGACGAGGAGCCAGACAAGTAAAAATTAAGAAAATTGTAGGTCCAATAGACCAATTTGGTCTCAGTGGACGTTAACCACCATCATCATCATCATCATCATCATTAAGTAACATAATTTTATATCAATTTTATATAAAAATTTAAAGTAATTGAAGGTAAAACAAATCTTATATTTTCACCTTTTAATATGAACAAAAATATGTATAATTATTTTACTTTTCAAAAATATTTTAATGTGGATCTTAAATAAAATATTTTAATATTTATGTTAACTAATATATTTCAAGATTAATTTTATATATTTATATAGCCACAGAAAGTAGGAAATTTTTTTTTTTTTTTTATGTTGATCATAGATAAGATACCTTGACCCATGAACAAGTACTATGGGTGTGTAATAAATTCCATAAGGAGGAGTTGCGAGAGTCCTAGTTTTAGAGTTGCGATAGTCATCTCATTCAATTGTTTCAATGATCTCTAAGGACGGGGTGCCCCCCCCCTCCACCCTTGCCCGACTCCTCTATCGATGTCGCTTTCGAATCTATGGTGGCATCCCTTCCCAAACACATGTATCCGAAAATTGTTTCGTCCAAGTTCGTTAAGTGCAATGATGAGGTTAAGAATGTTTCCTTGCCGGATGGAGCGTGTTAAAATTCCCTTGCTTATGCTGGGAGATATTTGATAGGTAAATTCACGGGTATGTGGCCTTCTCCAAGGTCAATGGAAGTGTGAATAGGGAAAACTTGGAAGCCTATGATGAAGGGCGAGATTTCTCTCTCGACAGTATGCAATGGGTTCTTCATTATTTATTCGAATTAAAAGAGGACAAAGATGTAGTATTTCGAAATGGGCCATACTTATTAGGCTCCAGAGGAATATATTTGAACAAATGGACCCTAGACTTTAATCCAGAAGAGGACATTCCTACTGCTATTCTAGCATGGGTTAAACTTTTGCGCCTTCCAATCTCATGTTGGAGTGATGATTATCTCTAGGTTATTGGTAATGGGGTTGGGAAATTCTTGGACAAGTTTGAACCCAAAGGCTCCCACTTTTCCTGTGCCAAAATATGTGTGGAAGTAGATTTGGAGAAGGGTCTGTCAGTCAAAATCAATCTAAATCTATGAGAATGGAAGCATAGACAAGTTATGTACTATGAATAATTTCCATTCAAATGCATACACTGCCATGATTACGACCATTTTTCCAGAGACTACACCAAAGCTAGGAAAGATAAAATTATGGAAGCTTCAACAACTCAGGAGGAGCAATGATAGAAGCCAAAAAGAGCTCTTAAAAAAAATGAATGATGCCAAAGTCTCAAGGTCATGTGGCTAACAACACTTCTCCTTCCTCCTCGAACCCCTTCAAAGTATTAAGTGATGATGAAATGGAAATGGAAACTCCCCTCCAAAAAATTGAAAGGACAAGCATGGAGGAGGTTCAGGTAATTGAAGAAAGTGAAATAGTAGTGAAGATTAATGCAAAGGAAGATGGGGGTGAATCCACCCCTTTGAATAATATTCTATCCCCTAACATCTCAAGCTTTATCCCTAGCAGTCTCCTCAAGGATTCAGAAAGAGTTGTCACCCATAATATGTCTCAAAATTTATCTTGGGCTAACGGAGGTAGCAGTTAGGAAATTGACCCCTCGATGAGAAAAGGAAGGCCAAACAAGAGGGAACAGTGAGAAAGAGAAGCATAACTAAAAAAAAAACTTGGGAACTAATCCGTTATTTCAGAAAATTTCAAAGGGAAACAGATAAACAAAGAAGGAAAGGATGGTGGACTCTCCCCATCCATTCATAAGTAAGGAAATTAATATCCTAGAACATAAGGGGGTAGGGAACCCTGCTAAAATCCTAGAAGTAAGAGACATAATCAAACAAGAATCTCCTTTGGTGGTGTTTATTCAAGAGAGAAAACTAGAAGAAGCAAAGGTTCTACAAGCAGTTGGAAATTTATGGAAATATTGCTCTGGGTCAGTCCAGTCTTCAAGGGGAGCCTCAGGAGGACTTCACATATTTTGGTCAAACAAGAATTCAACCTTGGTTGAAGAAATAAAGATGCAATCCTGGGTTATGGCTCTCCTAGAGGAAAGAGATTCAGGGGGAAGAATCCCCTTCATAAATATTTATGGTCCATTTCTATACAGTGAAAACATTGAATTCTGGGATCCATTAGAAGCTATAAATGAGAGAAACCACCACTTTAACAGTATAATGGGAGGGGAATTCAACATAGTATTAAATATGATAGAGAAAAGAGGAGGGACTTCGAATAGGGATTCATTCAAAGATGGAATGGAGGAAAAAATAGAGCGATGGTATTTGACTGATATCAAGCCTAAGGATGGGAAATATACATGGTCAAATAGATGGTCTAGGTATCACTTTATTGTTGCTCACCTAGATCGCTTTCTATTACATAACATCTAGCTCCTCAAAGGCTTGGACTTCTCCTCGACTATTGAAGCTTGGAGAGACTCATACCATTGACCCATCATAATCACAATGGAAAAGAATGAAAATCTTGGATAGTTTCCTTCAAATTTAATGCAGACTGGTAGCAATCTAAAGAGGTTAGGGAACTGGTGAGGCAGACCTCGTTCTGCCAAGTCTAGGGCTGCCCCAGTTATGTTTGGAAAACTAATCTTATGAATGTCAAAAGAGAGTTGAGGAAGTGGTTGAAAGAGAATTACCAACCCACAGGGAAAAAAAAGAGAGACGAAGTTCAAGAACTAGAAGAGCACTATAAGATGATGGAGGAAACACAAATAGAAGAAAAACACATCCAAAAGGAAAAGGACATTTCCACACAGATATTTAACCTAAGCAGGGAAAAAGAAAATATGTGGACACTTAAATCTTGCAATCTTTGGTTGAAAATCGGGGACTCCAACACTTCCTTCTTCCACAATCAGGCGATGGCTCGAGAGAATAGGAACAAAATAAGGGAGATAAAGCCCAATGGAAGGCAGAAAGTTGGCAGCTTTATAGAAATAAAAATGGAGGCCTATAATTTTTTCAAATCTCTCCTCCATAAAGACAACATTCCTCTAAACAATTCCTTTGATTTTATTTAGGAAATGCCACAAGGCATCCCCCATTCAAGCAATCATGCTCTTTCAAGTGAAATAATGGAAGAAGAAGTCTGAAGTGTGATATGGACCTCGGAACCTGAGAAGGTGCTAGGCCCAAATGTCTTCTCTATTTTCATTTTTAGAATATTATGGAACACCATAAAAAAGGATCTTATTGTAGTGTTAAACCATAACAGGGTTAAAAAGAAGCTTGGGGGAAGAACCGATTCATCCTTCCTGGCCCTGATTCCAAAAGAGGTTAACCCCACCTACTTTTCAAGATTCTGACCTATTTCGTTGTGCAAGTTTTCCCATAAAATCTTGATGAAAATCATCGCCAAGAGGATTAAGCCTTTGCTTCCTTCCCTTATCTCTGAGAATCAAGATGGATTCATGCAACATCAAAATATTCTAGATAACATCATTCTAGTTTAGGAGGAAATGTATTCTAGCAAAGAGACGGGAGAAGCTTCAATCGTTAGCAAATTGGATATGGAAAATGCGTTCGATCAGGTAAATCACTCCTTTCTTTTTCTTGTTATGGAAAATTTAGGCTTTATTAATGAACTCATTTTATGGATTAACACTTGTATTGGCTCCCCCTAGATTGATCCCTTGATAAATGGCCAACCAACCGCCTTCTTTGCTACCTTTAGAGGCCTTCAGCAAGGTTTTCCTCTATCACCTCTTCTTTGTATTATCATGGTTGAAGCCTTGATTCATATGCAAGAGTTGAAGTGGTTGAATGGTTCTCTCCCTAGTCTAAGTATTGCAAGGAATGTTTGGGAAATAAATTACTCTTAGTTTGTTGACCACATGCTCTTGCTTAGAGGGGCCTCCCTAGTGATTGCCTCAAGATTCAAAAAGATTCTGGATTGGTATCTTCACCTATATGGGGGATTGATAAAAAAAATTGAAATGTCAATTGATTGGTTAGAATTGTTTAGTGGTTATGGCGAAGGAAATTTCTCGCTTGATGGGCTTCCATGTGGATGTTCATAAGACCTCCTTCACCTATCTTGGGATTCCCATCTCCTTTAAGTTGGCAGCTGGGGAAGATTGGGAGATTGTTCTTTAGAAATAAGGAAAAGAGGTAATTCCTGGGGAGTAAGATGGATCAACTTGGCCAGGAGAGTTATCCTCATAAAATTTGTTCTCTCCTCTCTCCCGACGTACCGGGAGCTGGTATTTTAGCACCAATATACATAAACCAATAAATAAGCAGACTAATTTGGAAGTTTTTATGGAAAGGGGGCAAGAGTGATGATCACAAATTCCATCTTGTCAACTGGAATTTGGTAAAACATCCAAAGAGCTTGGGTGGATTAGCAATCAAGGATCTAGAACTTATGAATCTGTCCCTAGGGGGGAAATTGGTTTGGATACTTCTCTCAGAATCTAACGGGTGGTGGAAAAAGGCCTTTACAAGAAATGATTTCCATAAAATTTACTTATCAAACCAGAAGGAGAATTATGGGAATGTAAAGGTTCAAAAATTTGGTGACTGTGTAAAGATTCATGATTTCTCATTCTAAATCATCTTGGTTGGTAGCCATGGAATGGGAAACACATCCACCTTTGGAAAGATCGCTCTCACCTGTTTGACTTCGTTCCAAAATTCTCATTTTGGATGGAAGAGCATGATTTTTCTTGTCTAACAGATATTTCTTGTTGGGATGATCAAGTTCTGTGGTGTAGATGGTTGGCTCTGGACCTGCCCACTCACCTATTGAAGCATTTTCAATCCATGATTAATAGTCTAAAAGGGTTTTCTCCTATCATAACAAGACAATTAGATAGTTGTGCTTGGCTGGGTGGAAAATCCAAAAAATATTCAATCAAAGATGGTTACACTCTCTTAATGAAGAATCCTTCCTCCCCTCCTCCATCCAAAATTTGGGGGAAGATTTGGAATGGAGATGGACTCCCTAAGATTAGAATATTCTGTTGGGAAATGGTTCACGATAAAATCCTTACAGTAGAAAACTTAAGGAAAAAGAACATTTATGGTCCCTCCTAATGTGTGTTATTTGGTAAAGCAGAGGAAACTATTAAACATATTTTTTGTCAATGCCCCTTTGTTGTGGATACCTGGAAATTTTCATTAGTGCCCCTTGTTCCTGCCCTCCCCATAGCTAAGGATTGGAATGAAATGTTTATTCAGTGGAAGCACAAATTTCCCTGCCCCCCAAACTCTCTTTTAAGGCAATGCTGGATGAAAATTCCCAAATACCTATGTTGTTCAATTTGTCTCTTCCAAAATCAAGCAATCTTTCATGATAAGTGTTATAATACAGAAATCGCAGCAATTAAAGGAATGATGCTTCTCTTCGAGGTTATATCTTCCTGGGGATTTGAAGTTTCAGATATGAAAGATTTATCTATCAATGAAAAAGAGTGTCTTAGAATCTCCTCTTCCAACTTCCAAGCCCCATTATCAAACTCTCATGTTGTCCCTTCCTTCTGTATCAGACTGAAAGGGGAGGATTTTGTAGAATGGCACAGAATTATCAGTAAGGTCCAACTGTATTTTCATGAAGCTTTGAAAGGTAACCTTGAGGAGGCTGGAGAAGGAGGGTTGATAGTAAACCTCAAAGAAAAAATGGAATTAAAGTTTGCATGGGGACTAGGAAATGCCACGAACAACTAAGCATAAGCTCTTTCTCTTTGGCAGGGTTTGAATATCAACATCTCTAAGGATATCAGGAACTTGATAATCATTGGTGATTCTATGACAGTAATCCAAAAATTCCTGAGCCTCGCTAAGAATGAAATCCTCCTCGAATATGAATCCTCCCCAATCATTATAAAGATAAATTATCTTTTAAAAAAGTTTGAAAATGTTAAAATGTTCCATGTGTTGCGAGCCAACAACCATGTGTCAGATGTGCAAGACAATGCCAGGGTGGCTTTAGAGAAAGCATCCTTACGAATTAACCACTCTGTTGGAATGTGTCACATCCCTTAATATGATGTAAATATATCAGACCGGTGTAGTACAACTAGGGTAGGGGTCTGCAACACATCAATCCAACAATTATTAAAGTTAGCATCCCGATGGCCTTCTCCAGTGCGTTGGGAGCAGGGGTGGTCAGTAGGAAGTTATGGAACAAGTGTGATAGTCAAAGTTCGAAGGCCATGATCCATGACATGTGGGCATTTTTTCCTCATTTCTCTACCTATAAATTTATTACAGTTCCATTATTGGGTTGGGCAGGTACCATCGCAATTTGCTCTAGGCTTGTTTCAGTGGTGGAGGAGATGGAGGGTAGCTGGTACTCCATGATGCATAATTGATCCTCATTAATGAAATAAAGGATGGGAATGAATGTCAGGATGAACCAGGTTATTATTTATAATAGCTAGTTGTGGATGGTGAATCATAGGATCTTGTCAATTTAGGGAAGAATCACCAAGAAAATGACATCTGCTAGCAATGGAAGCGGTGACGAAGCTAGGTCGGATCACAATGGGAATTTAGAGGACATGGTTGATAGCTCCTGCAAGCATGTGATAAAGGAAATTGTAAAAGAAATTAATGAGAATATGGTGGTTCTGTATGCCCGATTGTCGGGTCCTGGTAAACACATGGAATTACTACAGAAACTATGGAAAGTTTATGTACATATGTGATGAGCCTAGGTCACAAGGTGGAAAACATCGAAGTCAAAGTCAAGGCAACCATAGTTGGGGTGTTGAAAGAAGTCTTTGGTTTTGGGGATGACTCTATCCCTCAAGCTAAATGTGTTGCGGGGGCTACAATTCGGGACCTGGAACTTGGGGTTGGCGGCATAGAAGAAGTGGTAATGATTATGGATGAGGCCTTGGGAGAAACCGAACCTGGTAGGAACAAGCAGCAATTTCCTTTCTAAGTTATATATATGTTTTGTCAGTCAATATAGTATGGTGGAGTATTTTGTAAGGTTTATAGTATAAGCTATGATCAAAGCTCATATGTAAATAATGTTGGTACTAATAGGGTCCTTCTTAAGGTTGAAATGATGAACATTTATGAGAGTTTTTTCGCCAAGATTGTATGGTACTTGGCCTGTTTCCAATTTATCTAATGAAAAAGATACCCTTTTTATTTATAAAAAAAAACTATCGTGACCCAAGGGCATCTAAGATGTCAAAATCAGTTGAGGATTGCACTTAGCCTCGGCCACAGTAGACCTTAACATGACTAGATTTTTTCCCATGGAGTTTTGAACTGGTGACCTGTAAATCATGGAGCGACTTAAGAGTACACCCCATCAGTGTCTATTCTACAACTCTTCGGATTTTCAACGTTTACTTTGAATATAATATTTTTATGTAATTGAAAATAAAAAATTTCATTTACTTATAAAATGAGAGGAATAAGGAATACATTCAATTTTTAAGATGGAGTTCAACAATGTGGATTAGAAATAAAGTATTTCAATGTCAATTTTGGATATTATATAAAGAATTTGAAGATAAAAATTTCTTATGATTAAAACATTTTATTAGTGGGTTGTTCAAAATGAAAGAGATGTGTAATTCTTTTCAACTTGGAGTTGACACAAGGTGTGTGTTATATACCAACCTAGATCCATCTTAACTCTGGATCTGCTAAGCCTCAAGAGGTATCAAATATATTTTCACTTTAAAAGAGGTTTGTATCTCAAAAGATTTAATCCCTCTCGGCCCTTGGTAGATCGAGAGTTAAGATGAATCTATATTGGTTTTAAGAATAATATAATTTATAGCTTTTATTTCATGTCTCAAATATACTTATTACTGTTTTTTGGCTAAATATTATTTTTATAAATAAATATAAATTTTAATATTTTAATAGTAATTTATGTTGGTAATCTTGGAAAGAAAATATAATAAATAAATAATTATTATTATTATTATAATTATTAATTTTTAATTGTTGGAATTTAAACTTGTAAAGTAAAAAAATAATTATTATCTTAGATTGAATATGGCATAGTTTAACTAATAGATAAAATGACTTTATGGTTGGAATCTAACAATACAATTTCTAGCAAGATTGTGTTTTCTTATTGTTTAAAATACACTTTTGAATGCATAAATAGATCTTGCACCCTGAAAAACACCTGACGCACTTGAAACAACTTAAAAATAAGTTTTTTTAAATTTTGTACTGGGTTTTGAATAAAATTGACCAAAAAAATGTTTCGAATAAAACCATTTTACTTATTAATTAGGCTAGTAGAACTTAATGCATTATCTTGATAATAAAGTGTCATAACTTTAATGGGCCTCCCCTATATAGATTTTTGCATATATATATATATATATATATATATATATATATATATATATATATATATATATATATATATATATATATATTATTTTAATGGATCACACACATAATTTGTAAATAAATTTATTACTATGTAAATTTTTGATGGTCAAATTTAACTACCCTACATTAATATTAGTTATTTTTTATTAATCTTATTTTATTTTAAAATGTTATTAAAATTTGAATTTCTATTAAATTAAATATTATATATAAATATCCCTTGAGGCTATAACTTACTGAAGCATTCATTTTTAATTGCTAGATTTGATTGCGTTAAAGCAATTTTTGAGAAAAGTGTTATCGCCCATGGTTTGGTAATAGGTGATTGTTTTGTACTTTACATTTATTTAATATATTAGTTTTCTCCTATGGTTTTGTACTTTATAATTATCCAATTTATTATTTTTTCTTTGTTAATTTTTATTTTATAAATTAAGATGGTTGCGATAAATAATTGTTAGGCAAAATTGTTTGACATTCATTTACAGTTGACATTTTATATTTATATATGTTTTAACTTGACATACGATGCCAATTTTGTTTTTTTTTCTCTCTCTCTCTCTCTCTCTCTCTCTCTATATATATATATATATATATTTTCCCAACATTTAAAACACAAAATTTATTACATTACACCTACACATCTACCCTATAAGGGGTTGTAGAGCGTCTCTAGGTGCAATAAAAATGTTGGCAAACTTTCTTACATTACACTTACATGTCTCCCCTGTACCGGTTTGTAGAGCGACTCTCAGTGCAATAAAGATTCACCATAGACCCACCTTATATATATATATATATATATATATATATATCAATCTTCAAGAGGGGTCAAATCACTTAAGATGCAAACATTTTTAATTCGTTCACTATAAAATAGCTTTGCATTTCTTTAGATTTGATCCCTTTCGATGTTTGATTTAAAAAACTTGATCTTTATTGGTGCTTGATACATCCATGTTTAGGATGAATCACTATGAAACATATAATATTACATTAAAAAACGAACAGAGATTCATCTTAACCCCCTATCAATAACCAAGAGGCATCAAATGTCTCAAAGTGGAAACCTCTTTTAGAGTTCAAAACATCCAAACCTCTTTTCGAGTGAAAAAATTGAAAAAACATTGCATATGTTGGAAATATTGAGAGGGGGTGAATCAATATTTCACTTCAATTAGTTAATTTTAACTTCACAGATCATTGATTATCATTAGAATTGGATTAAAAACATAAGTTAGCATTATGTAACAACACCATTCAATAATGTGATGAGTCCCAATATTACAAAAAGAATGTTGCAACTCCAAGGGATACCAACTTTAATTCATCAATCCATAGTTCACACAAACTTAAGAGGTGTCAATACTATATGCACAACTTGAAAAATTGTGCTTAAGTTGTTCTGAAGCAGTGAATTGAATTTAGATTTTTAGAGACCACTTTGAAAAATACAAAAAGGAAAATTTCTTAGCTTATCTTTTCATGAAAAGAGATGTCTTAAGCATAACGTGTTCTACTACATGAAAGAAACACTAATCTATTTGCATGAAAGGAAATGCTAGAAAAGAGATCCTAATTTATCTTGCAGAAGGTAAATACTAGGAAAGTAACCCTAAGCTAGTTTCATGAAAGTAACTATGATCTATTTTGTAGGAAAAAAATATGTGCTGTTGAAAACAAGGTAAATTCTATTCTACTTGCAAAAACAAATGAATTTTAAAAGTTCTCAAGGTAAACTACTTTCATTCTATTTAACACATAACCAAAACAATATACCCTAGTTGCAGGATTGAAGCTACAATGATGAAAACAAGGTATCTAGAGGGTATCTAATCTTCTCAAGTTTGTCTTCAAGGCTTAGAGGACATTTTAGAGTGATGAGAAGCAAAAAGTAAACTTTAGAGGCAATTTTGGACGCGTTATGAAGAATTCAGTGTACTTCTACAAGATTGCTTCAGGATGACCTATTTTTCTACATGAAAGAATCCAAGATAAATCCTATGGTTCTAAGCAAAATTTGAAGGTGAGGAAAAGTGGCAGGGAGATATGGAGGGGTGTAAGAGACCCTACCAAGCCTAGATATACTCAGTAGACTAACTTGTGCAAGCGAAAAACAAGACTAACATCTTATATAACTCAGTGAAGCAATTTCTAGCACGCAAACAGTTTGTAGAAATGGGTAGAAATGGAAGGTGGGGTGTTGAAGGAGGTTATGCTCATGCATAGAAAATGATTCTATTCTAACCTATGAATCATTAGATCCTATATCCATACGAACTACATGTTCAACTAATCAATACAAGGTGATTAAATGACTACCAAAACACAAACTGCAGAAAACAAAATATCAATGAAAGGATGAGTTGAATTTTGGAACATAATCTACTTATTGCATAAAGGAAATACTATTTTCTGTGCTTATACACACAGGGTACACAACCAAGCTTCAAAATAGAGCTCACTTATTAACCTACACTCACAATGCTTTTCCTACAAACCATATTTGCAGAACATCGTAGCTAGAATAAGTGCATGCAAAAGAAATGCATAAAGAAATATAATGAGTAAGGGGCTTGAGTACTTGGGTTGGGCCCTAACCCAAGGAGACTCAACTCCCTTGAAGCAAACTCATATTGGAAACAAAATGATGCTTTTCATTAATCTCAAAATTGTTCAAACATGTAACATGACAATGGAAATAACAAGCAGAAGTCTCCTTCTCTAATAGTCACTATCTTGCCTCTATAATTTGAATCCCTATTGAGTTGTTAGGCTCTCTTATTTATAAAAACTTGAGTTAGGGGAAACCTCCTCAGAGATATGGTTTCTTCCTTCCAAAACTCCTACAAAATTTTATCTAGTAACTACTCATGAGCCAGTTGAGTTGTTGATGGGATTATGCAAGGAACATGCCTCCTAGATCTTCTCCTACTAGTCTCCAATGTGTACTACACAATAAATCCTCTTTTTCCTTCACATTAAATGCATTAGGCTACAATATATAACAAATATCTCCTACCCTTCCTAATAACACACTGTAACTTGAAAAAAATATTATCAAATGTGGAAGGAGAGGTTCAAATGTGCCACAAGATGGTCAGATGGCCCTTTAATTGTACCTATTTGGGAGGCCCATCATACCCCCTACTGAAAGTGTTTCTCATCCTTTGAGAAAATTAGTCACGTATTTGTACTTCATTCATGGCCTTGGTGGCCTCCCTGACATCCCAATCTATCTTAGAAGGAATTCCTTCTTCAGGATGGAAACCTGCATTATTTTCATTCTCAGCCCATTCTCTTTATTCTTCTACCTGGTCCCTATTCTCCTGCAATCCCTATAGTAAAGGAGGACTGAACATGATTCAAATCCAATTGATTCCCAATATTTGGACTATCCTTTCATACATTGGTGTTTTATCCAAATAGTTCCTTAGCCATTCTAGTGAGTGATATTCCTTCATTCTAAAGTTGTGTGGTGGGGTATGCCACCTTCTTTGACAGACTTGTAGGCTCTCATTTCCTAATAATCTGAAGGTATCTTCAAAAAGTGATATTGCATGTTATTGTTTCTTTGTATAGGCCAGTGTCAACTCGGGATCTCCAACTATGAGCCTATGGTTACTAGTGATGAGATGAGTGCCTCTTAACTCTTCCCTGATCCACAGGGGTTCACCCACCTCTTTAGGCATGACTCTTTTGACCTCTTGAGATATATCCTCTTCATGGGTGAGCCAGGAGGCTAAGGCCATCCATTCACACCTCTCGTCCATGAGTTGGGTTCCCAAATTTTCACATCGGTTAGTATTAAATTGTGCATGTAAAACTCAGACATTTTAGTTGTATCTTCAATGTTTCTCTTATGATATAACTAAATGGATTTTATATAGTCTTAGAAAGGGAGAGAGACATGTTGGGCCAATGTCTCAATCTTTAATTGGCACCATTGGTCTTTGAGGACTAATGAGTAGGTTTGTGATGGATGCCTATAGTGTATGAATTCCATGCATAGGCTAGCGATGGTGGCAATTTGTTCCTCCTCCTCCTGTACTTTTGCCTTTAGCATTTTGTTTTCATTCTATAGGTGGTACCTTACATTGGCTTCTATGAGTCTAAGGTTAGTTATTTTTTCTCCCATATTTTTCATTTTCTCCTCCCTAATACCCACATCTTCAATTCCTTTTGATTTTTCACTTTGCATCCACCTATGGGTTCTACCCCTCACATTTTCTAGTTCAAATAAAAGTTGGACTGAAAAATGAGTAGGGACTATCTTCCCTACCTCAATCCAGGAATAATAGAAGCTGAGGTTTTGTTTGGGATTTGGCTCCTGTAAGTTGGGATTTATTTCTTGTAGCCCCATAATCCATTCCTATAGATGTTTTGTCTTTTATTTTTTCTACACAACACCTTCCTGTATCACTTATGTTTCTTCTTGTAGCACTGTAAACCCTTCCTATAACTTTTTTGTGCCTCCTTGTAGTTCTGTAGATCCTTCCTGTAGATTTAAAAGCCCTCCTATAGCTCTATAGATCATTCTTGTACCTTTATAGGCCCCTCCTATAGCTCTAAGATATTTCCTATAGCTTGATGGTCTATTTATGGATCTTGGTCCCCTTGGTACTTAGCCTCTTTTGTGGGTTTTGGGGTTGTTTTCCCTTGATTTTTATGGAGGTTCTCTCCTCTGATTGCTTCTTGTGTCTTTCCAATTCTTTCCCCTGATGGTTGGTTGACTCTTCAATAGTAATGGGGATTGGAGAAGCTAGCTGAGGCTTCCCTTTCCTTATCTTTTTTCTTTTTCTTCTCTTGAAGTACATGGGAGCTTGCCTTATCCTCCTTCCCTTTGGTTTAGTTAGGGTACTTAATGTTGCCAAGGTGGAAACAACTTCCTCCTCTATGTTTCCCTTTTAATTGTTTTCTTTCTACTCCCTTTTCCTTCTCTTTTACAGCCTGGATGATGTTCCAGTGGCCTCTTGAGTCCTATATTCTTATATTTGTGTCACAAAAGGCTTGACTGGGTCTTATTTATGCATTGTTATTCTTGTTAAGCTAGCTTAAATTGTGCCTCTACCTTTTCATCTTTCTCCTCCACTTCTTTTTCTAGTTTTCCTTTCTATTCTTCTACTCCTTCTTCACCTTATAATTCTTCTTCCTTAGATCCTCCCTTTATTTTTTCTCCTTCAAGTTCCAGTTGAGATTGCGTTTGGGTTTTTAGGAAGGCCTCCTTGCCCATATCCACAAAGTCAGCCCAAGTCACATGGTTTTGGAGAACTTCTAGAGAATCCATTATTATTTATTTTATGAGTCAATGGTGTGCCGTGTAATGATGCTTCACTCTTTTCACCTTCTGGCTCATTTCCTTGATTGATTGGAAGAGAAAGTGATGGATTCTTAAACTTTCTTGGATAGGAAAACTCATTTGAAATCTAAGTTGATAGAGCATCTTGAACTGGTATGCATAAACAATGATAAATCTTCCTTCACATTATATATACTTCAAGACATGATACCCTACGTCATCCCATGGATAGGTTAAAATTCCCCTTTTGACTCGATTCTCGTCCTCAATGGGTTGTTCATCTGGAAGGAAGAAGTTATTCTTTCTTGTGATGGCCCTAGTCCTTTCTTCTTTTCTCCACCTCACTCCTAGGAGAAGTGTGGTGACTCTACTCATGACTTCCTCATTCAAGTGAATAATGAGGCCATTTAATATGGTGATGGCATCATGCTCTCCTTATGGTTGGAGGTTCAAAGAAAATTATTGAGTGAACTCACCATTGAACCCCTGAATCTTTCAAAGAACCCCAACCATTGACGACTGGAAAAAAGGTCTCTGACATCAAGGTGTTGATGAATTCTAGAGGGATCTCTGGGCTCCATACGATTGAATCCACCACCCATAGTCTCAATATAGTTTTTTCCAAAGTAGGAAAGGTAATTTCCCTCTCTGATGCTATAGGTTTCTAGAAACTTCTATGCAACTGGGGTTGTTGAGGGAAGAATAAAGTGAACAATTTTTTAATAATTCCTAGGAGAGGGAAGAATTCATAATGCAACTCAAAAAAATTTCATGTCCTCCTCTTATCATGCTCACTTCAAGAACATCCACACTTCACTCTTCTTCCTACCCTAAATTATAATAGAAACAACTAAAGGATATTCCTTTGAAAATTCGAAAGGTTTTGTAGGCTTCTTTACATCAAAAGGTGACAAGGAGAGTTTGTGCTTACCCCTTTCGGGATGCTTCTATTCAAATATTAAGGTTTGAATGGTAATAATTCTTAGAATTAGGCTTCTTGTAGCTCCCTGGAACTTTCCTGAAGCACCCTGGAACATTCATGTAGCATCTCCTGTAGCAGTAGTCTACAGGTCTTGTAGCATTCCTATAGCATTCCGTGAAAGCAATGGTTTGGGTAGATCGTTATTCAATGGTAGTGATGTGCCTACCTTAGCTTTAAAATACAATTTTATGCAAAATAAGGCTCAGGGACCCAACTTATGTGGTTGGTGGTCAAGTGGATGGGCTCAACACATTGTGTGAACTCCCCCCCACCACCTTCACATATCAAACCATGTGAAGAGTAGGAATGTTGGCCCACCTTGGAGTCATCATATTTTCTCATGCCTTTTCCTTTGCACATACTATTGATGTAGGAGATTCTTGTAGTTCACTACCAAAGGCAGTCAAGACTACTAAACCAAACTTATCCCATAAAACCTCTTATGTTATGCACTGATAATAATTTTTAAGATAACATGAATTCATGAGGAAGGCTTAGGGATGTGCATACCTGAGCCTTGCATGGTTGTGCTCTTGTAGGTGGTGATGTAGCTGACAATTTGACTAGTTAGAGCTTGCATGAGGCTATTGGAGCGTTGATGTGGTTGTTGAAATTCCCTCTAAGATGCAACTGATCAGATTCTACTATTTTAATGATCAAGGGTCCTGTAGTATCCTATAGGGAATCCCTAGTTTCTCAATTTTGTTGTTGGTGTCTCCTGAAGCTTTGTGCTATTCAAAATTTCCAGTCTAATTCTTCAAGTTTGATCCTATAGGGTTTATTTGGGATTCCGTAGGACTATGTGTCTTCCTCTAGCAACCTCATAGACCCCTCAAGATCATAATTTTCTTTGAGTGTTACTTCCAAAAATATTGATAATTAATGGGGAGGCTATAGATGGTGGATAAAGAGTCTCCCTGTGATGGAAATGGTGGAGAAGAGGTGAATGATCAATTTTTTTATAAATGGTGAGTGAAATAATGGTGGAAAAAGTAAAATATGATGGAGTGGATGGATGTTAGGACTCTCATGGGCTCCCTCCATTTTCCTCTAGTGAAAAAACTTCTAATTTCTCCCTCTTTACATGCTTATCAACTTCCTATAGAAATACAGGGACATTCCTGTAGCATTTCAAGATACTAACAAAATGAATGATAGGGATTAGGTAATGATATTGACAGCTCAAAAAGGGATAAAAATGGGTGGAATGGACACAGACGGATGATTGAAAGTGCTTGAAGGTGAATTTTGATGTTTCTTTTCTTTTAATGTTTTAAACTTCTTTGAATGTTGTTGGAATGATGTTGCACCTGCAATACTGTTAGAATAGATAATGCAAAGGTTCCCTTTCACTTTCCCTTTTTTCTTGTTTTTCTTGTTTTTCTCTTCTTCTTTTTTCTTGAGACCTACAGGTTACCTCAAAGGAGTTTCTCACTTGAGGATATTTTATTTTATTTTCTCTTTTTTTTCCAAACTTTGGGAATGCCTCACGGAGGTTTTCATCCCAAGATCTTGCCTCAGGTGCCTCACGAAGGTTTTCACCTGGGATTTTTTATTCTTTTGTGTGTGTGTGTGTGTGTGTGTTTTATATTTTCTTTCTTCTCTTTTCATCAGGGGTTGAATGGATTGGGATATTTTATGCTCTCAATCACATTCACCTCTCTGCTTAATGAAATGGTAAATTTAGCCTTTAATAGGGGCCTCTTGTAAAAATTAAAGCTATAACCATTAACTAGAAGTGGTATCTTTTCCTCATCAAATATTTGGATCTAAACATAGCCATTGTCATGGAATTTCTCCACCAGGTAAGGACCCATTCATATGGTCATAAGTTTCCCTTGAATTCCTTGAATCTAGAGGGCCCAATCACCCTCCTGAAAGGTTATTTCCTTGATGTTCTTGTCATGCCAAAACTTTCTTTGTAATTGAACCACTTCTGCATGTATAAGATCCTATGGCCTGAGTTGGTCAAGGGCATTCTGTTGTTGTAGCCTCTCTTCCTAAGGTCTTATGATGTCTAGAGCGAGTTGTGCTACCATTCTCAAGATGTTATATTCAAATTCAATGGATAACAATGCTTTCTTACCTTAAACCAACTCAACGTGGGTGAATCTAGTCGTGTTCTTCCATGTAGTATTATAGGCCCAAGTGGCCTCCACAAGCGTGCTTGCTTAATCCTTCTCGTCGCTGCTAAAAACCTTAGTCAATATGCCTTCCAATGCTGTATTGGTCACTTCCACTTTCTCATCTGCTTGAGGGTGATATGGGGTGTAATTTATATACCTAATGATGGTTCTTCATTATCCCCTCTATCAAGTTTGAAGTGAATTGAGTTCCTTGATCAGTGACTAGTTCCCTTGGGAAACCAAATTTGTAAAAAATGTTCCCCCTTAAGAAATTTTCCAATTTTTCTTTTGTTGTCTCTTTGATTGCCTATACTTCAGCTCACTTGGTTAGATAATTTTTTCATACAATAATATTCCTCTTTTATCTAGATGGGGGTCAATATGCCCAATGAAATCCATGCCTCACTTCTTAAATGGCTAAAGAGTCACTTGCGGTTGTGGTAGCATCTCATCCCTTTTTTTGGGTTTCCCCACCCTCTGGAACTCATCACATTGAGCAGTGTACCTCCTAGAATCTTGGTGTAGGGTAGGTCAATAGTAACCTACCTGAAAGTTGTCCTCATGGCAGAAAAATCCCTCCCATAAGGTTTATTATGGTGTGCACAGAGGATATAAAATACTTCATATTCCCTTAAACATCTAGTCAAAATATGATCCAACCCCAATTTGAAAAGGTTTCCCCCAATCCAAGTGTAAGGGGCACTCTTCTTGAAATTTTTCTATTTTCCTTGGAAGACAAATTAGGGGGGAATTGTTAAGCAACCAAGAAGTTTGCTATGTCATAAAATCAAGGTGACAAAAATGATATGACGAAGAGATTCTCATCTAAGAGTTGATCATGTATCATCTTTTCATTTTCCACAGACAAGGTTAGTCTAGACAAGAAATTTGCAACAACATTTTCTTTCCCTAGATTGTCAACAATGGTTAGATACAACTATTGTAATAGCAATAACCATTTAATAATCATGGCATTGACATCAGGTTTGTTCATAAAATACTTAATGGCTACATGATCAGTGTGCACAAAAACTTGGTACCCTGTAATGTAATGTCAAAATTTATTCAAGGAAGGTATAAGAGACAAGAGCACATTTTCAATGACTATATAATTAAGTTCAACCTTTGAAAAAATCTTGCTAATGAAATAGAGAGCATAAGTAAACTTACTTTCCAAATGTCCCAAGGCTTCCCCTACTAATTTTTCTTATGCATCTGTGTGAATATGGAAAGGCAAGGCCCAATTTGGTCTCTGAGAACTAGTGAAATTTTCAAATTCTCCTCGAGCTACTCAAATGTTTCTTGACTCTGGTCTATCCAACAAAATATAAATATTTTATTAGAAAACCAAACAAAGGTGAGTTAATTTTTTTGAAATATTTGATAAATCTCCTATAATATCTAGCTAATCTTAGGAATCTCCTAACATCCTTTTGTTTATGTGGAACAAGAACCCTTATAGTAATGGAAACCTTATTAGGGTCAACCCAAATCGCTTCCTTAGGGAGGAAGTGGCCTAGAAAATTTCTTGTAGTCATAAAAAAATCACATTTTTTTCGACTTAAAGAGATTCATTTCAATGCATATTTTCAAAAATTTACACAGGTTAGAGAGGGTTTCCTAGAATGCATCTCCATAAGGTGTGTAGTTATCCATATAAATTTCAGTTGAGTCATGTACAAGATCATCAAAAATACTTAATACTATCATTTTGAAGGTGGAAACAACATTACACAAGCCAAATGGAAGGACCCTATAGGAAAAGGTCCCTAATTGACATGTGAAGATAGTATTATCTTGGTATTTAGGACTTATTTGGATCTAATTGTACCCATTGAAACCATCCATAAATCAGAATAACCTTTTCCCTACAAGAGCATCCAAAACTTGGTCAATAAAAGGTAAAGGGAAATGATCTTTCTTGGTATCCATATTAAGCTCCCTATAATCAACACAAAATATCCATTTCCCATTATTTTTTAGCACAATGACTCTAGGTGGCATCCATTCATTGTCTAAAATAGGGAAAATTAATCCTGAATATAACGATTTCTATAATTATTCTTTTACTATATCCTTGATTGTAGGGTTCATCCTTCTCTGAGGTTGGAAAATAGGTTTCTGACCTTCTTTGATGTATACGTGGTGTACAGACTGAGGGGTGGAACCTTATCATTTCTTTATAATCCCAAGCAAAAGCATCAAGGTGCTACCTTAAGGCAATAAGCAATTGTTCCTCTTGGTCTAATAAAAAGGAAGAATTGATTTTCAAAGTTCTAGAGGCATTGATTTCCACAATTTTGACACGGTCTTTATCAAAACCAGCAGTGAGTAATTCTACCCATGGTCTGTCTTCGGGCTATCCTAAAGGTTCCTCTCTTAGTCCATCAATTTGCATGGAAACAAGGTATTTGTTTTGCAGAAAATTATTAATTAGATTATGTTTCTCCAACTTCCTGCCTCCAATATTGGTTTCTAGTGTATACATGGGGTAGGGTTGATTGATATAATTCTTCCTCTTATACCCACATAGGAAAAACATGCTCAACAAGGGGCTGAGTATGGGGGTATAGTACAAGCTGTTTTATGAGCTACCCATTCTTGATTTTCATGTTCCTAACTCTACATCTGATATAGACATTAACAGTAGCTAACCAAGGTCTCCCTAGGATGAGAGGATAGCCATTGAACTTGGTCTTTGGCTGGAGTACAAGGAAATCAGTGAGGTACTCTAGGGAATCAATGGAAACCATAAAATCCTCAATGACACCCTCAGGTGCTATTGTGGATCTGTCTACAAGTTGTAGCATTGTTGTGGTCTTCCTTAGGTCTCCTTAGACATTAATCTTAAGCATGGTTTCCTTGTCCATGACATTGATTACAACCCCTAAATCAATGAAGGCGTTGAAGAATACAATGTTGTTGATATGTATATTCACCCGTGGGATACCGGGATCCAAATAATTTGGAGAAATGACGTCCAAAGAATTAGATTATCCAATTGCCCATTGAGATTGATAGTGGGGGAATCCTTCCTCTTCCTTCCTAGCCTCTTAAGACATTCTTCCGTGATGAATTTATCATATATGGGAACAATTTTTATGGCTTGTAGTAGAGGGATTTTGACACAGGTTTTTTAGTTCTCCCAAAAGTTTAGCCTCTTCTGGGGTGTGTGGTTTGGGAACAACCAACCTTTCAAGATACAAAGGTGTGTTGGCTTGATGAGTACTTTCTTCCTTATGTTATTCAAGACATTTTACTAGAGAAGGTGGGTGAGCATTAGGAATTAATTTCCCAAAACTTGAGGTTGATTTCTTGGATTTTTATAGCATAGGTAGGATACTGTAGATATTTTGGGCCTACTTATTGTTTGTGTAACACCCTCCTCCCACATCTACCCATGTAACCAACCAACCAGTGTAAAAATGGGATGAGAGGCTATTATGATATGATTCAACCTCCTAGGTGACCTTAAGGAAGTGGAACCATTGGAAACACACCATACAGACCTTCCACATTAGCTACAGGACCCCTAAGAACACTCCCAACACTTATCGTAACCAATCCCTGGGTCCCGTTGAGATTTTAAACCTCTTGACCTCTGGATGCTCCCATGCTATGGTCCTGATAGCATCCAAGGGGCTCTATATTCTCTCATGACAAGGCATTCCAGCATCCAGGGAAATTTTTTCAGTGCTATGCGAGTGACCCCGGTATTTGAGCCACTTTTTTAGGCAAAAACCCTAGGTCATTGCCCAAAACTTATTGGCACCTTCAGAACAAAAATATAACAAGGAAACAATGACGAAAATACAAATACTTGAACAATCCCTTGACTGGACCCCTACTAGCCATGACAGTCATTTTGTCAAACTTATCACGAATATGTAATCTACAAGTGTAAATAAAAGATCTAAGAATAGGGGTCACATACTCATCTGAGAATCGCTAAGAAGCATTGATGCCTCAACACATTAGCTTCCATTCCATCCATTAGGTCATAAATACATTGTTCATTTATTTACAAGTAAAAATATGATGAGATTCGTACATAGCTACTATCATAAAGAATATACATAACCAACATAATAGCAACAAAAATACCTAGGAAATCACAACCATATGATCCACATATAAACCAATATAATACTCATAGAAATACAAAGACAAATAACCTCATATCGATGATGTAAAATCCAAACCTGGGATGGGAGTACCACGTTCCACCCAACCATAGAATGCCTGAGCCAAATATCTCTTCAATCATTCACCCCCATGCCATATTCCAAGCATGAATGTGGGATCTCATAGAACACATCAATCCAAAACTAGCTAGGGTTTCCATAGTTCATCCACCACAACCCATTAAATATTAGTTCCACCTCATGGTTGAACATCACAAAACAATCGTCAGATTGGTCTCTACCAAAGCCTTCCAGGGCTTCAGAGTGTTTGTTCCAACCAAGGCTTCCAGGACTAGTAACTCAACCCCCAACTTATTCCGAGGTTCCAGAGTGTTTTTCCAACTAAGGCTTCAAAGAATAGTAACTCCTACCCATCTAGGGCCTTCAAAGAATTTTTCCAGTGAAGGCTTCCAGGACTAGTAACTCAACCCAAGTTGTTAGAGGACTTCCAGAGCATTTTTCCAACCAGGACTTCAAGGAACTAGTAACTCAACCCAAGTTATAGGAAACATGAGAACCAACCAAAATAAAACAAGGAAATAATTCCACAATCACCATGGCTATCCAACAAATGGAAAGGCTAGGTAAATCCACTATCAATCCTGACCATCCTTCATGCCAATGACAGATCATGACCAATCAACCACATGCATGAGCCATGCATGCCAAAACTAGTGAGGAAAACATACATGCAACTTAGTACCCATAAGAAAAACCAACTATAGCTACTGATACCAATGTCCTCTTACACTTTCCTACTCTTCTTTGCCTTCTTGCTCCAAAACTCCAAGTATGCCACACCCTTCAAGAGTGCTCGAAGAGAATTCTAAGTGTCCAAGAGTGAGAGATAGAGAACAATTAGAGAGCTCCAAAACTGAACTGACCAAGCTTACACTGACCAAGACTAACCACTAATCCTCTTAAGCCTTTTTATTAATGAGGCCTCTATTTTCTTCAATTTCCATTATTTTCCTTCATTTTCCTCCTCACATGAAACTTGTGACCTTTCACCTTCCTTTTCTCCTAATTTCTGTTATTTTCATAAATAAAATGCCAATTAATGCCTCATGCCTTTCCAAATCCTTTTCCATTTCCTTATCCAATTTCCTTAGCCATAAAAACCGAAATAAACACCCACTAGGATGTTTTTCCCACCATTAAGCTTGGAATATATGTCCCATCAACCGTGGTTATTATTTTTCCTTTGTTACTTTTATTACATGAAATTTTTACTAGGGATGTTACAGAACCCTCCCCCTTGAGGGAGTACTGTCCTCAGTGTTAAATGACACCTATAACCAAAAAGATAGTTCAAAACAAAACATACTGACTATGGAGATTTATAACACATCTTGTTGCAGTATTTACAATGAACATCTACTAAAACATGACAAACATACCATTTACTGGAGCTTTATAACACAACTCATTACGGTATTTAAAATAATAACCACATATACTCACATACACATTTACTTCACCCAAAAAATAATCATATTGCCTATGGAGATTTATAAATTGAACTCAATACATTATTTACATTAATACACACATATACACATATGCACATTTTCTCAACCAACAAATAAAAGGATACGATGTTTGTATCAATTAATAAGGGAATCCAGAGGCTCACATGTCCACCCTCAAAAGTAGTACCAAGATTCACCTCCTTCACAGGAAGTCTAGAATCCATTGTGAAAGTCAAAGTTGAATCCAATGTCCAATGCTACAATCCTGTGCCACTTGTCCTCTTAGTGAACAATCACTGATTCATTGTTCCAGGGCACACTCCCAATGTGAATTTCATTCCATTTGGAAATTCTAATGACCAAAATAAATCCATCCCTAACCTTCCCTTCTTTGCTACATAGTCCCTCGGGCAATCCTGTCATCCCCTTCCGTGCAGTCACACAACTTCCAAGTTCTACTGGCACCCCCATCCCAGGTAGTCCATCCCTTGGCAAGGCTTCCTCACATAGGAATACACAAAAACCAAGGCATATCCTTTCCTTAAAACAATCATACTGATTATAGCATGCTCATGGAAATCAATGGACACTATTGGGTACCAGTGTCCCATAGTGGCTCTGCTCCTAAATGCTTTACCAACATACTATTGCATGTTCCAACTCCTTTCACTAACATTGCTAATTCTTGTAGTCAGTTTCAAGCACCCAACCGAGAATTTCCACGCTTCTTGTAACAAGCACATAACTTCCATTATATTTAAAATAAATTGAAATAAATTCACATCATACCTCATTAGTAGCTCATCAATAAGGTACCCTTGCAATCCTATTTACTCCTTGTCACAACAAGTCAAACTAACTATTTGATCAAATCATCATGAATAAACATATCACATCCAGTTAGCTCAAACTCAACCATCATAAATTAAAATCATGAATCACATGAAATCATCATAAACCATAATCATAAATCACATGTAACCATCACAAGTCAGAATCATAGATTACATGCATAATAAAACTAAAATAAAATACTGATACTTATCCTTTAATCAATCCTTAGCTTCTACCTTTTTCGTTATTTCATACACACACCGGATCGGTTTCCACACCCAACAAACACCAAGTGCCTTCTCCTCAACCATGTGCACATACACATAGTGTGCATCACATGGATACAACCACACACGACATGCAACACCATTCAATGCATGCACCTACACCTAACATACCACTCATACAACTACACCTAGTGTACAACACAACACAATACATACCCCTATATCCGGTGTATACCACAGCACAATACATACACCTACACCTGGTGTACAACACATCACAAATTCGTACATAGAGTACAACACAACAAATACACATGTCATGATACCATGACTACACAATGCACATACATAATACTACATGTACACAACATAACATGTGCGACATGCACATAATACCACATGTACACTAGTACCACATGTACACAGTACCACCTATACACAACACCACTTGCACAATGTGTACACAACATCACATGTACACAACACCACCTGCACCATGCATACACAATGCCACATGTACACGCACTACGTGTACAATGTGTACACAATACTACGTGTACATAGTACAATAGGCATGATGTGTACACGACACCACATGTACAAAATGCCACATACACGACATATACACAACACCACTTGTACAACATGTACACAACACCACATGCACACATCACCACTTGTAAAATCATGCACACAACACCATATGTACATAGCACACATGTACAACATGCATGCAACACCACATGTACATAGCACTGCATATCCAACATGTACATAGCACTGCATATCCAACATGTACAAAGCACTACATATCCAACATGTGCACAACACCATATGCACACAACGCTGCATATCCATCATGCACATAGTACCATATGTACACAACACCACATATCCAATCATGTACGTAAAACCATCTATACCGAACACTATATATGTGATATTCACACAACACTATATGTACCACCCTATACATAACATAACATACACAACACGTACACACACTATATATACACAACACCACATGCGCATAACATCACAGGTGCAACACAACATATACAACATATTCACAACAGTAGTACCAAACATCCAAACCACATTGTCTCTACCACGCAACCTTGCTTATAGTGTCTCTCTGACATCCATGATTATCCTAGCATGCCGCAAAGCACATTGTTTTCATTCCACTAATGTATCCTTCAGCATTACCTGTCATAACATAAACATAGACATAATACAAGCATACAATGTCAATTCATATCCACATGTACTAACCTCGTATATTTTTCATGACTACTCTTCCCACTTGATTCCCAAAAGACCAGGAATCTTGTCATGTCATTCACCTACATTAAGAAATCATTCCTCCAGAAGAATGATCCTTGACAACCCTATCAGACAGTGACATAGATACATAGGTGCAAAGATACATATACATAAATATTAGCATAAAAAAATCATGATCCATGATGATCCTATCACACCGAACATACATACATACATACATACATATGTATACATATAAATATCAACATAATAATGATCATAACATAATTACCAGATAGCATAAGGTCAAGGTTATGAGAACTGCCTTTATATGTGCACACCATGCACAACATTGAGAACAATCGTTCCCAACATAGCCGAGGAATATGACGCCTCGAATCCATTCACCTTACCTTTCTTGATTACCTTTCCCATGATTGTCCCGTCATCGTCCACTTATACCAGTGGACCCAAGCAATCCAACTGGCTATCATAGTATTTCCTTCAACTACCCTTATACATGCACTAGGCTTCATCCAAGTCTTACCTTACCTGTCAGGTACCACAAACCTCTCCTCGAGCTCCAATAACTTCCTCCTTTCCCAACCAATTTCCAAGACTCAAAACATAAAAGGAAATACCAAGAAGAAAGAAAAAGAAAACCATGAAAACCAATAATAATACGACACCACAGAAAAGCAGTATGTCCATACACCAAGCGTAGACAAAGCCACAATCAGGCACAACAAATCACAAAAGACCAAAAGCAAAAGACTAGAAACAAACACCATGACTCAATCCCCATAGTTCCCAGTGTCTCCAATGAAATCCCAACCTGAGCTTGCTTTAATATTTCATGGAAATCTCTTTTTCCATGCAATCCCATGCATCATACTGCCATAAACACATAATTGTCAGTGGATAAGTAAACATAACAATATGCTAGATACCTTACCTTGTTATGCCAAGCACGTTTCCTTGTAGTTGAACACATCTATGCCATGTCTCAAGGGACTCCAATTCCTTTGAAAGATCTATCTATAACTAAACACCAGTTGTTATACCTATAAAATACATGTCCATGAATATAGCACATATCAACATAATTTCAGAAAAATTAAGATTAATAATACTTCCTGTATGCAAAGAACTCACTCATTTGGAATTAGATTTTCCAAACATAGCCAAAGGAATTGTTGCTCAATTCCTTTTGTTTACCTTTACCTTGTAGCAACTGAGTCTTACTATGTAGTATCACATCACCCAACTGTTAATTATATAAACACATCAATTATTACCTTGGCATGCTAACACCAAGCATGTGTCCCTGCAACTTCTCACACATGTCAATCACAAATTCAAAATATCAAAACAACATATCTATTAATTTGAAATCAACATTTACAAGACTAACAATCATGTCATAATCCATAGTCAACTCATAGTCATTAAACATAATGTTACAACTGTCACCTACTACACTCAAGTACATATCAACTATCTCAACAAATATGTGTTAGTACAATCATATTAAACCAAGATCATTTGAACACATACTCATATTTTTCAATTCATCAAACATCCAATCCACTTGCAAACATACCATGTTAAATTAATCAACTAGATGACATAATAGACACCAAACACTCAAACACCAAATAGACGACATAATCAAACATTCAAGCACAAAGTAGATGAAATAATCAAGCTCATACCTTAATTTGTCTTGGGGAAAGACATATTGTATGCACAATCAATCTAGATTAGCATGATATAACTTCACAACATATAAACTCAAACATAAATAAGGTCGTGATATCCATAATAGTCACTAGCTAACATGTTCACATGATTAACTCATAAACAATTATCATTCATACAATCTCATCTGCACATTTATTCTAGATTAGTATGACATAATATCACATCATATTAACTCATACCTGAATTTCATAAACCTAATCATCAAGTTACTATCATATAACAAAAACAAGTTATATATCATGTTCATCAACAACATATAACCTAATAGTCAAACTAACTATCATATAACAACAATAAGTTAACCCATAACATACTCAACAAAAACATATAACATACAACATAATCATAAAAATTTAACCTATAAGCTACTCATCAAAAACACCTAACATAATCATCAAGTTATCTAACATAAGACAACAATAGAAATGCATACAACCACATGTTACTATCATTCATGACTATCCAACACATGTGCATATGACTACACTAATCAACTAGCATCTATCATGTAAGTAACCATAACATCAATAGACATGTACATAAACCTAATGTATATAACCCTAATGCATATAGCAATCCATTAACTATCATACTTGCATGCCCAACATACAAACTTGTACGAATACGTGCTCTTTCCTTGAGGTCCAATGCTGCAACTTCACTTTAATGATCTGCATCTCTTGCTCTATCTCAGCCAACACATCAGCATCATAACAAACCAATATCATCATGATGACCTAATTGCATACAATGACTAAAAAATTCATGTCCGACCTACCATACATGCATAACCATAACCATGAAAATCCATGCACAACATCATATAGAAACCGACATGCATAAAAAATGCATGTACAACCATACACTCATGACGACACATCCCACAGCATCACCATCAACCTTCACATGGAAATGTCACTACAACCATGATTAACACCATGAAAATGCAACAAACACATCGTATTACAACACAAGAAACACATATGCAACCGACATGAATGCACGACCAACACACAACCCATCCAGTCTAAGGGGTGAACCATGCTTTGATACTACTCTGTAACACCCTCCTCCTACATCTACCTAAGTAATCGGCCAACTAGGGTAAACATGTGAAAAGAAGCTACTATGATATGATTCAACCTCCTAGGTGACCTTAAGGAAGTGAAACTGATGGAAACACGCCATACATACCTTCCACATTCGCTATAGGACCCCTGAGAACCATCCCAACACTTCTAATAACAAACCCCTAGGTCCCACTGAGGTTTTAGACCTATTGACCTCTAGACGCTCCCATGTTATGGGCTTGACAGTGTCCAAGAGGCTCTGGAAACTCTCATGACAAGGAATGCCAATTTCCAAGGACTATTTTGCTCAGTGTTATGTCAGTTTCTAGGAACTATTTTTCTCAATGTTGCGCCAACGTCCCTTGGATTTGAGCCACTTTTTCAGGCCAAGAGTCCATGTCATTGGCCATAACTTATTGGCACCTTCAAAATAGAAAGATAACAAGGAAAAAATGAGTCAGATGCAAATAATTGAACAAGCCCTTAACTGGACCCCTACTATACATGACAGGCATTTCATCAAACATATCAAAAATCTATAATCTACAGGTGTTAATAATAGATCTAAGCAGAGGGGTATCATAATCATCTGAGAATCACTAAGAAGCATTGATGCATCAACACATTAGCTTCCATTTCATCCATTAGGTCATAGATAAATTGTTGATTCATTTACAAGTAAAAAGACGATGAGAGCCATACATAGCTACTGTCATAAAGAATATACATAACCAACATAACAACAATAGAAATACCAAGGAAATCACAAACATATGATCCAGATATAAACCAATGTAATACTCATAAAAATGCAAGGAGAAATAACGTCATATTTTTGATGAAAAATCCAAACCCGGGATGGGAATACCATGTTCCACCCGACCATAGAAAGGTTGAGCTAAATCTCTCTTCAACCATTCACCCTTGTGCCATATTCCAAGCATGAATGTGGGATATCATAGAAAACATCAATCTAAAACCATATAGGGCTTCCAGAGGCCATCCACCTCAACCCATAAAACAATGATTCCACCTCATGGTCAAACATCACAAAACCATCATCATATTGGTCTCTACCCAAGCCTTCCAGGGCTCGAGAGTGTTCTTTACAACCAAGGCTTCTAGGTCTAGTAACTCAACCCCCAACTTATTCTGGGCTTCTAGAGCGTTTTTCCAACCAAGGTCTCTAGGAATAGTAACTCCTACCCATTTAGGGCCTTCAGATCATTTGTCCAACCAAGGCTTCCAGGACTAGTAACTCAACCAAAGATTTTACAGGGCTTCGAGAGAATTTTTCCAACTAGAGCTTCTAGGAACTAGTAACTAAACCCAAGCTAAAGGAAACATGAGAACCAACCAAAAAAAAACAAGGAAATAACTCCACAATCTCCATGTCTATCTAGGAAATGGAAAGGCTAGGCAAATCCACTATCAATCCTGGCCATCCTCCATGCGAATGACTTAGCATGACCAATAAACCACATGCATGCACCATGCATGCCAAAACTAGTGAGTAAAGGATACATACAACTCAGTACCTACAAGAAAAACCCATTGTAGTTGTTGAACCTAATGTCCTCTTGCACTTTCCTACTCTTTTTTTTCCTTCTTACTCTAAAACTCCATGTATGCCACACCCTCCAAGAGTGCTCCAAGAAAAATCTAAGTGTCCAAGAGTGAGCGAGAGAGCATAATGAGAGAGCTCCAAAACTGAACTGACCAAGCATACACTGACCAAGCCTACCACTAATCCTTGGAAGCCTTTTTCTTAATGAGGCTTCTATTTTCTTCAATTTCCATTATTTTCCTTCATTTTCCTCCTCACATGCAACCTGTGACCTTTCACCTTCCTTTTCTCCTAATTTATTTTATTTTCATAAATAAAATGCTAATTAATGCCTCATGCATTTCCAAAGCCTTTGACAATGTCGTTGTCAATTTCCTTAGCCATAATAACTGAAATGAACACCCACTAGGATGTTTCTACCACAATTCAGCTTAGAATATGTGTCCCATCAACCTTGGTTATTGTTTTTAATTTATTACTTTTATTACATGGAATTCTCACTAGGGTTGTTACAGTTTGGGTTTAGATTAGGTTGAGCAGGCATTTGTGGTTGCTTAGGTGGATTGTTTTGGGGTAGTCATGGTTGAGAAGAAGGAATAATTATGGAGGATGGTTGGGCTTCCTGAGGCCTCCATCCTTATGAGGGGTTACCCCATTGAGCAGGTTGATGCTGATATGGTTGTAAAAGGGGAATGATAGGTTGAGGAGGATAGGGCCAAGGAGAGAGCATGGACCATGATGAATTGTTTGGAGGGTACCAAGACTGGAAAGGTGCATTATGACTTGATTTGAAAGAAGGAATATAATGTATACCTTTCATACCTTGTTGATATGGGCTTAGGGCCTTATGGCTTCTTTTGGTTGATGAAGAAAATGTTTTGTATGCCTCCTTCTACTCCTTGATACATTGCTTTTAGACCTGGAAGAGATGGACACTTGTCAGTTGCATGAGTTTCCTCACATACATAGAAGATTTCTATTATATTCAATGGACACTCATTTATAGGGTACCTCTTGGTGCATTTAGTGGATAATATGACTAATTACATTTCTACCTCCTCTTGTTCTTCTTGATATGTATTGTGTCCATCTAGAAGGAAAAAGTATGTAAATTTTTTCTTTTAAAATCCTCTAAATTACCTCTTATTTCATTCTTTATGAAGAGGTGGAAGGTGAATAACTTATCAAACCTTGGCTAGATCTACCTCTTTTCCTTGTAACCGTAGATTGATTCTTGAACACTATCTTGATTTCCTGGTAATTGAGCTGGTAAATATCTTCGTCAGACATCATGTTAATGGTATCCATCAACTCTTTCTTGACCCCTCAGAGTAACAATAAATTCATTGATTCTGGATCAAGGGTGAAATTAGCTCTCTTATAGCTTAGCTAAAATATTTCATCAAATTCCTCTAGGGACTCATCTGTCCCTTGAGTCATCATGAATATTTATTCTTTGGTTTCCCTTGCTCTGCAATAATATTTGTACTTTTTTTAAATGTTTGTTTCATTTGAGCCCAAGTAGTGATTTTTCCTCCTTCCAAACTCATGAACCAATGTAAGGCTACATTGTTGAGGATGGAAGAAAAAATTTTAAATTTCTTCTCATCAGAGGTATAATCACACATCCTGCATAATACAACAAATTCAAACATTAAGGTGTCAGGGTCCTCAAAAGTTAGGCCATGAAAGTGTGGAAGAGAAGTGGGGCTAATGTTCTTCATTCTAGCTCCCCAATTTGTCTCTTCGATAGGAAATATTTCAGGTTGCCTATTTCCAAACATCTCTTTAGTGGCTAATGGAGGTTCTTCCCCCCTATAGGCTCCTTGAAAAACTCTAGTTTCTCCCCAAAAAGGTTCTCCAAATATTCTATGATTAGAGGGTCTCTAGTCTTCTCAAGTTTGTATCTAAGGCTTAGATGACATTCTGGAGTGATGAGAAGCAAAAAGTAAGCTTTAGAGAAAATTTTGGATGTGTTATGAAGAATTCTATGTATTTCTACATGATTGCTACAAGATGCCCTGTTTTACTACAGGAAAGAATTTGAGATAAATTATATGGTTCTAAGAGCGGTTTGAAGATGGAAGAAAGTTGTGGGTATATTTGGAGGGGTGTAAGAGATCTTACCAAGCCCAAATTGATGAGCCCCAGAAATGGGTAACTATATGGGATCATTTTGCATATTATTCTCATTTAATCCACCATTCTCCATAGTTTTATGCATGCTTTTGAATATATTTATGTTAATTGTGTGAATGGGAATAGTCACTTTACCACAAAGTCTAATACGTGCTTATTGCAGATTTTTGGACCAAGATCAAGCATTTATGAGTTGATTGGCAGCCAAATACGAAGAAACAAGGCTGAGGATTTGTAGGAGGGGTGTCTCATGCACTAAATGATCCCTTCCTTGAGTTATCCACCATCAGCAGAGTTCAACAACCCACCAAAGATGATTTCAAGGGGCAGTCGAGCAGGTCTAGTGAAGTGGTTGATTAACTGTAGTTTTGGGTAGCCAAGCTCCTAAAGTTAAGGAGGACTATTGGGAGTCCTCGTTTGCATAAGTAGGAAGGCTTCAAGCCTTAGTAGTTTAGTCATTTTTTAGTCTATTTTCACACTTTAGTGTAGCCCTGTATCAGCACATTTTCGAGCTTCTTCTTGTAGACAGTTTTTGGGATGTAACTATTATTTTTTGATCAATGAAGATGAATCCAACTTTACACCAGCTCTGATCTTTCTTAGGAGGTTGTAGCTATTGGGGTTGGGCCCAACCCAACTACCCAGTACTTCCTTTGTGTACTTTTATGTGTTTTTCTTGCATTCATAGAGTAATTTTTGTTATTTAGGTTAAAATATGCTTTATTACTTAGGTTGTTTTTTATGATTAAGATAACCGTTCATGCTTCAGGTTGATTTGAGGGTTTGGTAAAAAAAATATCCACAAAAAGGCTACCAAGCAGTCCTTGATCTCATTTCTCCCTCCTTGGGACCATGAATTGAGACCAAGGCACACTTGCTACCACAAAAACATTGTTTTTGCCTTCCAATGCAATTGCTAGTGTTAGATTTTGAGTTGGAAAAGTTGATATCAGTTGTGCTTTCATGCCTAAATCTATTTTTTCTGAGTTTCCATAGCTTTCTTGCATGACTTCTTGTCTATAAACTTCTGTTCATCACATTTCTAGTTTTTAGGGCAGATTAGGTCAAAATAGATAAATCTCTGGTTTTTTAGTCTTTGTTTGGATCAGTTTTGGAAAGTAGTGTGCAGAGAACCTATAAGACACTCCTACCTACCCTTCCTCCATCATAAAAACTACTCCAATCCTTCGCTCAATATTTCTTTCCCTCATTCTCCACACTTTCCCAACTTGCCCTAATTTCTACATTTTTGTGCAACATTGCTTTCTTCATCCTTGAACAAATCCAACCATATTCATCACTCCTGAGCTTCATTTACCAGGTCCTAAACCTCTTAAAATCCTTATCCATCCTTCATTTCCACTTTCCCACCGTTTTTCCACCAACAACCCTCTAAAAACCACTTTTGGCCTGTTCTTGTAGAATTTCATGTAGATCCCCTGCAACCTCCTGTAGAAGTTCACGCGAGTAATTTTTCGAGATCTGAGCACGGTGGAAATCTCCAGAAGGGTGCTAAGGACTCATTAGGTCCTCTCCACACCTTCCCAACCTCCTGCAAATGCGCACTCCATTTCCTTTCCCCAATAAACCTCTGCATAGTCAAAAATAGTTAAAACACATGCATAATAATTCTACATAAAATTGCTCAAGAATACAAAAAGATAATTTTTCCACGTTTATCTTCAGAAGTAGCTTAAACACATGCATTTTACCTTTTCAATGGTCAATGGCATCCAGTTCAGTAGTTTTACATCTCTTTTCTTGCACAAGTAGGGTTAGTCGGTAAAACTAGGGTTTGCTAGGGTTTGTGTTTCCTTTCAGCTTTCATCTTCTTTCTGCAAGCAGACTAGCCTCTTTGAGTTATATTTCATCCATCACAGCTAAAAGCTTCTTCTAAGAACTCATAGAAGTTGGCTTAAGCTCCTAGCGAACTTGTGCCAGCTGATCAAGTGACAGCTTGCAGTAAGAGCTAGTACTTGTGCATATAGCACCGTCACTTCCAAGTTTGTTACGAACTACCAGGTTGATAAAAGAAAAGTAGGGAGTCCCAAGAGTTGTAGCATCATTGCTGCAATATTGGAGCTCACCATATTTTTGGCACCATTACCAGGGAAGCATCAGAGTATTTTGTGATTACTGCTTTTCTTCTATTTTCTACTGCAACCTTTTGCTAAGTAGTTTATTTTAGCAAGAGTAGAGTAGTTGTTTCATTTCAATTCTGCAATTTAAATTCTGCAAAAGTAGATTATACCATTTCCTACTTTCATTTCAATTCCACAATTTCATTTTAGCAAGTGTAGATTAGTATTTCCTGCTTTCATTTCAATTTCGCAATTTCATTTCAGCAAGTGTAGATTAGTATTTCCTGTTGTCATTTCAATTCAATAATTCCATTTCAGCAACATAGATTAGTCCTTTCTTGCTTTCATCTCAATTCTGCATTTTCATTTCAGCAAGATAGATTTCAGTTAGTTGCAATTTGTAGTTCAATCTATTTCAGTTTTTGCAGGCACAAGCAAAAAAAAAACAAAAATCACCCAAAAAGGAGATTTTGTTTCATGCCTCGTAGGAACAGAGACAATTCAGGAAAATTCCTACCCAACACCCCCACCACATCATTGAGTCACCCTTCTCTCTTCTTTGGTGGTAGTGATCCTGAAGAACATATAGGTGAACCTCCAGAGATATATGAAGATCCTATAACAGAAGAAGAGAAAGAAACCATTCCTCCTAAGACCATGGTTGAAAACAGAAATGGTAGAGGAAATGGGGAGAGAGTAGAAGGTACCTTTCCCATCCGAGAGACCAATGGGGACACAAAAATGAAAAACATAAGTCCCTCAGCCTTACCTCACTTCCATGGATTGACTATTGAAGACCCTGATACCTTCTTGTTTGAGTTTGTTGTCCTTTGTCGAACTTATGACTATGCAGAAGACGAGAAAAAGTTGAAACTCTTTCCTTCTACCCTCAAGGATGCAGCACTCTGTTGGTTCATGGGGCTACTTGGAAACAGTATCACAACTTGGGCTCAAATGCAGCAAGCCTTTAACAAAAAATACCGGGACTACTGTAGGTCAAAGGATACAAAAGAAGAAATCTTTTGAATGACCATGGGAAGTGATGAATCTTTAGAAGACTATGAAGAGAGGTTTCAACTCAGTTATAAAAGAGCCAGGTGCACACTTGACCCCAAATCTCTGAAGTTGGTTCTACTCAGAGGAGTCCCTGAAGAACTTCTAGATACCCTCCATTTGCTAGCCGGGGGAGACATCTACCAGCTACCTTATGATGACATAAATACTGTATTTAGAAACCATTTTAGGGTAGCCAGAAAGAGAGGTTGGAGAAGTCAACTCTTAGCCAGTACCCCCTTATCTAGTTCATTCCTTAAAAACGATTTTTCAAATTAGATGGAAGATTTCAAAAGCGAGATGAGATAGACCATTGCCATGCAAATGGATACCTTGCGAATCCAAAAGAAGCAAGAGGAAGCCAAGAGGGCTTTGGCCATCTTTTGTCCCAGGTGCACTAGAAAGCATCCTAGGAACGAATGTCCATTGCACTCTGTAGAAGTGTGTTTTGTCTGTGAAGAAGACCATCCTACAAATCAGTGCCCTTCCTTGCCCAGATTTAAAGCTATGTACCAAGGGGCTGAAGGAGCCACTGAACCACTCTACTTCATGAACCAAAGGAGGCCACATGGACCCAGACCTTACCAACAGGGAATGCAAGGGACATCCCAGACTTATTACAACCCCAATCAAGCCACTTCCATGCCTTCTTGGGGTCCCCATGCTCATCCTTCTTGGTCCACACCCCCTCCTTGGTCGTATCCTCCTCAATACCATACTCAAGCAACAACTCACTCGTTTCATTCTCACACTTAGCCACAACCTTAGGGGAATGAACCTCATCAGGGGTGGAGGCCCCAATAAAACTCTCCTCCCGCTCTTTTGCCTCCACCACCTACTCAACCACAACCATTACCTCCTGCTCCTCCAAGACGACCCCATATACCTGCTCAACCGAACCCGAACCCCAACAATAGACAGGCCCAACAGGTATATACTGGAGAAACGACATGCCCTACCCATGCTGTGGAGATTTAGGAGATCAACCTACGATTTGGGAAGGTCCTCCCAGATAGCCAACCTCCTCCGAAGGAGGATGAGGAAGAGAAACAGGAAAGTGAACCCAAAGCCATTCCACCCTTTCTTGAGAGACTAACTAGAACCACACAACCAAGCCCAGAAGAAACTAAACTTCTGGGAGAACTTAAACAATTATGTGTGAAAATACCACTTCTCTAGGCCATAAAAGATGTACCAATCTACAATAAGTTGATCAAAGAGAAGTGTTTCAGGCACCCAGGCAGGCACAAGAGGGATGCCCCAACTATTAATGTCATAGGACAACTGTCTGAACTGATGTTGGGACAAGTAATCTGTCCAAAATATCTGGACCCTGGGAGTCTTGTAGTCGATGTCCACATCAATGGCACCATAATCCCCCACACTTTGATTGATCTAGGGGTTGCCATTAACGTAATGACCAGGGACACTATGCTCAAACTCAACCTTCAGAGTTCCCTAAGAAAGACCTCAACAGTACTGCAGTTGGCAGACCGCTCCACTATGACTCCTGAGGGGATTGTGGAAGATGTCATGGTCTCCATTGATTCCTGGGAGTACCCTGTTGACTTCTTGGTCCTTCAGCCAAAGGAAAAACTCACTGGGTATCCCCTCATCTTAGGAAGGCCTTGGTTAGCTACTGCAGATGCTTACATCAGTTGTCGAGCTGGGAGCATGACCATCAAGAATGGGCATATGTCCAAACAGCTAGTCCTATATCCTCCTGCCCAACCTCTGCTAGAACATGACTTACCTCTCTAGTTGGAGGAGGAAAATGAGGATGAAGTATACTCTACCCCATTGTGCACAGTGGAGGCCACCAGGGGAGGTCCTCAAACCGAGGATGATCTTATTGAGAATTTGATTCAAAATCCACCCCCCAGTGTGCTGCCATTAGAAGAGTTGGTGGAAGAAACCCAAGCCAATGCTTTAGTTAATCTCTATGTGGCTGATCCAACCTCTCTCTGAGTTAGGAATGTGGAATTTGGCCCTAAAATAACCTTGAATATCAACTCATCCCTATCCACCTCTCAGGAGAAATTGCTGTGTAGCTTATTGAACAACCATTTGGATGGTTTTTCTTGGAGCTATAAGGAGATGAAGGGGGTCCACCCTTCAGTCTGTACCCATCACATCTACATTAAAGAGGATTGTAAATTAGTCAGGAAGCCTCAAAGGAGGATGAATCCAGCCCTTAAGGACATTGTCAATGAAGAACTGCAAAAGTTGCTGGATGCGGGATTCAACTACCCCATATTTGACAGCGAGTGAATTTCTCCTTTGGTGCTTGTGCCCAAGAAAAACAGGAAGTGGACAATCTGTGTAGATTATCGAGAACTTAAAAAAGCCACCAAGAAGGACCATTTCCCTTTGCCTTTCATAGATCAAGTGTTAGATGGCCTGGCAGGGAAGAAGTTCTTTTCCTTCCTAGATGGGTTTAGCGGGTACAATCAGATCCAAATCAACCCGAAAGACCAAGATAAGACCACTTTCACTTGTCCATGGGGTACATTTGCCTACCGGGTCCTTCCCTTTGGGTTGTGAAATGCTCCTACCACTTTCCAGAGAGCAGTACTGAGTATATTTGTTGAGCTGGTTCACGGTTCAGTAGAAATCTATATGGATGACTTTACCCCTTATGGTTTTAACTTCCAAGAAGCTCTGACTAACTTGAGGAAATTTTTAGCCAAGTATATTGAAATGAACCTGTCCCTCAGTCTTGATAAATGTGAATTCCTAATGACTGAATGGACTATGCTAGGTCATACAATTTCTCAGCAAGTTTTACAGGTGGATCCCAACAAGATTTCTATCATCCAAAGGGTCCCGCCTCCTCAAAAAGTAAGAGATGTTCAGATTTTTCTAGGCTTAGCAGGATATTATAGAAGATTCATTAAAGATTTCAGTAAGCTAGCCTCCCCATTGCTTGGTCTTTTGGGAAAATATGCTGAGTTCATATAGACTAACAACTATCAAGAGGCTCATCTCCCCAACTAAAAAAGATTTTCACTGCGCGCGCGCTGCTGCTGAAAACGCCTGTAGGTTGCCGCCGACAAGTTCTTGGACGCTGCAATGAGCGGTCCCGGGGGTGGGGAGTCTACTCCCACCCCTCCTCATTCCTCTGCAGATGCCTTCAGAAGGCTGTTAACACAGAAAGGGAAGCAGCATCAGCATATTGAAATCCCAAAATTCATTAAAAAGCTTGACGAAATCCCAGAGATAGCACTCCTAGAGGAGCAATCGATCAAAATAGCTCTTGCGTTGTTTGACAGAGCCCTGGTAGGGCAGTTTATGGGCCGTTGGCCGTCCACTAAGACCACGGATGATTGGATACAACGAAAATGGAGACCGCAGCTGGAAAATAATGTGATTTGTTATGCTGTAGGGCGAGGCTATTTCATTTTTGAATTTACCACCAAGGAAGATCGCGACCTGGTTTTCAGAAACGGGCCATACTTTATGGGAAATCAGGGACTGTATCTCAATAAATGGAGTCCTGATTTTGATCCATCTGTTGATGTCCCCAAGGAGGCGCCGGTCTGGGTTCGTTTACCCAATCTCCCTCTCCACTGTTGGAGCTATCAATCTCTGCAGAAGATCGTAATGGGCTGGGTCGATTTATTGACAAAGCTGATCACAAGGGTCAATATACTTGTGCTAGAATCTGCGTAGAAGTTGATCTGGAAGCCGGGCTACCAGAAGCGATTAAACTCAAAGTTGGAGAATGGCAGCACTACCAGAAGTTGGACTACGAGCAACTGCCTTTCAAATGTCGAACTTGTCATGAGCATGGACACTTCCAGAGAAACTGCCCAAAAACCCCATCAGGGAACACAGTTGAAGAAGAAGGTTGGAAAGAAATCAGAAAGGGAAAAGCTATCCCAAAACCTTCCGGACAGAAACCTTCCGCCCCATTGGGAAATCCTCACATCAACCCAAAAGTCGTTGCTGCCAAAGACGGATTTCCATCTGGAGAAAAGATGGGTGATAAGGAGAACCAAGAAGAAACCGGAAATATGGAGAAACAAGGAAAAACAAATGCAGTAGAATCAACAGTTCCCACACCAGAGGAGTATCAGAGAGGAAACGAAGGCAATGAAGAACACATTAGCCTAGGCTCAGACTCTGAAGGCGATTTAGAAGAGAGAGATTCTGAATCTGACAATTCATTGGCCACTCCAATCAAGACGACTAGAGGACGAAAATCCAAGAAGAAACAGAGGGAGGAAGAAACTTACAAATATGTCCTCCAGGGATCCCAAAAAACTCTCAAATCAATGATGAATACCAGATCTGGACACAAAAGCAACAAGGCTCCAATGGGAGCCTCCTCTCCCCACAAAAGTAAATAATGAAATACGTCTCCTGGAACTGCAGAGGTTTAGGCAGCAGGTCGAAAGAGGAAGCCCTGAAAGATTTAGTGAGAATATACTCGCCTGAAATCCTCCTAATCCAGGAGACAAAGTTGGAGGATCGTTCCCTCCTCAAATCTAGTAAAACTTTTTGGAACAAAGGCCATGGAAAAGCGGTTAGCGCAAGAGGTGCCTCTGGTGGAATAGCCACCTTCTGGAACAGCACCATATATGACTTTATTCAAGAAAAAAGCAGCCCTCACTGGCTCTTCACTCAGCTACTTCACAAGGGTTCTGGTCAGCAAGTAAGTATGTTTAATGTTTATGCTCCTGTTTTGTCAAGTGAGAAAAAAATCTGCTGGAATTCGCTTCATACATTTCTTTTAGAGCAAAACCCCGAGAATATCATAATTGCAGGTGACCTCAATGTCACCCTTGATATTGATGAGAAAAAGGGAGGTTCCATTGTCAGGGATCCTGCCAGAGAATGGGTTGAAGACATAATGCTGGGCTGGGACCTGGAGGATATTAAACCTTCTTCAGGAAAATTCACTTGGTCCAATAAAAGAATAGGCCCCAATCATATTGCTTCCCGTCTGGACAGATTTCTTGTCCATTCTTCCTTCCTAACCAACGGTCTTATGGCATCCTCTAAAATTCTCCCAAATCTCACTTCTGATCATAAGCCAATTCTTCTCGAACTTTCTCTTGACTGCAATCTTGGCCCCATCCCTTTCCGGTTCAGCCCTTTGTGGATCCAGCAAGAAGGCTTTCAAGATGTGGTCTCCGACTCTTGGAATAGGCCCATCCATGGCTCTCCTTTCTTTGTGTGGGAAGAGAAAATCAGGATTCTAAAAAGAAATCTAAAAGACTGGGCTAAAAGACTGCAAACCCCCACATCCAAAAGAAAAGAAAATACAAATAAGCTTGCTGCTCATCAAATAGAAATGGAGCAAAACCCTGTTTCTCAAGGTATGCTACTAAAAGAAGTTGAGCTCCAAAAAGAGGTTCATAGATCAAGCAGGGAGGAGGAAGAGTTTTGGCGGCAGAAGTCTAGGATGCTCTGGCTGAAATCCGGCGATAAGAACACTAGCTTCTTTCATAAGCAAGCGGAAGCCCGAAAGAACTTCAAATCAGTCTCAGAGATCCAACACCAGAATACTGTGATCAAGGATTTCGAAGGCATCAAGAGAGCTGCATACTCCTTCTTCCAAGACTTGTATTTGGCTCCTGAAGATCCAGATATTGATCCCCAATCTTATCCGTTCAATTTAATCCCCAATTGTGTCAAGGAATCGGATAACGATATGCTGACAGCCCCGATCAGTATGGAAGAGCTTGAGGAGGCACTGAATAATATGGAGCCCGATAAAGCCCCAGGGCCAGATGGGTTCTCTGTCAGGTTCTTTCTGACTTGCTGGCCAATAATCAAAAAAGATCTTCTGAGGATGGTCAGAAAATCCCAGAATTGTGTAAAGATAGGTGGTGGCATCAACTCAGCCTTCCTTGCTCTGATCCCAAAAGAGAAAGGCGCCTCTGACTTTAGCAGATTTAGGCCAATATCTTTGTGTAATTCCAGCTATAAATTGGTCTCCAAAATAATAGCCAACAGGCTAAAAAACATCTTGCCAGACATCATCCCTGAAAATCAAGGCGGATTCATAAAAGGCAGAAAGATTTTGGATAATATTGTGCTGGTCCAAGAAGCCGTCCACTCTAGTTGCCAAAGAAAGGAGAAAGGCATGGTGATTAAGCTCGATTTGGCTAACGCATTTGACAGGGTGAGACATGAATTTCTGTTTGCAGTGATGAAGAAGCTAGGCTTTTCAACAAACTTCATCAACTGGGTGAAAGCTTGTATTGCCTCGCCTTGGATTGCGCCCTTGGTTAATGGCCGTTCTACTGATTTCTTCCAAGCTTCTAGGGGCCTGAGACAGGGATGCCCTTTGTCTCCGCTCCTTTATGTTGTCCAAGCCTCGGTGTTAAGCTTCCAACTAGATCATAATCAGCAAATTCAAACACTTCCTGGCATTAGAACTACTCACAAGGTGAAAGACATTAATCATGCCCAATTTGCTGACGACACTCTGCTGCTTGGAGGAGCCAGCTTGATTTCTGCCAGACATTTCAAGAGGGATCTGGACATTTACAGGCTGATCTCGGGCAGCAAGATCAATTATAGAAAATGCTCCATCTATGGCTGGAACTGCTCGACTAAAGAACTGCCTGACATAGCAAGACTTTTAGAAATGGAAGGAATCCGAAATTGGGAGTCATTTAAATATCTCGGGATACCAATCTTCAAAATTAAGCCTAAAGTTGCTCACTGGCTGCCGCTGCTTGACAAAATAAAGAATAGAATCCAAGCCTGGGGTGCCTCTTGGTTGAACAACGCAGGGAAACTCATCCTCATGAAATCGGTCCTAATAAGCATGCCTCTATTCCAAAACTCAATCCTCCTTGCCCCAAAAACCTTTCTTAGTAAGTTAGATACCCTGTTGAGAAGATTTCTGTGGGAAGGTGGGAATAACAATGACAGAAGAATCCATTTAGTGAGCTGGGAAATTCTCAAGATTCCATTTCAGGAAGGAGGCCTCCAGCTGCGCAATTTGGCTGCTCAAAATTTTGCTTTGGGAGCCAAGATCCTATGGAATTTAGTCTCTGGAAAAACTAGCTGGAGTAAAAGAGTTATTTGGAAGAAATACTTCCATGGGCAGCGATTGAGATGCCTGGATAATCCCCCAAGAACTCTAAAAGTTTCACCAATATTCAATCTTTGCAATGCGGCAAGGGAGCAATTCAGCCAACACCTATATTGGATCCCTGGCAATGGAAGGAAAATCAATATGTGGGATGATTCGATCTTGGGTGATCAACCAATGAAGCAGGTGAATGGTCTTGCAAACATTAAAGATTGGCTTCAGTCTCATAATCTGCACACATTGTGGGACATTTCAAACTGGAAAGAAGCTCCTGACAGAACCTGGGATGGGTGGAATCTAGGGGAGATCCCCATAATGCTGCAGGGGGAAGCCTCTTTACTTCTAGATATGCTCCAAGGAAAATCTCCCTCAAAAGCCAATGCTAAAGACAAAAGAGGCTGGGGGTCCATATCTGGCCATTATACTGTTGCTGAAGGTTACAAAAGAATTATGGCTGCTCCCCATGTTCCTCCAAATCCGGACCAATGGAAATTTATATGGGACTTTCCAGCTCTACCAAAAATAGACTTCTTCTGTTGGACCGTGGCACATCAAAGCATCCTCACCAGAGATAATTTGAGAAGAAGAGGAATGGAAGGACCTTCCAGATGTCCCCTCTGTAGATCTGATGAAGAAACTACCAATCATCTGTTGCTGCTATGCCCCTTTGCCCAAGAAGTCTGGAGGGGGGTGCTACTGTTAGAGCCCACTATCCTCGCTCTCCCAGACAACATTCCTACCTTGTTCAGAACTTGGGCCAGCTTATCCCCCTTCTGTCTTAAAAACAAAATTCTTCTCAAAACCAGCTGGATGTGGATCCCTAAGTTTATTTGTTGGAAATTATGGTTGGAAAGAAACAACAGAATTTTTCGAGAAGAAAGTTGCACTACAATAAGAGTTATCTCTAAAATAAAGGCTTTGTTGGGAGAAGCTCTGGAAGCCAACGCTACATCAAGGAATGAAACAAGATTGCTCATAGAAGAAGAGAATTGGTTTAAGGAATTAGTTCCAAAGCTAAAGGAAAGGCCCCCTCAATCTGTCCCCGCTCATTCCAGCTGGGAGATCAGGCTGGAAGAACAAGAGTTTATCAAGTGGAGATCGGCCTTGGAAGAGCATTGTTTATTCTTCGATGGGGCTTCTAAAGGAAACCCTGGGGTCGTTGGCAGTGGGGGAGTTCTATTAAGTCCTGGAGGCTTTCCGGAACTGAGATTCCATTGGGGTCTAGGAATTGAAACTAACAACAGAGCGGAGGCTTTGGCATTGTGGCAAGGGCTGACACAGGCGATCAAAAGAAATATCCTTTCTCTAGCAGTCTTCGGAGACTCAAGACTCATCATCCAGGCCATGCTTCGTCCTAAGAACTCTCACCAGGTTCAGTTAGCCTCTATCATTAGGAAAATGAGACTTCTGCTCCCTAAATTCAACAAAATATCTTTCTTTCATATCTTAAGGAACCTCAATTCCCTAGCTGATAATGAGGCCAACCTTGGTGTCCTCTGCTCTCGAAGATCCCTGGTAATAAACGCAATTGATTCATCTTGCTCAATTCCTTAAATTTCCAGCTCGACCCTCCATCCCTAATTGAAATAGGAGCTCTCTGTTAAATCAATCTTGTATCCAGACCACCCAAAGCTGAATCCAGTTTCCGAGTATGCTCTCTGTTATTTGATTTGTCTCTGTCTCCCCAGCGAATTTAAAGATTCCAAATGGGCGTATCCAAGCTCAGTTTCGATTTTCCTCTGTCTATCTCTTCTGCCGGATTGGACCAGAAACTTCAGAGCCGGTCTTCCCCGGGAAACAGCATCTACGAATCCTCCCATTCTCTGCGTTGGCAATTCCAGTTGTGGAAGTCTTGTGCCAAGGAAGTCTGCTGAAACGGTTCATCACAGATTCGCAGGCAGCCCTTCTGAAGCGAAAATTGATACACAGTTAGCTCATGATCCGCTTGAGGACTTTGCAGGAAGCGTCATCTCATCTATAGCCTTCAACACGCAGAAGTAGTTTATCTCATCAGCTCAGAACCTCGATTTGACCTGCATTTCTCTCGGACTGGATCTGCATTTTCACATATTCCTCTGTTCTCTGTAATGGACTCTTCAGACCTATAAAGCATGCGGTAGCTGGTTTACCGCCAATTTCAATATAACCGTTATTGTCCAAAAAAAAAAAACAACTATCAAGAGGCTCTGGATGTTTTGAAAGGTAAGCTGATAACTACCCCAATCTTGAGAGGTCCAAACCGGGCCCTACCTTTCCACATTCACACAGATGCCTCGAATAAAGCCATAGGAGCAGCCTTAGGACAAGTTGAAGAGAAGTTGTCGTATGCCATATATTTTGTCAGTAAAAACCTATCCAAGGTAGAGTTAAATTATACTGTAACCGAGAAAGAGCTCCTGGCTGTAGTCCATTCCCTAAACAAGTTCAGACACTACATCACTGGCTATCAAACATTCGTGCATACTAATCATGCTACGATTAGGTATTTGATGAAAAAACCTGATGTAAACGCTCGTATCATTAGATGGTTACTTTTATTTGCAACAATTTGATTTGACCATTGTTTATAAGCCAGGTAAGGAAAATGTTGTTGCTGATTTTCTGTCTAGACTAGATTTGCCTGCAGGTGAAGAAGGGATGGTGGATGATCAAATGCCAGATGAACACTTGTTTTCTATTTTAGTAATCTCTCCATGGTTTGTTGATATAGCAAATTATTTGGTTTTAGCATAGTTTCCGCCATACCTATCCTCAAAAGAGAAGAGCAAGATCATGAGGAAAAGTGCCCCATTCACTTGGATTGGGGGCAATCTTTTTAAACTTGGCCCAGATCAGATTTTGAGGTGATGTGTTAGGGAGGAGGAAGTTTTTGACATCCTCCTAACCTGTCATGATGGGCCCTGTGGAGGCCACTTTGCAACAAAGAGAACCGCCTTCAAAATTCTACAGGCAGGGTACTATTGGCCCACTCTTCATCAAGATGTCAGGAGATACATCAGCCAATGTGACAGATGTCAAAGGATGGGGAAACCTACTCCAAAGGATGAGATGCCCTTGCAGCCTCAAGTGACTTTCGAGCCATTTGAGAAGTGGGGCATGGACTTTGTGGGTCCTATCAACCCTCCTTCAAAACAGAAGTCCTACATCATTGTGTGCATGGATTACCTGACAAAGTGGGTGGAAACAAAGGCAATCAAAGCAGCAACAGAAGAAAAAGTAGCTGAGTTCTTGAGGGAAAATATCTTCTACAAGTTTGGCTACCCAAGAGAATTAGTCACAGATCAAGGAAGTCAGTTTACCTCTAACCTGATTGAAGACCTGCTCACTCATCACAAGATTAAGCATAGAACTTCCACCCCTTATCATCCACAAGAAAATGTATAGGTGGAAGTTACTAACAGGGATTTGGAAGGGATTTTGACTTAGGTAGTGAGCAACAGCAGAAAATATTGGGCAGATCGCTTGGTTGAGGCCCCCTGGGCCTATAACACTACTTGGAAAACTACAATAGGTTTCACACCCTATGAGCTAGTCTACGGGAAGAAGGCTTTGTTGTCCATAGAATTTGAATATAACACATTGAGGTTGGAAGCTCAGCTGGACCTAGATCTCAGCCATGCACAACAGGAAAGATTTCTTTAACTGAATGGATTAGATGAACAGAGAATGCAGGCCCTTCTCCACTCAGAGGTAATCCAACTTCAAAGAAATATATGGCATGACTGGCACCTCAAAGAAAAGCAATTTCAGCCAAGAGATTGGGATTTGCTATATGATTCAAGATACAAGGATTTCAAGGGCAAGCTGAGGACAAGATGGCTGGGACCATATACAATGGAAACATGCAATGACAATGGTTCAGTCTTTATTCAGACCATTGATGAAGAAGCCATCCCCATGCTCATCAATGGGCATAGATTGAAGATCTATAGGAAGCCCCTTTCCAAGCAGGATTTCATTGAGACTCTTGGTAAATCAATATTGGTAGTGGAGCAGGTCCCCATCTCCACTCCACCTACACCATGAAAAAAACAAACACAAAAAAAAAGAAAAAAAACAGACAAAAAAAAATGGAATAAAAGATCCTTGGGTGAAAACCTCTCGGAGGCGCCCACGGCAGACAGTGAGGGTGAAAACCTCCTAGAGGTGCCCCAGCTATCTCAGACAAAAAAAAAAGAAAAAAAGAAAAAGAAAAAGAAGAAAAGAGAGAAAAATAAACCTAATTTTTGTTGAATAAATTGTAGGTTGCAGGAAGGTCATTACAGGTTTTAGGAGGATCGCACAAGACAAAGACAGAGGACATGACCAAGATACATGCATCACTCACAATCCATTCCCACATCATCATTACCCTTTCCCAAGATCTAGTCTCATTTGGTCCGAAATTCCACATCCTACAGGAAGCTCTGTATCTTCTACAGGAGGATCCTGTAGAAACAACAGACAAGCAAAAATTGATCTCAAAAGAGGACCTGAGGGTTTGAAATTTGTCTACGAGGCCTATGAACTTCCTTGCCTCCATCCCTCACCATAGGTCACCCTTTTCCATCTCTGTACACCTCCATTACACTCGTTTTTATGTCCCTGCACAGTCACACACAAAAATCCTATTTTTTCATGCTGCAAACAAAATTTTAATGACAAATCAAAGCAGCAGGTTTTTTCACTCACTATACCTGATACCCTTCATCTGTGATTCCTTGTCAGCTGAGACCCTCATCAGCAATTGTAGCCCTACTCATTTTAGCTTGAATTTCAGAAGGAGAAGCAACTACAGGAAATCCTATAGGATTCCTGTAGCAGCTGATCCCTCTGAAAAACACACTACAGAGATAGGGAAAGCAAAGTATAGCATATGAAACATGCATGGAGCTCTATTTGAACATGTGAACATCAACAATATCCCGAGGCTGAGCATGCAAAGTGCAAACAACAACAGCAATGAAGAAATGGGTTCCAAAATCCGAAATGTGCATAACACGGTCGCGACTGCACAGGTAAGTGCCTAAACCTATTCCTCAATTACATGAATCATATTTCAAGGTTGCGTGACTATGGGGATGGTTCGGATTGAATGGAATTGGTAGCTAGTTAACTGGCCACCCTCGGTCAGTTACACATCCTCGTGGAATCCAAACAAGCCCTGTCAAATTCAAAACTGTCGATCAGATACGTAGCCAGCACGTGTGGAATGTCCATTCAGGAAGAAATATTTGGGACTGGTAGTGGTGGCGGCAGATAACGGGAGTAAGGGAGGTGATGGTGGTCAAATGGCATGCAAAAACATTATGACCGTGACGTAAGATCAATGGTCCGGTCTGGCCACCTCATTTCCTCACCACGAATCACACCCGTAGTTAAAAGACAGCTCAGTTAAGACATTCACCACAGTTTGTTCATTTTGCCTTCACGAAGTTCTCGACTGGAGTACGCATCTACCACTTCCAGAGCAGCTAACTAGTCATCCTCCACCAGATTTTTGCCTGTTTTTTGAAAATCTCCTGCCTAGCGGGCTCTACAGGAGCCGGGTGACTTCTACAGGAAGGATTCTACAGGAAAGGCAGAGAACAGCTCTGCAGAAAGAAAACTCGGGATTTTCATTGAATTTCAAGCTCAAAACGAGATAGGCTCGGGAAAACTTCTCTGTGCATGATTTGTTTGTATAAGGTGGTGAATTGAACACGTCATTAGATTGGAAAACGAGAGTGAAAGTTTGCTTGTGCATTGAAAAAAGTGAAAGTTTGCCTACATATTTCACTGAGTCTACCCAATTTCTTTTTTTCTCTGCATCCAAAATCTCCTCATCATTTTCCAAATTCACCTGTAAGGAAAATACATGCAGTAGTAGAGGCCAGCTTGTGTGTGTGTGAAAAAAACCGAATTTGCATATCTATCTATGTGCTAAGAAAAGAACCTGTGTCCTTATCCTCTATTCTATAGAAACAAAAAATTCTTTTCATAAATAGACAGTCAAATTCCAGGTGACAACAGTTTAAAATAGGGGAATTATTGCTATTTGATGTTGTAAGGAAGCACACGAGAAATTCCTTCTTGGGTTCAGAAAAAAACCAAATTCAGCTATCCTCTTTTTCAGTGATTGACTGTTTTTTTTCCACCTGAGCATTTTCTTTTCTGGTTAAAACACAAACTCAACACCATGCCAGGAGGATTCATGAGGAAAGAACCCTTAAACTCTAGCAAATTGTATGAGTACCCTGAGGTGGTGGAACTTTTCACCAGGGCAAACTAGATATCCTTCTTTGACAGAATTCAGGGTTATGATGAGGAGGTGACTGAAGAGTTTTTGATGTACCTAAGACCACATTCAAAGACACATGCCACAATTAGTTTTAGGGGTTTGACCCTAGAACTTACCCTTGATTTCATTAGTAGAATTACCGGTCTACCATTGGGGCTCCCTTGGAGCAAAGAGGAGAAATCATTGGGACAAGTGGCTAAGAAAACATTTTTTCTACCTGAGGAGCATCCTGTAGAAGACAAAAACAGGGTCAGAAGGACAAGCTTGCCTCCTCTCTGGAGTGAATTCAGTTATCAAATAATGAAGTATATCACATGTGAAGGGAGGTTTAGCATCATCTATGGTTATCATTTCAGGTTGCTACATGAATTGAGGTATGGAATGGACTTGCCTCCAACTAAAAAACTGAGCATCCCATATTTCCTCCTTCAGTCTTTAATTGAATGTGGTACAAAGTTAAATGCAGGAGTCCCAGATTAGTTAGCCCACCATGGACTCATCAAACTGTTGGTGGAAGATGCTTTACACACCTATACTATCCCCATAGCTTGGGAAATCTTCAGAAATATGTCCAGGGATGATAACATCAGAACTTTGGCTGAGAACATCAGCCCATCCAGCAGTGATGAGGGGGAGCAAACTGAAGAAATTGAGAAGAACATTGATGAGGGAGCACAATACATTCAAGAAGAGGGCAAAACAAAGGAATAACAGAAGGAAAAAGAGGAATTTGACAAGACTGCTGAGCCTAAGACAAAAAAGGAGAAAACAACAAAAACAAAGAAGGGAAAAGGGACAAAGATTGGGAAGAAAAAGGCCAAGAAAGCCCAAAAGAAGGTTGCCACAACCAAGGTAGGCACCCAGCAAGAGAAAGAAAAGACATGCCCTGAGATATTAGTGATACAAGCAGAAACAAGGGGCATAGAGATTTCTATAGGAAGTGAAGGAAAAGAACAACAGAAAGAGAAATCCCCTAAAACATTGGCAAGGGAAGCAGCAGTTGTGCTTGCTACATTAAGCACACCTACAAAACAAAAAGGAAAAAGAAAAAGGCAGACCTCCATGTACTTTAAAGCCAAAAAAAGCACAAGGATCAAAGTGGGCAAACCCCAGCCACCATCCAAGGAACCAATTGTCATTGAGGACTCACCCACTAAAAAGAAGGAAGAGTCTCCTTCCAGGATATCTATCACCTATGAAAGAGGAAGCCCAAAAACCTCCACATGGAAAGAGAGAATTAAGTTGATGGACTCAAAGGTAGTTCTACAGGAAGCTGAAACATCTCTACAAGAAACTCTAGCCAAGTTAAAAGAGACTGAGAAATTGGAGGAGAAGGCAGCCAAACAGTCACAAGGGGAGAGAAAGGCTAAAGAAATACTTGAACCTAACCCTCAGCCTAATTTAGGCTCATTTTACAATCTGTTCGAGGGTGGGAAAATCATTCCACAAAAATTTTTTGTACCGTTATTTTTCGAATTAGAGAAAGAGAGGGTCAGAACACACACATGGATGCAAATCGCCAAATCTAAAGGAGTTGAGGACATAGGCCACATGGAGGATAAGCTAAAATAATTAAGAGGGGAATTGGCCATGGTGAGGCACATAGAAAGCTGCAAAAGAGCCCAGCGACAAGACGAGAATGAGCTGTTGAAAAAGTAGTTGCAGCTACAGGAAGTCCATAAGGAAGATAGGCTGTCCCTTTTGGGAGGGCAGCAGCAGCAAGAAGGACCTCCAGTAGACAAGGAAACAACTGAGAAACAACAGAAAGAGGGATAACTACAAGATAATGTGGAGATGCTAACAAAACTACTGCAAGAATAGGAGTCTCAGGCAACAAAAGAAATACAAGTTTTAAAATAGCGTTTGCAAGAAAAAGAAGCCCAAATGGCCTGCATGGCCAATTGAGCAGTAGAAGCCTTACAATGTAGGCAACATTCTAAATCCTATGCATTATATCTTAAAGATCAATGGTTGCAATTTCAAATTAACACATTGGCCCAAAGGGGCACCACTCCATTTCAGAATTACAATCAGTTTCTACAATTGTGTGACAATAGCTCAGCTGAAGATAAGGCCAAGTTACCAGAATTCTATTTAAGCAACTTGGCACTTCCTAATATGAATCTATGGGACCCAAACACTGTATTAAGAGATCTGCAACTCATGGCCATGGCTTCTTGGTTAAGCCATGAGGAAAAGAGGGTAGTAGAGATTCAAAAGAATATGGCCAGGGAACTAAGTGAGCCACTCATGATCAGGGCAGAACCAAAATATCCCTCAACTCTTATATATTCCCATCGGTACCTTGCAGACAACCCTCACATCGCACCTGACTATGTTGAAAGGCAAGATCAGGCCATTGCTCACTTTGAAGACATGTAAAAGACTATTTGGTGATAATTGCATTCATGCTTGCACAAGGAGATGGAACACATTGTCCCATAGTCTGAAAATAAGAGAGTACCACTCCCCAACCAGAATGAGGGAGGCTATGAGAAGAGTACCCCTATACAAACAATCAATGCAGAACTTGAAAGCCAATTGGATTGGCCTTAAGTTCAGCCCTCCACTACTGCTAGGGCTGTTAGAAGGGGTCAAGGAAGAAGAGGAGCAAAGACAATGGGAGGAAGTAGACAGAAAGGCAGGTTTTCATGATAGAGAAGAGGACATCACCTTAGAGGCCTGGGATGTCAGAGAGGCAATCAAAGCGATCAAAGATGATGAACTGGATTAGTTGCTCAAAGGATGAGCAACACATTCAGTAGGGGGGTGATGATGAGCCCCAGAAATGGGTAACTATATGGGCTCATTTTGCATATTATTCTCATTTAATCCACCATTCTCCATAGTTTTATGCATGATTTTGAATATATTTATGTTAATTGTGCGAATGGGAATAGTCACTTTAGCACAAAGTCTAATACATGCTTATTGCAGATTTTTAGACATTTTTGGACCAAGATCAGGCATTTATGAGCCAATTGGCAGCCAAATACGAAGAAACAAGGCTGAGGATTTGTAGAGGCATGTCTCCTGCACTAAATGACCCATTCCTCAAGTTCTCCACCATCAGATCGGAGTTCAACAGCCCACCAAAGATGATTTCAAGGGGCAGCTGAGCAGGTCTAGTGAAGTCGCTGATTAACTGCAGTTTTGGGCAGCCAAGCTCCTAAAGTTAAGGAGGACTGTTGGGAGTCCTCATTTGCATAAGTAGGAAGGCTTCAAGCCTTAGTAGTTTAGTCATTTGTTAGTCTATTTTTTCACTTTAGTGCAGCCCTGTATAAGCACATTTTCGAGCTTCTTCTTGTAGAAAGTTTTTGGGATGTAACTATTATTTTTTGATCAATGAAGATGAATCCAACTTTACACCAGCTCTGATCTTTCTTAGGAGGTTGTAGCTCTTGGGGTTGGGCCCAACCCAAGTGCCCAGTACCTCCTTTGTGTACTTTTATGTGTTTTTCTTGCATTCATAGAGTAATTTATGTTATTTAGGTTAAAATCTTGCTTTCTTACTTAGGTTGTTTTTGATGATTAAGATAGCCGTTCATGCTTCAGGTTAATTTGATAGTTTGGTAACAGAAAAGATCCACAAAAAGGCTACCAAGAAGTTCTTGATCTCATTTCTCCCTCCTTGGGACCATGAATTGAGACCAAGGCACACTTGCTGCCACAAAAACACTGTTTTTGCCTTCCAATGCAATTGCTAGTGTTAGATTTTGAGTTGGAAAAGTTGATATCAGTTGTGTTTTCATGCTTAGATCTATTCTTGTTCAATTTCCATATTTTTCTTGCATTATTTCCTGTCTATAAACTTTTGTTTATCACATTTTTGGTTTTTAGGGCAGATTAGGTCAAAATAGATAAATCTTTGTTTTTTAGTCTTTGTTTGGATCAGTTTTGGGAAGCAGTGTGCAGAGCACCTGTAAGACACTCCTACCTACACTTCCTCCATCATACAACCTACTCCAATCCTTCACTCAAGATTTCTTTCCCTCATTCACCACACTTTCCCAACTTGCCCTAATTTCTACATTTTTGTGCAACATTACTTTCTTCATCCTTGAACAAATCCAACCATCTTCATCACTCCTGAGCTTCATTTACCAGGTCCTAAACCTCTTAACATCCTTATCCATCCTTCATTTCCACTTTCCCACCGTTTTTCCACCATCAACCCTCTAAAAACCACTTTCGTCCTGTTCCTGTAGAATTTCCTGTAGATCCCCTACAACCTCCTGTAGAATTTCACGAGAGCGATTTTTCGAGATCTGAGTGCGATGGAAATCTCCAGAAGGGTGTTTTAACAGTAAAAAATAGTTAAAACACATACATAATAATTTTGCATAAAATTGCTCAAGAATACAAAAAGATAATTTTTCCATGTTTACCTTCACAAGTAGCTGCATTTTACTTTTTCAATAGTCAATGGCATCTAGTTCAGTAATTTTACATCTCTTTTCTTGCACAAGTAGGGTTAGTTGGTAAAACTAGGGTTTGCTAGGGTTTGTGTTTCCTTTTAGCTTTCATCTTCTTTTTGCAAGTAGACTAGCCTCTTTGAGTTAGCTTTCATCCATCACAGTGAAAAGCTTCTTCTAAGAACTCATAGAAGTTGGCTTAAGCTCCTAGCGAACTTGTGCCAGCTGATCAAGTGATAGCCTATAGTAAGATCTAGCACTTATGCATATAGCAGCGTCGCTTCCAAGTTTGTTACTGACTACCGGGTTGATAAAAGTAAAGTAGGGAGTCCTAGGAGTTGCAACATCATTGCTGCAATACTGGAGCTCACCACAAATCTACTCAATGTGCAAGGGAAAAAGCAAGACTAACAACCTCCTGTAGCTCGGTGAGGCATATAGATAGTTTACAGAAACAAGTAGAAATGGGAAGTGGGGTGTTAAAGGAGGTGATGTTCATGATAGAAAATGATGCCATTTTTAACCTATGAATAATTAGATCCTATTTTCAAACAAATTACATGTTTATTTAATGAATATAAGCTGATTAAATGACTACAAAAACACTAACTGCAGAAAAATATACATACATACATACATACATACATACATACATACATACATACATACATACATATATATATATATATATATATATATAGATCAATGAAAGGATGAGTTGAATTTTTTAAAATAATATACTTATTGCATAAAGGAAACACTATTTTTCGTGCTCTCTCACACAGGGCATGTAGAAATTATCAATGTAGATCACCTGATAATGCAATGTAACTAAAGCAAAATACTTGATCTACTTCTACAAACAAACTTGAGGAAGCTTAATCGATTTTGAGCAAGATCAAATAGAACACATATAACAGATGAAGAAGAAACAATCACACATGAACACAAAAGAATATTATGGGGAAAGCCTTAGCTAGAAACCCCGATCTCAGTATTATCATACAAGTGGAAAAATCTCCGGATTACACAAAGCTTTAGCTCACAATCTATCTAGCTCTCAGTACAATCCCTCAAGGCTTCTCATAGACAGAATAGACAACACATATGCCTTCCTTCAGTCCTCCAAGCCTCCTATTTCCTTGTGCAATTTCTCCTAGGTCCTCAAGCTACCACCTGTGTGTAGTTACGTCACACACTACTCACGAAACTCAGAAATAACTGTGAAATCCTCGAGGAAATAACTCCTTCTACATACAAGAGATATCCTAATGGGAATATTCCTACAACTGATAGTACATTGTCCCATCCTTTGATCTCAACTGGGTCTTTGTCTGAACTGACATGCATGAGTTATTTATGAGAGAATATTTAGTTATCTGAAGTACACTAGTAGCATGCATGCATGCATGGACTAACTGAACTCACAATCAGTTCCACAAATTGTTGGAACTAATCTAACTGGACTTAACTCAGTTAACTGAGCTAACTAATTACAACTCAAAGTACAACTCATCCGGATCTCCTTAATTAAGGGATAACTTCCTCAATCAAAGGGATAACTGTTGCATGTCTTCACATAGGCTTCATGTTTGATTTTGTCTAACTAATTAACTCAAGATGAATTAACTAATTATTTTACAAACAACTACTGAGCTGAAATTCTAATTTTATTCACAATTTTAATTTAGGGACTAATTAAAATTGGAATGTATTCTGAAATGCTATTTATAGCAATGCTATTTTTAGCACTTCTATATTTAGCATTTCTTGTTGCTATTTCAACACTCCCTCTCAACAAGAAAGGGATTATCTGTCACCCCAATCCTGTCTCTATGGAACTCGAGTTTGCATTTTGACAATGCCTTAGTCAACATATTTGCATCCGGCTCCTCGGTCGAAACATACTGCAACAACATGATCCTCTTCACTACACAGTATCGAAGATCATGATACCGGATATTGATGTGCTTGGACCTATCATGAAATACTAGATTCTTAGAGATTTTGATACAACTTTGATTATCACAATAGATCACAGTTGGATCCATCCCCTGATCAAACAATCCAGCTAGAATTTTCCGCATCCAAATGGCCTCACATGTTGCCCTAGTGGCAGCCATGTATTCAGCCTCTGCTAATCTAATTGCAACTGGCCTCTGTTTCTTACTGTACCAAGAAACTGCAGTTGAACCAAGGTTGAAAATTCCTCCTGAAGTGTTCTTTCGATCTAATGGACTCCTTACCCAATCTGCATCTGTGAAGCCCTGAAGCTTCACTCCCTCTATTCTTCTGTACCATAATCCATACTGAGATGTGCCTCTAAGGTATCTCAGTACATGCTTAACTGCCTTCCAAAACAACTTGGTAGGATGAACCATAGCTCGACTCAGCTGGTTCACCACAAAGCACAAATCCAGTCATGTGTTCACTAAATACATCAATGACCCACAAGCTGCCGATACACAGTAGCAGCTACTACCTCACCTGAAGTAGCATCCTCCTTCCTCCAGTTACCTGCTAGAGGAGTCTGCATGGGCTTGCACTTCTCCATGTGGAATCTCCTGAGTATCTCATTGGCATACTTGCCTTGAGACACAAACACTTCCCATCCTTCTGCCACACTTCCATGCCTAGAAAGTAGTGCATGATACCCATGTATTTCATCTCAAACTCTCTTATAAGGTATTCCTTGCAAGACTTGATCAACTAATCATCACTTGTCAATATCAGATCATCAACATAAATAATAATGATCACTGGCTTACCTTCTACCATGATGTGGTATAGGTTCGCATCCGCTTCACTCTTTGTGAAGCCCAACCCGGTGAAATAGCTATCGGTCTAGGTGTACCAAGCACGAGGTGCTTGCTTTAGCCCGTACAAATCTCTCCTGAGTCGGCACACATGCAACTCATGATCGAAGGTCTCAAATCCTTCTGGCTGCTCTATGTACACCTCTTCCATGATCTTGCCATTGAGGAATGCATTCTTGACATCCATCTGATGGATCCTCCAACCAATATGTGCTGATAGTGCCAACATCGATATGATAAATGAGTACCTTGCTACAGGAGCAAAAGTCTCATCATAGTCGATCCCCTCGACCTATGAGAAACCACAGGAAACAAACCTTGCCTTATGTTTCTCCACACTACCATCAGTTGCTTGCTTTACCTTGTAAAGCCATCGGGAACTCACCACTGACTTGTTCTCTGATCTTGGAACAACATCCAAACACTGTTCCGAACTATGGAGTTGTACTCCTGAAAGGAAGATGGTTCGGTCTCTATACATTCCCCAACTAGGACCATGTAACCAGTGTACCACTCAGGTGACCTCCTCTGTCCGCACTGAGAAGATGGTTGTCCCACATTCCTCTCGCATCCATCAACAATTTCTCAGCTTCCCTTGAGTGTTTCTACCCATCTCTGGAAGACTCTGTATGAGTGGATGTCTCCACTCCTGGATCCTCTGCATGCAGCTGGTCCGCATCAGTCTGAGGCTCCTCCTCCTTAGGAACCAAAATTTCCTCCTCTGCATGCAACTTGAGCTCCCTCTCAAGGGAAACTCACATGGCCTTCTACTCGTCGAATTTCATATCTTTGCATACCACTATCCTCTGACTAGTAGGCAAGAACACCGGATAGTTGTGGGGTGTATCAGTGTACCCCACAAGTACTCCAACTCAACTATTGGCTCTAGCTTCTTCCGAGCATCTTTGGTCACATGGAAAAATACTGATGAGCCAAAGATCCTGAAGTGACTCACATCTGGTCTCTTCCCTAAGAAAACCTCCTCTGGTGTCTTCATCCCCAATATATGATGTGGGCTTCTATTTTACAAGTATACCACTGTATTTCATGCCTCAGCCCACAAATGAAGTGGTAGGCCTTGGTCATGTAGCATCGCTCGAGCTACTCCCACAATCGTTCTGTTCTTCCTTTCGACCACCCCATTCTGCTATGGATTATGGGGTGCCGTCAACTCCCGTTTAATTCCTTCTGTTGCACAGAAGTCCTTAAACTGTTGAGGCACATACTCTCCACCATTTGCACTTCGCAAGGCCCTTATCTTCTTTCCTGATTCTTTCTCAACCAAGGCTTTGAGCTCACAAAAATTTGAGAAGGTTTGATCCTTCTTTTGCATGAAATAGATCCAACATCTACAAGAAAAATCATCAATGAAAATAACATAGTACATTTGTTTAGCGGTGGAGGCTTTCGAGAATGGTCCACACACATCTGTATGAACTCGCTCCAGGATTTCTCCAGCTCGACTATCTCGATTCTCGATCCTGAAAAGAAGATTTTGCATACTTACCCAAGGTACAACCTTTGCATGTATCCACTTGCTCAAGTTTACCCTAGGGAAGTTCGGTAGAAATATACTGCATGATCTTCAAGGCCCCATGGTGCAAGTGGCCCAATCGTCTATGCCATAGCTCGCCAATATCTTGGCTTTGCACCAACTCTGCTTTGGAACTCAATGCAACACAGTCATCTACCTCCAGCTTGTAGAGATTCTTCACTCAAATCTCAATCCTCTTGGTCTGTCCTGTGGTGATGTGCCTCAGGAATGCCTTTCCTTTACTAAATACTACATCATAGTCTTTGTCTTCCAACATTGTGATGGACACCAGGTTCTTCTTCAGTCCAGGCACATACTTGACATCAGTCAGGGTGAAAGGAGCTCCATGCTCCCTCTGAAACACAGTCGTTTCTTCACCTGAAACATGATACTTTCCACCATCACCCATAACTATGCACATTTGGAGGTCCTTCTCCTCCAAGGTACTGAATAAACTCTTGTCGTAAGTCATGTGGAATGAGGCCCCACTGTCCAAGTACCAAACACAACCCATCATCGATGAAACCATGCATGCGATGAGGGTGAAATCCAATTCGAACTGTGAGGCCAGTTCCTCACCATCTGATCCTTTTGAGGATCCCTTCTTGGATTTCTTCTGTGGACAATTTGTTGCATAATGGCCCACCTCAGGACAATTAAAGCATCGCACTTTAGATTTTTCAATCTTCTTCCCACCATGGGAAGAACTCAATTTGGAATGGGAAGCCTTCCCTTTCCCTTTCCTCACCTTACTCGCTAAGGCTACATTTTCTTCATCATCATGATTTGATGAAGATCCACCTCTGGTGCTTCTCCTGAACTCCTCCTACATTAGATCCGACCACAATCATTCCCAATCTGGCAGTTTCTCTCTTCCATTTACTGAGTCTTGGTAGCTATGCAAACTCTTAGGAAGACTAAGGAGAGCAAAACTCACCATGTCATCATCAGTTGTCATAATTCCTACACTTCCAAGCTCATCCTTGCAGGTGGTGAGCTTGTTTAGATATGTAGAGATCGTGTCACCCTTTTCACACTTGATTTTCCGAAGCTTGTCTTTCAATGCCAGCTTCATCTGATCACTGTTGTTCTGATATAGATCCTTCAATGTTTTCCACATTGAAAATGGTGCCTCCTTCCCATGGAGACTCGAGACAATGTGGTCTCGAACTCCCTCCAGAAGAATCCTCCTCGCTCTAGCCACACATTTCTTCCATTTCGCCAATTCTTGGGCATTAGCAGCTGCTGGCTTGGGGAATACTTGATCAATGAAGTCCTTCAAACCGTTGTCCTCTAATACCACTTCCATGCAATCCTTCTAGGCTATATAATTTGAGCTGCCATCCAGGGAATACTCGAGTCTCAAACCATTGGACACCATTGGTGAAATTTGAGATGTGATAAGAATTCGATTTCTATAATCAAGAACTTCAACCTTTGAACTTCTCCCTTCTTTGTATATTGTTCTCCGCTTTGATCATCTTTGCTCTGATACCATGTAGAAATTTTCACTGTAGATCACCTCATAATGCAATGTAACTAAAGCAAAATACTTCATCTACTTCTACAAACAAACTTGTGGAAGCTTAATCAATTTTGAGCAAGATCAAATAGAACACATATAACATATGAAGAGGAAACAATCACACATGAACATATAAGAATACTCTAGGGAAAGCCTCAACTAAAAACCTCGATCTCAGTATTATCATACAAGTGGAAATATCTCTGGATTACACAAAGCTTTAGCTCACAAGCTATCCAACTCTCAGTACAATCCCTCAATGCTACTCATAGATAGAATAGACAACACATATGCCTTCCTTCAGTCCTCCAAACCTCCTATTTCCTTGCGCAGTTTCTCTTGTGTCCTCAAGTTGCCACCTGTGTGTAATTACCTCACACACTGCTCACCAAACTCAGAAATAATTGTGCAATCCTCAAGGAAAGAATTCCTTCTGCATGCAAGAGATATCCTAATGGGAATATTCTAGCAACTGATAGTACACTGTCCCATCCTTTGATCTCAACTGGGTCTTTCTTTGAACTGACATGCATGAGTTATTTATGAGAGAATATTCAATTATCTGAAGTACACTAGCTGCATTCATGCATGCATTGACTAACTGAACTCACAATCAATTCCACAAACTGTTGGAACTAATCTAGCTGGACTTAAATCAATTAACTGAGCTAACTAATTACAACTCAAAGTAAAACTCATCCTGATCTCCTTAATTAAGGGATAACTTCCTCAATCAAAGGGATAATTGTTGCATGCCTTCACATAGACTTCATGTTTGATTTTCTCTAACTAATTAACTCAAGATGAATTAATTAATAATTTTACAAACAACTGCTGAGCTCAAATTCGAATTTTAATTCACAATTTTAATTTAGGGAATAATTAAAATTGGAATGTATCTCGAAATGATATTTATAGCAATGTTGTTTTTAGCACTTCTATATTTATCATTTCTTGTTGCTATTTTCAATAGGGTACACAAAAGCTTCCAAAGAGAGCTCACTTATCAACCTGCAGAGACAATTCTTTTCTTATAAACTAGATTTATAGAACATCATAGTTAGACTAAGTGCATGCAAAAGAAATGCATAAAGAAATATATAGAGGAAGGGGATTGAGTACTTGGTTTGGGCCCTAACCTAAGGAGACTCAACTTCATTGAAGAAAAATCATACTAGAAACAAAATGATTCTTTTCATTAATCTCAAAACTGTTCAAACATGTAACATGACAATGGAAATAACAAACTTAAGTCTTAGTCTCTAATAGTCATTGTCTTGCCTCTAGAATTCAAATCCCTACTAAGCTATTAACATATCTTGAGGGGAAGCCTCCTTGAAGGGATGGTTTCTTCCCTAAAAAAACCTACAAAAGTAGAAGAGTAGAGTAGATCCTTATATTGTGTTTTAGCATATCACATAAGTTGTTGCATGTATAGTAAAAATCTACAAAGTATTAGAGCTGAAGGAAATATAGAAGAGGCGAATTCGAGTTTTTTGTGCAGGTGAAAATCGAATTTGCAAGTTTATACTTTAGAGCAACAATATGTCATTCTGTGGGTTGTGACCTGAGTATGCCTTGGAGGGAAGCTCGAATTACATAGCTTGGAAGGACAAGATGGAGACAATGTTGGAAGACAATGGCCTCAAGGAATTCATAGATCATTACATTCTTAAGCCTCCAACATCAGACGCTAAATATTTGACTAAATGGAGAAAGTGTGTGGCAAAATTGAGAAGGATTATCCTGGAAGGAGTTCGAGATCACATTGCCTTGAGTCTCCATGGTAAGGATACTCCATATGAAATGTGGAAGGCATTGACAGAATAGCAGTGACCATCAGAAGTTGGAACTGAAGGACAAAATCATTAAGATCAAGATGGAGAAGGGAGACTCAATTCTAAATTACTTGCAATCATATTTAACATGTATTTCTCATTTTTTCGTGTAGAAGGGTCCATCAAAAGTATGCAACATGGGTACTCTTAGGATGAGGAATCAAATTTTGCATCTAATGTGTAGACACTCGTTGGATGCGGAATTAAATTCCACATCCAAAGGATACCCATTATGGATAATTTTGAGAAGATCCACATTGATAAAAAATGAAGATACATTAAAAAAAAATGTGTTATTACTTTGCAATCAAAGTACTTTGGCCCCCATGCCCAAAAGTTTCAAGAACAATTCCTCAAATCTCCAATTCTCAATTACAATCTGTCAGCTCAGCAATTCAATCTTTAGTTCTGAATTTCCCTCTCCGTTCTCATCCCCCTAACCTCTCTGTGTACATGGATAAATAAGTTTTCTTAGGAATTCGTTTTCTCATCCGCCGCGCTCCCCATACTTTTATTTTCTTAGTCATGTATTTACGTGTAACCTCCAAGCACTTATTCGTATAAGTGAATATATATTTAGAAGGTAGTTGTTATGTTAGATACATAACTTTAACTTTTACATTTTTAATTATATCATTTAAATACAACGAATAGTTATACTTCAGGATTACTGTTGCTGAAGATGATATGGAGATCCTAGCTCTTCTAGGACTTCCCATGAGCTGGCACAATTACCAAAAATCAGTTAATGAGAGGGAGAACCTATTGGATTGGGAACGACTGCAGTCAGATTTGGTACAGGAAGAGATTTGGAGGAACACCAGAGATGGGACTTGTTCCAAAGAAGTGGAAGAGGAATTTGCATTAGTGAGAAAAGAAAAGAAAGCTAAGGGAAAGAATTCCCAAGGTGAGGCGGGCGACAAGAAGAAGGACTTGTCAAAAGTCAAGTGTTTTCACTGTCACGAGTACAGGCACTATGTGACCAATTTCCCATAGAAGAAAGCAAGCAAGAAGGAGCCAATAGTAGTGGCAGCACGTGAAGCTCTAGCTTGAAAATTCAAACTACATTTCACTCTCATTGCATGCATGTCTAGCATTTTAATGGGAAGTGTGTGGTATCTCGACAACGGTGCCTCATTCCATATGACGAGGAATATAGATCTCTTCACTGACTTTGATGAGAAATACCTCAAGCAAAAGATAGAGTTTGGAGATGACAGGAGGTATAACACATAACACAATATTTCTCTGGTGAGATAAACTACTAGAAACCTCGACTATCTATATTGCATTAATCAGAAGATCTAAGAAGAAAATACAATTCTTTTTCAACTTGAACAATTCTTGCACTAATATAATCTAACTCTCCGCTTCCTAGGCAAGCCTTGGATGAATACAATATGTTTTTCTCAACCTTGATATCAACCTACACAAGTATTTTCTATCATCTATCTGACTGAATTCCTTTGGCCAACACTTAGCTAAATTCCTAGCCTTACAAGCCCCTACTTCCTTGCTCAATTCCTGAGAGAATTAGCTCATATTTAATTGGTAAATCCACTCTCCATAACTATGCAATGCAAACATAGGTCTTCAACTGATTGCATGCACCATTTGTACAACTCAAACAATTATACAACTGATAGTACATTGTCCCTGAACTCTAATATCAACTGGTTCCTCCTCTGAACTGACATGCATGAGTTATTTATGAGTGAATCCTCAGTTAACTAGTGGTACTAGTGATGCACTGGTGCACTACTCTACTACTAGACCTATACTAGTTTCTCAAATAGTTATAACTAATTTAACTGACTATAACTCAGTCAAACCGAGTTATCTAATTACAACTCAAAAGAACTCAACCTGGGCCCCTAAAATTTAGGGATCACTCTACATGACTCTAGATAGACTTCCAACTCAAATTTCCTAAGTCAATTAAGTCAATTTAACTTAATTAACTATTACAAGTTGCTATGAAAATATAATTACAATTTAATTCTCAATTTAATTCAGGGACAAATTAAATTAGAATTTCTAGATGTTATTTTTAACATTTCTTGTTGCAATTTTCAACAAGTGTAAAGTAATTGAAAGAGAAAGGAGAAAAATATACTTTTAATGTTAAATTAATTTTATATTAACATGATGTATATAAAATTAACTTGGTGTATATATATATATATATAGAGAGAGAGAGAGAGAGAGGGGGGGGGGGGGGGTAATTTAAAGAGAGTAAAAAATATATATTTTAACGTTGACCATAAATAAAATATAATTCATTCAATTTTTAATATGGATTTGATATGTTACATTTAAAAAATATGTTAATGTAGACCATAAATAAAATATTTCAATACCCATGTTTAATCCCTTCCATGCTCACGATGATGTGTGGGTGTATATATATATAGATATAAATTCCTACATCTCAAGCACCAAGAGGAAACAAATCTCTAGAGGTTTCGAGAGAGGTTTTCACAAAAGAACATAACATTAAATTAAACAATTTGAAAAACAAATAAATTAAATAGAAAACAAATAATTTTATATGTACATAATCCAAATCTAGAATAATCTTCACCCCAAATCTATCAAGATCTTAGAGGAATCAAATCTATAGAAGTGCAAAAATATTTTAGAGTGCATAACTCAAACCAATATATATCAATCTTAATCACAAATCTATTTAAAATTTCCAAGATAGATCAAATCTCCCGATGTGTACCTATTTTAGAATGCAAAATATGAAAAAAAAATTGCACCTCAAGATATTTGATCCCTCATGGCACTTTATCTATCTATATATATATATATATATATATACCATGTGTAATTTTCCATTGCTTAAATTGCATTTTTAAATGCATTAGTTGACTAGACGTCTTGAAAATTCCATTGGCCACTTGATTGTGAACCACACAACTTAAAATTTTAGCCAAAACATATACTTGAAAATAGCTTAAATGTAGAATAGTGAGACTAATTGAAATATTTTTTTATTTAAAGGATATTTTATTTTGATTTTGAAAGCGAAACATGTCAACTAGAGGTTGAGCAATGAATGACTTACACATCTCTCTCATATTGGGTCATATTGGGTTGTAGATTGCACCTTTTAATGCAATTATGGTCAACATCTCTCTCTCTCTCTCTCTCTCTCTCTCTCTCTATATATATATATATATATTCAAATAGATTATATAAGTATTATATTGAAGTATTTTTTAAAAGTATAAAAATTATATATTTTCCTCACGTGAAAACATTTGTATTACTTTTAATTACATTATTTCTATTTAAGGTTGATAAATTTTATTTATGGTTGAGAGTGAGAGTGAATAGTGAACATAGAGAGTCGGATTAATGATGTGATTTGTTTTTTTATTATAGTTGACATTGTTTTTTACTTAGAAAACATTTTAATTTTGTTTTAAAAGGGATGTGTTAAGTGGAGGTTGAACATCAAAGGAATTACACATATCTACATATTAGTTGTAGACTCCATGATAGGAAGGGAAAAAATTACACTTCTCATTTATTTTGAGAAACGCACCAATAAAATGTATTACTCATAAGAATTTTTTTATTTTTCAATTTCTTTATATAATATAGATAATCAACTTTGAAATATTTTACTTAATGTGTGCATTGAAAAATTGTATTTATGATCCACATTATTCACATCAATTAATTTTTTCAATATATTTTTAAATATGTGTCTCCCTTCATGTGCATATTGCACTTCCAAAGATTTGATCCCTCCCCACTTGATTGATCAGAGGTTAAGATGGATCTACAATAGTTGCATTCTTTTTACTACCCATTATGAGGAGGTATTTTCCTGTAATTTTAGATTTAAAAGTAATAAAATAGTACTTGCATTAAAAATTAAAAAATAGTAATAATAATAAAAAAATATTTCAATGTTGAACATAAATAACATACTTCACTTTCCACCTTAATTTTAGGCAAGCATATATCCATCCTAACTCGAGATCTGAGAAGTCCCAAGAGCAGTAAAATCTTTGGAGCTGCAATCATTTCCTCAAGTTTTGCAATAAAAAATATGATTGCAATTTAAGAGATTTGACCCCTATTGAAGCTTGATAGATTAGCAGCTAAGATGAATCTATTTTGGTTGATATTATAGCCTTGGAACTCTCAGTTTTCTCAAGACTTGCATTACTTTGATAACCAATTGAGCTACCTGTGGGACAACAACTTTATATATATTTATATAAAGAGGTAAAGTGTAAAGTAATTGAAAGAGAAAGTAGAAAAAAAGTACTTTTAATGTTAAATTAATTTTATATTAACATGATCCATATAAAGTTAACTTGATATTGATATCTATATATATATATATATATATATATATATAGAGAGAGAGAGAGAGAGAGAGAGAGAGAGAGAGAGAGAGAGAGTAATTTAAAGAGAAAGTAAAAAATATATATTTTAATGTTGATCACAAAATAATTCATTCAATTTTTAATATGGAGTTTATATGTTACATTTAAAAAATATTTCAATGTGGGTAAAATAAAATATTTCAATGACCATGTGTAATCCCTTCCATGCTCACGATGGTATGTGTGTGTGTGTATCCATCTAAACTCCAACATCTCAAGCACCAAGAGGAATCAAATATCTAGAGGTTGCGAGAGATGTTGTCACAAAAGAACATAACATTAAATTAAACAATTTCAAAAACAAATAAATTAAATAGAACACCCCAAATATATCAAGCTCTTAGAGGAATCAAATCTATTGAAGCACAAAAATATTTTCGAATGCATAACTCAAACCAATATAGATCAATCCTAATCACAAATCTATTAAGTTTCAAGATGGATCAAATTTCTTGAGGTGTACCTATTTTAGAATGCAAAATTTGAAGAAAAAAAATTGCAGCTCAAGATATTTGATCCCTCTCGACCCTTTATATATATATATATATATATATATATATATATATATATATATATATATATATATATATATACATATACATATACATATACATATACATATACATATACATATACATATAGATACATAGATATATATATATATACCATGTGTAATTTTCCATTGCTTAAATTTCATTTTTGAATGCATAAGTTGATTAGACGTCTTGAAAATCCCCTTGGCCACTTGATTGTGTGGACCACACAACTTAAACTTTTAGTAGAAACATATACTCAAAAATAGCGTAAATGTAGAATAGTGAGACAAATTGAAATATTTTTTAATTTAAAGGATATTTTATTTTCATTTTGAAATGGAAAAATGTTGAGAAATGAATGAATTACACTTCTCTCTCATTTTGGGTTGTAGATTGAAGCTTTTAATGCAATTATGGTCTCTCTCTCTCTCTCTCTCTCTCTCTCTCTCTCTCTCTCTCTCTATATATATATATGAAATTAATATTGAAATATATTACTTAAATGGATATTCAAATAATTTATATAAGTATTATATTCAAGTATTTTTTAGAAGTATAAAAATTATATACTTCCTCAGGTGAAAACATTTTTCTTACTTTTAATTACTTTATTTCTATTTAAGGTTGATATATTCTATTTATGGTTGAGAGTGAGAGCGAATAGTGAACACTCGAGTGGGATTAATGACGTTATTTGATTTTTATTATTGTTGACATTGTTTTTTACTTATAAAACATTTTATTTTTGTCTTAAAAGGAATAAGGAATTACACATGTCCCCATATTAGTTGTAGCCTCGATGTAGGGAATGGAAGGAATTACACATCTAGTTTATTTTGAGAAACAAACCAATTAAATGTATTACTCACAAGATTTGTTTATTTTTCAATTTATTTATATAATATAGATAATTGACATTGAAGTATTTTACTTAATGTGGGCATTGAAAAATTGTATTTATGATCCACATTATTCACATTGATTACTTGTTTTCAATATATTACTAGATATGTGTATCCCTTCATGTGCATATTGAATATTTTGTCTAAAAGAGATTTGCACTTCCAAAGATTTGATCCCTCCCCACTTGATTGATCAGAGGTTGACATTGATCTACAATAGTTGCATTCTTTCTACAACCCATTATGAGGAGATATTTTCATGTAATGTTAGATTTAAAGATAATAAAATAGTACTTACATTAACAAATAAAAAACATTTCAATGTTGAACATAAATAAAATAATTCAGTTTCCACCTTAATTTTAGGAAAGCATATATCCATCTTAACTCCATCTAAGAAGCCCTAAGAGGGATCAAATATTTGGAGGTGCAAGCCTTTCCTCAAGTTTTCCAATCAAAAATATGTTTTCAATTTGAGAGGTTTGACCCCTCTTGAAGCTCGGTAAATTAGCAGTTAAGATGAATATATTTTGGTTGATATTATAACTCGGTATGAAGGAGATGTGTAATGAGTTTTGTTCTTAACATAGAGTTGATATCTATATATATATATATATATATAACTCAAAAATTAATATTTCACTCTCAACTAAGTAAAATATTTGAATGTTTATATTAAGTAAGATAACTTTATATTAAATTTATATAAAAGGATAATTAAAAATAAAAATAAAATATTATATTTTCACTTTCTAGAAAACGTGTATTTTTTTAATTTTAGAAATATTTAATGTGGGAAGCTAAATAAAATATCATGCTAAGTAATATATTTTAATGTGGACAATGTGGAATATAAATAAAGTGTTTCAATGTCTGTATTAAATAAAATATTTCAATGTCAACTATGTATATTATATAAAACAATTGAAAATAAATAATGATAATAATTATCATTAAAATATTTTATTGGTGTGTTGCTCCAAATGGAGATGTTTAATCCCTCAATGTGGAGTTTTTTTTTTTTTTTTTTTTTTTTTTTTTTTTCCACAGAAAAATTCCAACCTTTTATTAATAAAAAGGGTTACATAGATATATGTAAGCATAACGCCAAGCCTGAAAACGCCAGCAAGGGCGAGACTCAGCTACAAAACTGCGCGTTTACAGAGCACGCCATCGCAGGAAGGAAAAGACCCCTCCCAAAACGCTCAATTCAATTGAACACAGGCCAAACGACCCGCAGCTAAATCGAGAGCCACCGCAGGTGAAAAAGCCTCCAAAACCAACTGAAACGTTGGAAGAAGGGACCACGCGACTTCTAGTTAACATCCAAGATTTAGGAAGCCACTGCAAAGAGACTGGAACCACTGCCCGGGCATCCGCATATAGGGAAAACAGACCAAGAAATCCGGCAGGGGAGGAACAAGCGATGAAAACAGGGAAAAAGACAGAACAACACAAGAATATTTACAGGAACAGAAGAAAAGGGGAACAAATTTAAGCGAATATGGGTTGATCTACAGGCTGAACAACCCCATTATCTACCTCCGAGACAGTCCACAACCCCACCTCAAGGTCTACTCCTTCTTTGGAAAGACGGTTCGCTTCAAAATTCCTTTCCCGGTAAATATGACTAAGAGAAATCTTCGAAAAACGATTCCTGAGCCGAGAAACTTCTCTAAACAGAGAAAGCAGAGTAAGATTGTTGTAGCGATGAGCCCCGTTGAACCATTGCACCACATTCATGGAATCCCCGAAAAGCTGGGCTTCTCTCACATTTCGGAGAAAAAGCCAGCAGAGGAGGAGATGAAGGGCTTTCAATTCGGCAAAATTATTTGAACCCTGTCCCAGACCTACTGAGGCTTTAACCATCTTCTCCTCTTAAAAATGAATGATCAAGCCAGCCCCACATCGACCATTAGGATCTGAAGCCCCATCAAAAAAAGCCCACGGCATAGAGGGTCTAATGACTTCTTGGCTAACAGCTCTGGAAGGATTAGGAGCTTGAGGGATAGGTATGCTTTCATAGATGGCAGCTCCTTCAGCGACAAGTCTTCCAATAGGGAAAGCAGAGTCCTTGAAAATAGCTTGATTTCTGGCAAGCCAGGTCCCCCATGTAATGAGTAAAGGAATGGTTCGTTCCTTTTCGTTTAAAGAAATGTTCCACCAACTCTGCCAGGCCTCTAAGAGCCCCTGCCCTTCCCATCTATGAGGAACATTTATTAATCTTAGCATTGCTGCCCAAAGACTGGAATTGAAAGGGCAAAGGAGAAATAAATGCTGAGCTGTTACATGGTGCGTGTGTATCTACAACAAGACCAACATAGATCCATATAAAGCTCAGATACATCAAGCATCAAGAGGGATCAAATATCTAAAGATGGCGTTGAATCATGTTGTCATTGATGCCAGCATTCATCCTTGAATGCTCTTAATACTCGTCTAGTTTGAAATGATTAAAAGCTCGAAATAACAAGAAGCCCTAGAAAATATGAAGGGAAAATCCTAGAATCCCCGCACTTGTTAAATATTTTGAGGATGAAGATCAATGTATTTTCTTGCAAGGACGTCTTCATTTGATAGCCCTACAGTGCCGAATCAATGGGTTCTTTCGAAGATGTCAAGGTTCAAGATGATCCATCCACAAAGCTTTTTCATACATTCTTCTAAAGAATTCACCTTGTTGAGTTCCTGTGAATGTTGAAGAGGGGGGGTTTATGTAGTAGTGGGTTTGCATTTGAAGATATATCTTTCGACAATTTGATGGTAGAAGTCATCATAGGTAGTTTAGTTAATGTATGGAATGCAAGATTTAGACATGGAAAATTTTCAAGAAGGACTACTTGTCTTGATGATGGGTAGAATCAGTTGTGGCAAGCCATGAGAAGCAAAGAAATCTAGGAAGGAGAGAAATGGTTAGAGAAAGAAAGGAATTCTATTGCAAGAAGAAGTAGTAAGAACACTCATAATATTCATCTAGTTTGCATTGATTGGAAACATAATAAGCAGCCCTGGAAAAGAGAAAGGGAAAACCTAGAAGCCATGCATTTGTTAAATATTTTTAGGATGAATATCAATGTATTTACTCACAATACAATTTTCATTTGATATCCTTTGTCATGTTGATTCCAATAGTATATGGCATGCATCGTGGTTCATCTCGATTTAGGAGATATTCTCAATCAAACTTTGAGCCCCCTCTTGTGGTTAAGAAGCCCCAAAGATCATGTGGCAAGGAAATTTTAGATTTTCTCATTTGTGCCATCTTAATTTAAAAAAAAAAATAGTTTTAGGCCTAGGATACTAACCAATTGTTCATTCGTATTTATCAAGGGCAATTTATTTGAATTTTTGTGGGTTAAGTTCGACCTCGAAGTCAATTTGGCCTCAATGGAGAATCCATTTTTGACTCCAAAATTTTAATTTGAAATTAAAATCTAAGTTTGGCTTCCCTCTAAATTTGATCAATTCGGATCCTCTTAAAACCTCCTTCTCTAAAAAGGGCATTCATATCCTCCAAAGATATGACATATTCCATGAAATATTTTAAAATTCTTTCTGCGACGTTAGGTAGTCATGCCAAGAAAATGAGCATGGCTATTTTGAAGTCGAAGTTTGGGTTTATTTTTCTTGTTTGAGTTTGATTTATTTCATTGGTTCTTGTGAATTTTGAGGCCATTCAACCCTCCCTTTATGAGGCTAATCAAGGTTCATTTTCTAAGGAAATGTGTGGATACATTATCCATGTTTTGAGGCTACTTAGATTTCTTCTAAGAAAATATATGGACTTATTCTTTGTGCAATTTTAGTGGTATTATCTGGAAAACCCATGGCACATTCTTGGTGAAGCTTTGATTGGAATACACCCATGATATCATTTCTAAGGCCAGCTTGACAGAGACCTACTAGACCCCCTTTGAAAAGGCTTACTGTGATACCTTCTAAAGTTGATATAGAGGCTAAATAACCAAGATTAAAGACAAGTTTATAAGGTCAAGTCTTTGAATTTTTTGATCCCATCCGAGATTTATTAAGTAAATATTGAAGACTATTAAAACTTGAGCTTGTTTGTGAATTTGGAAGTTTTGGTACAAAGAGCAAACTTATCATCTATCCTGGGCTAATTCAAGGTTCTAACACTAATCTAGTGTGTAATTCTGATCCATATTTATGAGGGAACAAAATGAAACATATATGTGAACCGAAACACAAAGATACAATGAAATAGAACTTCAAATAATAAATAGCAAATGTTGAAAGTGTTTACATACATAAGAGAAACAAACTAGCTTGGGCGATGGTAGCTTATCTCTGAGAAGAGATGTGATGGCTACATGGCCTTTGAACTTTGTTATAATGAGGTTCGGTGTTGGGTATGTGTTATATTATTTAGATGACTAGTCTCAAGTGCTGGGTGAAGTAGGGGGTTGCACAGGGTCTAGGGTAGCACCCCAAGATTTTTTTTATGCAAACCCAATAATAGTTGGGTGCACCCAAGGATGGGGGGTGAATTGAAAGATGGTGAGGGGACATATCGATGGTTTTTCACGTGATTTTGGGTATGATGGTTTTTTCCCATTGTATTTTGTAGATTTGGTGAAGGGAACTATGATTATGTTCTAATCTAGTGTTGATGGATTGGGGTTTATTAATGCTTCAACATCTACATAAAGTATTTTAACATTGAAAGGAATATAATGGAAAATCAATGTGGTTTTCTTGTTTTGGGTTCCAAGAGAAAAAATTTGTGTATATTTTATGTTCTCGCCGGTGTGTATTTTTATATTTTAAGAATTTGTTTGTAGGTAATTTCTATACAGGGCTAAATCCTACACTCGAAGGCCTTTTTATTATTGAGTAACAATGGGAAACCCTAAACATCCAAAAACGTAACCCTAGGAGATGAAGCACCAATAGTTTGTGGGCCCCACTGGGATTAGTTGGAACACCAACTTCCTGGGCCCGTATTTTGGGCATATGATCTTCATTTGGAATGCACAATACCTCATGAGAAATATTTGTTCGAAGAAAAATAATTTTTTGGACAAGCCCTGGCCATATTTTCCATAAAAAGACATTTAGGGCCTCAAAAGGCTACAGAAGTTCACGACCCGAAAAAATGCAAAAAATAGAAATTTAGGCTAGAATTAAAGAAACTAAAAGGAAGCAGTGTTGGGTGTCCAAGTGCAATAGGCGGGTGGCCACCAATATCCACCCGGATCAATCCTTCCCCCTTAGGAGGGAATGGTCTCCATTGTGTTCAGTGCCTCTATGAGATGGGGAATTTCTGCTGAACTTGGTCCCTAGTGAGCCACTTGCCTTGGTGCAAGAGCTGGCCATATTTTAAAATATGATACAATTGGATCATATGTTAGTCAGTGTTCTTAATCTACGTTTCCATGATACGATTAGTTGTGGCCTATTCCATGCAGTCTAGGTTGAGCTCTGTCGGTTTTAGCTACTCAACAATGTTTTATGTGTCCATCAATGATGGAAAGTATGGTAGAACACAATCCACATTGAATACTGGGTGCAAGCTAAGGAATAGGGGGATAATGAGCTTGATATAGTTGTCTCCCACAACCTTGGTGATGCTACAAGGCCTGTATCATAGGGGTAAAAGCTTATGATGGGTTCTCATAAGGCATTCCTTTTGCAAATGCAACCAAACTTGGTTGCCCACTTGAAACTTATGTGGCACCTGATGTTGATCATGCCATTGTTTGTACTTGGCATTGGCTTTATCCAAGATGTCATGAACCTGCTTGTGGACATGTTGAATGCATCAATAAACCTGGTGGCTTTATCAATTTTAGACCAAACATGTAAAAATTCTTCCTGTATAGTTTCAAGAGGCTATGCAACATCAATGGGACATAATGGTTGAAATCCCAGGCCCACTTGAAAGGGGTTGTGTCTAGTCAAGCTATGGAGAGATTTGTTATAACCTTGTTTGACATAGGGAAGACTCTCATCCCATGTTCATAGATGCTTAGAGTTGTGCATGCATAGTATGTTCACTATCATCCTATTGACAACCTTTGTATGGCCATTAGTTTGGGGATGGAATGTAGTTGACTTGGTGAGCTTAGTGTCCAACAATGATTAGAGGCTCAACTAAAATGCATGTAGGAACTTGATACCCCGATCTTATATAACGGTCTGCGGGATCCTAAAATGTACCCACACTCATTTAAAAAACTGTTTGGAAATGGATTATGCTCTGATACTCTTCTTGCAAGAAACCAATTAGAAAATATATCAATGACCACAAATACAAAGTCATTTCCATGCTTGGTAGAAGGAAGGCCAAACATATAGTCCATGGAGATGGATTCCTGGGGTCGGCTAGGAGTAGACAGAGGAGTATACAAGACTTGCTTCTTAATGGCTGGTTTGGTGATGACATAGGCAGTGTGGGATCTAATATATTTTCCAACATCCCGCAGGAGATTTGGCCAGTAAAAATACTTTTGTAGTACTTCCATTGTCTTCTCTAAGGCAAATTGTATTGTTACCTAACTATTTTGTGCCTCCCAAATCATCTTGGCTCACTTTCTTGAAGGAACAAAAAGGAGTCCCAAGTGGCATAACAATGTGACCTAGAGCTGGAAGTATGGAACTTTCTTTCCATCCATCATCATCTAGTATGTGGTGGAAAATTTTGGATCATTTCTGTAAAGTTGCGACCATCCAAAAGTATCATGACCGCGAGAGTCAAGAACAGTGGTCAATGCCACAACCAGTGCTCAACTGAGGAAATCTGCAAAATTGTTGGTGCTTCCCTTCTTATAATTAATGTTCAAATTAAATTGTTGTAAGTATGGTCTTTCTGCAACTTCCCTTGTGCCTGTATAAACTTAAGAGGTTGGTGATCTATGTGGATGATCGTCTCCTTCCCCATAATGCAATGTTTCCATTATCGGAAAGCCTACATGACGGAATAAATCTCTTTATCGTAGGTGGGGTATTTATGAATTGTATTATAGAGTGTCTCACTATGTTAGGCCATTATATGGCCTTGCTAGGTGAGAACTGCACCAATAGTGTAGTCGGAGGCATCTATCTCAATTTAAATTGTTGTTGCAGGCCTGTCAATGTGAGTACTAGTGCAGAGAAAAGGAAGTGCTTTAGCTCAACGAATTCCTTCTATTGGGACTTAGACAAGAAAATAATTTCTTTCTCTCTGCTCTTAGTAACTTGACTCAAAGGCCAATTAATGTGAGATAATCCCAACATGAACCTTTGATAGAAATTGGCAAGGCCCAAAAAGTTGTGAAGCTCTGTTAGATTGGTCGGGGCTTGCCAATCCCCAATGACTTGGATCTTAGCCAGATCCACATGCACACCTTGCTCATCAATGATGTAACCTAGATATTGGACCTAGTTCATTCCAAAGGTGCATATCTCTATGTTGACACAATTTGTGTTACCGTAGGGTTTAAAGGACCTATCAAATATGTTGCAAGTCCTCATCCCAACTCTTGTTGAAGATGAGGATGTCATCCAGATATATAACCATGAACGAGTTGGTGAAGGGCCACAAGATTTCATCCATCAACCTCATAAAATTTTTAGGGGAAGTTGTTAACCTGAAGGGCATGGCCAACCACTCAAAAAGGCCCTCCATAGATTTGAAGGTGCTCTTCTATACATGTGTGGTGTTAGTGTCAGTCTTTCCAGCCTTCCTCTAGCGATCAAACATGCTCTTACAAAGTGATTTTAAGGTGTCAAGGTCAAATTTTATCATTTCAGCGAGTCTTCAAGTAAAATTTGGTCACTAGGCATTAGGTCTAGGGTTTGCTTTCACTCCTTTCAAATTTGTCCAAATGTCGGTCTATGTCACTATTCAACTGAGTCTACCATCATTTAGAGGGATTTCATCATCATGTCAAGTTCCATTGGGTCATTTTATGCCTTGTTCATGCTTCAATTGCGCCTAGGTAAGGTCATTTCCCTCTCCTAGGGTTTTGAAGCTAATTTCTCTTGGATGGTCAAATCATTAGCAAAAATTGTATCCGGATGTTCATACACCTTGCCCTATCCTTAATGTACCTTATTAAACACTTCCTATCACTGAGATCCCCCGAATTCCTTATTTTTGCACAAACCTTAGTTTCTTGCTACAACTTGGCAATTTTCTAGGTTAGGCCTATGTTTTGCCCTTTTGGACCCCTTCCCCTCACTCAATTTCTGAGATTCCACTTTCCCCTACTTCTTAACATCCCTCCCTACTTCTAAAAATTTTCTCAAGAATTTAGAAGCCCCTTATTCCCTTCATTTCGCTTCATTTTGACAAATCCCTTGTTCCACACATTGGGATAGGTTTTACTCAAATGATGTTTCTGAGCAGGAAAAGATGAATTTTGGAAAAATAAGAGATTTTTTTGTCCAAAATAGGCCAAGGAAGAAAAACCTCCTTCACTTTTTACACAGGTGTCATGGTTTTAGAAAAATGTCAAAAATACAGTTGCCTCAGGAGAATTGAATGCATCTCTGAAGTGACCTTGTTCAAATCAAGTTTTCTCCTAGCTTGGTTGGCCAAATGACTTTCTTGATGAGTCAAATGATACCTAGACACAAATAGCTTTCCAATGAGCTATCATGAGCTCAATTTGGAGTTGAGGAGGGCATTCCAAAGTTGACTGCAACAGCACTCCGCCTTGAGGCAGTCTCATTTGGCTCATTTTGACTAGTCTTGGGAGATTTGATTTTTTTACAAGGAACATGAACTCCAAATTGAAAAATTCTTATTGGTTTGGAACGTAGACTCAAATAAATTTCCAAAGAGATATCCTGCACCCAATGTGGACATCGGGAAGGCCTCCAAAAGTCGCCTGGAAAAAGGCGCAGCGCACTGGGAAGGCGCGGCGCACTAGGCTAAAAAGCCTGAAATTCACTCAAAAAACTCTACCAAATTGCAAACTTTGCTCAATCTTCTTGTGTTAAAGTAAGTTAACATTTCTCCCATGACCAATGAATGAGGTCCCTTGGTGTTTATGGTGTTTTAGTGAGAAAATTTCAAACCCTACCTCCTTGCAATTTTTCCTCAAAAACAATTGCTTAGGGTTTGCAGTTTGAGCTTTTGTTGCCAAGTCCACTTCATCACTCCCTCCCTGATTTATTTTCCAATTTCATAAACCCATTCCCTAACCCCATATCCATAATTCTCATTAACCCTATATCCCTAATTCTCATTATCCCAAACCCTAGCTACATGTTCCTAAATCCTAATTGTTATCCCAAAATCTAAAAACTATCCCTAAAACCCTTCTATTCCCAAAATTCCAGTCGGAAACATTCCTAAAACCCCTCTTACCCTCTCCCTCCTCAGTCCCACTTATCACTGTTCCCCTTGGTGGCAAAGGTCAAGGCACACCATAAAATTACCTATTTTGCATCAAGACAGTTCAAGGCAGCTCCAAGACATTTCATCCACTAGTAGAGATGGCATCTGATCCGTCATGTGATCATGAGGAGGAGACCCACAGTGATTCACCAACAGAAGTACATGCACCCAGGAGGCCTCATAGAGGTGGCAAAAACATAAAGAAAAACCACCAAGCTACCCGAAGAAGGAGGGTGGAGTTCACTTCGCTTGAGCTAGAAATCAACGCTGATCGAGAGCCTTGGCTCGAGAGAGTCAACATCCACTTAGAGAGACTATTGGAAAAGGTAAACAAGGACCACACATTGTTGAGACACATGGCTTTCCACTACATGGCACGGAACAAGATCTGCAATGCACGAATCAGGAATTTAAAGGCAAAATTGAGGAAGGCAATAAGGAAGCAAAAGAGGCAAAGGGAGCTTGATCGTCTTCAGATATTGGCTGAAGCCTATTTAGCCCAATATAACACTTAATGAAGAAGCTCCAGCCCAAATTTCAAGAAATTTGGGGCATTTTTGGCATTTTGGCAAATTTTTGTACAAAAAACAGGGTTTTTCTCCCTGTGCGCTGTGCCACGTGGCACGCGCTTTTGATAGGAAGCTCCAAATGGCAAAAAGTTTATATTTTTGGATTTTTCATGAAAAATCATGACTACTGGTGCATGGCCAAGAAGTTTGGAAAATTTTTGAGTCCTCAAGAGGTCAAAAACACTCAAAACATGACCTCTCTGCCCCTATTTTGACACACAGGAAGCAGTATTGGGAGATTGAAGTTTTGGAGGGGCAAATGGGCACCAAATTCAGAAATTCCACTTGGGTTGGAAATTATATAGGGAGGGCTTTCCAAAAAGCACACTTGGGCTTAATTTTGACTTCGCTAAGTGCCTCAAAGTGGCGCGACGCACAGAGAAATTGGCGCGGCACACAAAGGATTTTTGCTCAATTTTTCACCTTCCAGCTCAGAAATTCGGCCAGTTTGACTATTTTTGCTTTGTGATGTAATTTTTGATCTAACTTGATGTAATTGGATAAACATGATATAATTTGGACACTTATTTACTTGCTCTAGAGGATTCATTCACTAAAAAGTGAAAATTTAATGAATGAATCAGTTTCCTACCTTATAGAGGCAAGTTGTTTTGATTGCCTAGATTTTAGTGCTTTGTTTAGAATTGGTTGAAACAGCTCCTAGAATGATGAGCTCAACCCCTAGAGGCAAGGGAATGGGTTGGGATAGTCTATATCATGTAATTTCTAAGTCATTTTCAGGGTTGGACAGTAGGGATTGATTTGGCATATCATTGTACATTCTATCTTTGCATTTTTGGCTAAGGAAAGACCAGGGTTTTGCAGCACTGTTTGGGATCCATGTGGCTTTATGTTTTGATGGCGGTCTTCTCTAAGTAATTGTAAGTTCATTAGTGTTATGTGTATCATTTTCCTGTTTCTTCTTCTGAATTTGAACAAATGAGTGATTAAGGTAGAATCCATTAACTGTTATGCTCTACCTTTGAATTTGTTTAAATTTCCATGTTTTCATCTGTTTAAGGAGAATTCTTGAGACTCTCTTACTTTCCTTAGCTCTTCACCAGTCTGATCTATCCATTCACTCACTTTAAAGCATCAAACGATTTCCTTCCTTGCCCCAATCAGAACTCTGCAGAAACTATGCCTCATCCCCGGACCCAAATTTGTCTGTCCCTTTTTTCCAACAAAACCCTCAAAAACTCAAATCAAACCCTTGTACTTAATACCTAGCCTAAAATTAGCTTTTATTTCAGTCATCTTGAGCTCCATCACTTGTCTTTTGCCGAGATCAACCCGGAGAGAGCCCTCTCCTGTCCTCGTAGGGCTAGCTACGAGGCTAAGCTTGGTTTGATGTGGACCTGGAACCTTGTATTTTCAGCCTGAGACAAATCTAGGCTCTAACATAGTGGCGACCATACTGGGGAAGAAAATGGTTTGCTTGTTGATGTCATTTGTTTTATAAGCTACAGACGGAGCCTGAAGTTATGCCAGGAAGCCTTCGAAACACTTTTTCTTTGCATTAGCGGAAGTAGATAAACGTTGCTTTAGTCAATCTCCGGTCTAGCTTGTAATCGTGACACTTGACTTGTAAATTGCCCCAGTACATGTATCAAGTTAGATCTGATGGTTGATGGTGGACAACGATCAGACACTGGCAAGGCTGAAATCATTCACCTGGTGACTCTAAATTAGTTTTGATATTAGATCTAAAGACTCCACTGGATGATGATCCTGACCAGCAGAAACATGAAAGGACAATATGGACAAATCATATATTCAAGTTGGAATTTCATCCAAGACATTTTGTTCTTTGTTATAAATTATTTCTTCTCTTTTCCCGAGAATTTCAATAATGCTTTGCAAAGTATATTGTATTTGAGAAGAGATCCTCGGCCTGCAATTGATTCTTTCCCTTTGAAGATTGTGAATACCAAAGATTTGCATGCCTTTAAGCTTGATCAAGACCTTTCTTCTGAATATTGTGATGACCGTCTTAAAACCGATGAACCTCAAGAGACCAAAACTGATCCCGTAGCGCTTGTATATACTCCTACACCTTTTATAGTCCCAGATAGGTATAAACCTCTTGTTTTACCTTCTGTTCTTCATGCTTTCCCCAAAAACTATGATCTATACTTGCCGAGGTTTGATGGTGAAAGTAAGAATGTCAATGCTGAGCAACATGTGCAGAATTTTGAGTCTTTTCTTGACCTTTTTGAAGTTGATGAAGAGGATGTTAGTATTAGGCTTTTTTCTCTTTCTTTGCAAGCTAAAGTGAAGAGTTGGTTCAAAGCCGTGCCTGATGTGAGCATCCCAGATTTCTGGAAATTCGTCAAAGTTTTCCTCGACAGGTGGGTGGTCGGACAGAACCTTTTCCTTATTTTAGAAGAGTATAACCAGCTAAAAAGACTGCTAGGGGAGACAGTACAATAATTTTCTGCCAGATTTAATCAAGTTTATTATTCAATGCCGGTTGATATAAGACCTCCTCCTAGATCTGCTCTCTTTCACTATTCTGGTGCCTTTGATCCGGAAATGGAATTTCAGCTGAGAGAAAGGAATGTCACAACACTTGAAGAGATGCAAAATAGTGCAGTAAATGTAGAGGCTCATCTGCTGATCCGAAGGGCAAGGTTGAAGGAAGAAGAGATGAAAAACACAAATCCAGAGGAATCAACATCTCTAGAGGTGAAGCTTGACATTTTGGTAAGTTCAGTGGAAAAGGTGATGGACAAGATCAACGCAAGGAATGTGAATACTGATCAAGGTCATGGCTCGCTGATTGAAGAAGAACAAGTTGCTGATCCAAAACATCTTCTTTCTTATCCCAGTTGTCATAGATCTGATAATGATTGTTTTGTAGATCATCTTGGAGGAGAGAGATCAGTTGATATGACATGTATGCTTGATGATGTGTTTTATACTGATGATTTGCCTCAGTTTGATCAGTATGATGATGATTATGTTCTCCAACAGAAGCTAATCTTGCAGACAAATCAGCAGCTAGTTTTTGGGAGGAGGAAGAAGTTCACTTACAGCAGCTCGAATACAATGATCAACTGATGTATATCAGCTATGACAATGACGAGGAAATTGCAGAAAATTTTGAAGTAAGTGAAGGATCTTTTCCTTTTTGTTTTGATTCATTTCATTTCATCAGAGACAACTTCCATGCAATCAGAAATCAGTTGTCAACAAGTCTTGATTTGGACCATCTTGAGGGGAATGTAAACCTTGTTCAAGACTTTTCATATCCAGATTTTCAGCCCCCGAATGCCTTTGATTGTCAAGTTACAAATAAAGACTTGGAAGCTGGAACATATGCTCAGATGATGCAAGATGATTCCATACCACTTTGTTTCAAATCATTTCAGTTTTTGAAGGGAAAATTGCATAGTACATCTTTAGTAAATAATGAGAAGCATGTAGGAAATCATGTAATCACATTGGAACCAATAGAAAATGGGCTGCAACAGTCTTTTCAAGTTTTTCATGATCCAATAGCTGATGTTTTGGATGAGATTTGCAGTCAAATTCTTTCTCCATTGACTACATGTGAGCCTGAAATGTGTACTGATATAAACTTGACCCGGCAGCTGGTTTCATTGTCATTTTCAGCAGGAGTCTCATCACAAAGCTCAGATAAAAGTTTGCATTCATGGTCTGAAGAGAAGAGAGGTAATCCACTGGATGAGATAAGTCCCAGTGTGCTTGAGCTTCAAGATTCTTATGCAGTATTTTTGGAGGTAGATAGAGAATCCATATCATTCAATAGATCTGTTTCTAGGTTGTCATGGGAGTTGCCTTTTAGTAGTTCTCTCTTGTTGTTGATAAGCAAGCACTTTCGAAGAATTCAAACAGCAGCCAGAATGCTTACATGGTTGCATTCGCTGTTTCATTTCACTTGATCGGGTGGTGAAAAGAACTGTTAGAGTAGGTTTTTATGAATAAGCTCTACTTTGAGCATCATTTCAAGTTTGTCGGTTGTGTTTAAGTATTGAGTCAGTTTCAGTCAAGTTTCAGTCAATAAATTGATTCAGGCTGGTTTGTCGAAATAATGACTCCATGGCCCAATGGACGTAGGCACGGTCTGCTCTCCCAAAGCTCTGCGGTTCTTGGCACCTCCAAGGAGCTACCATCCCCATTGGAGCCAATGTTAGCGTCAGTCTTTCCAGCCTTCCTCCAGTGATAAAACATGCTCTTACAAAGTGATTTTAAGGTGTCAAGGTCAAATTTTATCATTTCAGTGAGTCTTCAAGTAAAATTTGGTCACTAGGCATTAGGTCTAGGGTTTGCTTTCACTCCTTTCAAAGTTGTCCAAATGTCGGTCTATGTCACTATTCAGTTGAGTCTACCATCATTCAAAGGGATTTCATCATCATGTCAAGTTCTATTGGGTCATTTTATGCCTTGTTCATGCTTCAATTGTGCCTAGGTAAGGTCATTTCCCTCTCTTAGGGTTTTGAAGCTAATTTCTCTTGGATGGTCAAATCATTAACAAAAATTGTATCCAGATGTTCATACACCTTCCCCTATCCTTAATGTACCTTATTAAACACTTCCCATCACTGAGATCCCCCGAATTCCTCATTTTTGCACAAACCCTAGTTTCTTGCTACAACTTGGCAATTTTCTAGGTTAGGCCTGTGTTTCGCCCTTTTGGACCTCTTCCCCTCACTAAATTTTTGAGATTCCACTTTCCCCTAATTCTTAACATCCCTCCCTACTTCCCAAAATTTTCTCAAGAATTTAGAAGCCCCTTATCCCCTTCATTTCGCTTCATTTTGACAAATCCCTTGTTCCACACATCGGGATAGGTTTTACTCAAATGATCTTTCTGAGCAGGAAAAGATGAATTTTGGAAAACTGAGAGAGGTTTTTGTCCATAATAGGCCAAGTAAGAAAAACCTCCTTCACTTTTTACACGGGTGTCATGGTTTTAGAAAAATTTCAAAAATACCTTTCCTCAAGAGAATTGAATGCACCTCTGAAGTGACCTTGGGAAAATCAAGGTTTCTCCTAGCTTTGTTGGCCAAATTACCTTTTTGATGAGTCAAATAATAACTAGACACAAATATCTTTCGAATGAGCTATCATGAGCTCAATTTGGAGTTGAGGAAGGCATTCAAAAGTTGACTGCAACAGCACTTTGCCTTGAGGTAGCCTCATTTGGCACATTTTGACCAGTCTTGGGAGATTTGATTTTTGACAGGGAAAATGAACTCCAAATTGAAAAATTCTAGTTGGGTTAGAAAGTAGACTCAAATAACCTTCCAACGAGCTATCTTTCACCCAATTTTGACACTAGGAAGGCCTCCAAAATTCGCCTGGAAAAAGTCGCGGCGCACTAGGAAGGCGCAGCGCATTGGGAGAAAATTTCCAGTGTAAATTTACACTGGCGCGACGCACTGGGAAGGCGTGGCGCACTAGGCTAAAAAGCCTTAAATTCAATCAAAAAACTCTCCCAAATTGCAATCTTTGCTCAATCTTCTTGTGTTCAAGTAAGTTAACATTTCTCCCATGACCAATGAATGAGTTACCTTGGTGTTTATGGTGTTTTAGTGAGAAAATTTTCAAACCCTACCTCCTTGCAATTTTTCCTCAAAAACAATTGCTTAGGGTTTGCATTTTGAGCTTTTTTTGCCAATTCCACTTCATCACTCCCTCCCTGATTTATTTTCCAATTTCATAAACCCATTCCCTAACCCCATATCCCTAATTCTCATTAACCCTATATCCCTAATTTTCATTATCCCAAACCATAGCTACATGTTCCTAAATCCTAATTATTATCCCAAAATCTAAAAACTATCCCTAAAACCCTTCTATTCCCCAAATTCTAGTCGAAAACATTCCTAAAACCCCTCTTACCCTCTCCCTCCTCAGTCCCACTTATCACTGTTCCCCTTGGTGGCAAAGGTCAAGGCACACCATAAATTCACCTATTTTGCATCAAGACAGTTCAAGGCAGCTCCAAGACATTTCATCCACTAGTAGAGATGGCATCTGATCCATCATGTGATCATGAGGAGGAGACCCACAGTGATTCACCAAAAGAAGTACATGCACCTAGGAGGCCTCATAGAGGTGGCAAAAACATAAAGAAAAACCACCAAGCTGCCCAAAGAAGGAGGGTGGAGTTCACTTTGCTTGAGCTAGAAATCAACGCTGATTGAGAGTCTTAGCTCGAGAGAGTCAACATCCACTTAGAGAGACTATTGGAAAATTCTAACAATGACCACACATTTTTGAGACACATGCCTTTCCACTACATGGCACGGAACAAGGTCTGCAAGGCACGAATCAGGAATTTAAAGGCAAAATTGAGGAAGAAAATAAGGAAGAAAAAGAGGCAAAGGGAGCTTGATCATCTTCAAGTATTGGCTGAAGCCTCTTTAGCCCAAAATAACACTTAATGAAGAAGCTTCGGCCCAAATTTCAAGAAATTTGGGGAATTTTTGGCATTTTGGCAAATTTTTGTACAAAAAACAGGGTTTTTCTCCCTGTGTGTCGCGCCACGTGGCGCGCGCTTTTGATAGGAAGCTCCGAATGGAAAAAATGTTTATATTTTTGGATTTTTCAAGAAAAATCATGACTTCTAGTGCATGGCCAAGAATTTTTGGCAAGTTTTGAGTCCTCGGGAGGTAAAAAACACTCAAACAATGACCTCTCTGCCCCTATTTTGACACACAGGAAGCAGTCTTGGGAGATGGAAGTTTTGGAGGGGAAAATGGGCACCAAATTCATAAATTCCACTTGGGTTGGAAAGTAAACATGTAGGGCTTTTCAACAAGCACACTTGGTCTCAATTTGGACTTCAGGAAGTGCCTCAAAATCAGCCTCAAAGTGACGCAACGCACAAAGAAATTGGCGCAGCGCACAGAGGATTTTTGCTCAATTTTTCACCTTCCAGCTAAGAAATTCGGCCAGTTTGACTATTTTTGCTTTGTGATGTAATTTTTTATCTAACTTGATATAATTGGATAAACATGATGTAATTTGGGCACTTATTTACTTGTTCTAGAGGATTCATTCACTAAAAAGTGAAAATTTAATGAATGAATCAGTTTCCTACCTTGTAGAGGCAAGTTGTTTTGATTGCCTAGATTTTAGTGCTTTGTTTAGAATTGGTTGAAACAACTCCTAGAATGATGAGCTCGACCACTAGAGGCAATGGAATGGGTTGGGCTAGTCTATATCATGTAATTTCTAAGTCATTTTCAGGGTTGGACGCTAGGGATTGCTTTGGCATATCATTGTACATTCTATCTCTGCATTTTTGGCTAAGGAAAGACCAGGGTTTTGCAGCACTATTTGGGATCCATGTGGATTTATGTTTTGATGGTGTTCTTCTCTAAGTAATTGTAAGTTCATTAGTGTTATGTGTATCATTTTCATGTTTCTTCTTCTGAATTTAAACAAATGAGTGATTAAGGTAGAATCCATTAACTGCTATGCTCTGCTTTTGAATTTGTTTAAATTTCCATGTTTTCATCTGTTTAAGGAGAATTCTTGAGACTCTCTTGCTTTCCTTAGCTCCTCACCAGTCTAATATATCCATTCACTCATTTAAAGCATCAAAATTATTTCCTTCCTTGCCCCAATCAGAACTCTACAGAAACTGTGCCTCATCCCCGGACCCAAATTTTCCTGTCCCTTTTTTCCAACAAAACCCTCAAAAACTCAAATCAAACCTTTGTACTTAATACCTAGCCTAAAATTAGCTTTTATTTCAGTCATCTTGAGCTCCATCGCTTGTATTTTTCCAATATTGACCCTCTCCTGTCCTCGTAGGGCTAGCTATGAGGCTGAGCGTGGTTTGGTGTGGACCTAGAACCTTGTCTTTTCAGCCTGAGACAAATCTAGGCTCTAACATGTGGGTTCTATTGGAACCTGGTGATAGCCAAACTTCAAATCAATATTTCTAAAGTACTTGAACCCATTGAGATGGCCAATAAGGTCATCAATCCATGGGTTTGGATGCCTATTCCTAACAATGATTTTATTCAGTGCTTGATAATCAATGCAAAGTCTCCAGGTCTAATCCTTCTTTTGTAAGAGTACAATTGGGCTCCCAAAGGTGAGGAACTTGGTTGGATGTGCCCTTTTTGTAGCATATCCAGGATTTTTGACTTGATTTCTTCATTTTTCATAAGAGAGCTACGGTATATCATCCCATTGGGAAGAGGTGCTTCAAGAGTCATATTGATTGAATTCTTGACCTGATAGTGCCAAGGTATCCTTGTGGGTGAGAGGAAGATGTCTCTATATTATTCCATGACATTATACACCTACTTTTTCTACATGGATGAACCCTTCCCAAGGGCCATGGATGTGGTCATGATATTCTCCTTACTTTGAGAGTGAATCAGAAAGGAAACAAATTTCTTGGTCTAGGAGATGATCTTAATGCATTCCTTAGTGAAGAATAAAGAAATTTTGGTAACCAAAGCTACTTATGGTATCCTGTATAGCTTACTTCCCAAAGTAATATTAATAGTGTGAGGCCTGCACTCACATACAACATGATGTTTCCACAAGTATGTTTGGCCTAACAATACATCACAAATTTCAAGGGGAGCAATATCACATAATACCTAATCTGTGAAGGGCTTGATGTTGTAGGGCAGGTGGTATTACTAGATGATGCAAAGATATTTCCCTTGGTGGAGCCATTCGATGGTGCACGAATATGGGTGTGCTGTTGTCAGTAGGCCAAACCTCTTCATGACCTCAACTCCGATGAGGTTCCTTTGACTTTTTTTGTTGATAATGAACTACAGTGGCGAACACTTCACCCACATTTGTCAGTGGAAGATATGCTCACCCTACTTTGGATCTCAAGGCTCAATCTTCTTAATCTTGGTGGTGGAAATTGTGGCACTAGGTGTTGGGCAACGGATCCTCCCATTGCAGGGTTTTTGGGCCTAAAGCCCGAGTTTTGGTCAATGTAATGTAAAGACCCCGCGAAATGCGGGCGCGAACCGCGAGAGTCTAGGGTTGTCGGCCCTAAAATAATGTAATTTAATGTAAATATGTGTCAGCCTACCCATGGTTTGCGGACCATGGGATTGTATAAATAGAGCAAGGCTCTAAGTGTAAAGGGAGATCTTAGTTTTAGAAAGTAATAGATAGATGTGAAGGCATGTTTAGAGGATAGAAGTGGATATGAAGTGTATTGGGTCGTAGTGGTAGGTAGAGGCTTTGCAGCTGAGTGCACAGAGGCCTAGTAGAGTCCGCAGCTGAGTGCGCGGACCCCTGCAGCTAAGTGCGCAGGGCGGAGTAGGGTATGTAACTGAACTTGAGTATTAATAAAGATAAGATTGATTTAGAATATTGTGCGTCTGGCTGTAGAACTGTATTTCTATGTTATGGTTATCTTTATGCATTTATATTGTTTTTGAGCATGCACACTTATCTGAAAGTTGAATAAGTAATAAGAATATTGGGCCCGCACAAACTAAGTTAAGCACTAATATAATAGAACAGTAAGGATAAGATTGGAATAATACTGTATTCCCAAAGGTGCGCACGGGTTGCGAAGAACAAAAGTTGCGCGGAGCAATGCAGCGCACAGATTAGGATCGCGAACCTCTAGAACCTTCATCAAGACATTCCTAGGGTGTGGAAACCTGGTTCCAACACCCTCCCATACTACTTCGGGTGAGACCTTAGTCTGCACTCCACGAACTATTACTGAAAGGGCTAGTAGTACCGGGATTTGCTAGGCTAAACTCACTGCTGAACCTGGGTCAGGCCTCACATAGCCAACACTAGGTTCTGCATCAACAATATTCTTCCCCTTATCATTCCCCTTGTGGACTTTTGGTGCAGATTTGGAGCATGCATCTGAAACTGAATCTTTTATCTCGACCACCAATGACTGCTTAGCATGACACTCATTTTTGTTGTAGGTGGGGCTTTTGTGGAACTCACACCACTTTTTGGTGTCCTTCTTCGCCTTTGTGGTGTTATTCTTTGCTCATGGCTTCGATGGCTTGTCTTGAATCCCTCCACCTTAGCTCCATCCTTTTTTCGGTGGTTTTGAGGTGCCTTTTCCCTTCTTTGGATTCGTAGATCCAAAGTCACACTTCTTCTGTTTAAATTTTTTCTAGATCCTCACAACATATCGGTACGTTGCGCCAAGCAAGGAGATGTCTAGGAAATCCATTTATACTTGGATGTATTTGTGCAGATATCCACAATACTTGAGTAACAGATTTTGCTAAGAATCCTTGATACCCAACTTTTTGCGTAGGGTATGGAAAATGTTTGAGAACTCCGACAAATCTTGGTCTCTTCCCTATCATAGTGAGGTCCACTTTATGTACTTATCTTCATAGCTTCCGACAGGGTAATATTGTTCCTTGACAAAATCTTAGAAATAATTCCAAGAGGAGGTGACTAAAACTAGTGAAGGTTTTTCCTTGTCCCTCTATTCATAGTAAGTTTCCCATCAGTCCTTGACATGGGGGGCAGATTTGAGTAGTGAAAAAGAAATATTTTCCCTATTGAAAAAATTATGCACTGAAAAGTATCCTTCTAGAAGATTTAACCATCTATATATAGAATTTTCATCTATTTGGTCCTCAAATATAGGAATATCAAAGTTAAGTTGTATCTTAAAGGGGATGACGCCTTCAAAACGATTGTTGGGTGAAGATGATTCACACCCTGATACTCACTAAAATATTTGGGAGAAAATATCCATCATCTTGTTCCTTTGTCACTTGAGGGCTTCTTTGAGCAATATTTTGAAAGGATCTCTTCCTCCCTTGTCTTTCTTTTCTTCCACCATGGGACGTCATCGAGGTTGGTGAAGCCTATCTTGCAAGGGATAAACCAATTCAAGTCTCAATTCCTTATACCCTGACCTTGTTGGGGGCATGCATAGAAAAATAGAGAAAGAACAGACTTCTCTAATACCACTAATCCATATTTATGAAGGAATGAAATGAAATATAAATTAAAACTCAAACACAGAGATATAGTAAAATATAACTTTAATTAATAAATAGCAATTGCCGAAAGTGTTTACATACATAAGAGAAAAAAATTAGCTTAGGAAATGGTAGCTAATCTCTGAGAAGATATGTGGTGGCTACATTGCTTCCGAACTATGTTGTTGTTGAAGAGTAGATTAAATTCTTATCTTGTGTTTTAGCATATCACATAAGTTGTTGAATCTACAGTAAAAATTTTCAAGGTATTAGAGTTGAAGGCAATATAGAAGAGGAGAATTCGAGTTTGTTGTGTAGGTGAAAATCTGTTGGGTCCCTATAATACTAGTGATTACCCCATTACTATTGTAGTTATACCCCTTATTTATATTGTTGTGCCCCTATTACCCCCATATTATTATTTCTGTGCCCCATAGAATCCCTCTATTGTTATTTTTGTGGCTTTATATTATTATTGTTAGGTCGGCTGGATTATATTGTGACTCCTTAGACTCCCATATATAGAAAGGAGGTTTTGTCATTTGTATCATCCAAGAATTGTTCATTTATGTAATGTAAAGGAGGTTTCCCCCTCGAAGAGGCTGAATTCTAAGGCGTTGATCTATCTTTTCTATCTTTTCTTGAGCTGGTTTCATAACATTTGGTATCAGAGCTTTGGATTCTAGGGTTTCGCTGCTCCAAACAGGTCATCGTGGAATTTTCGCTATAACTTTTTTTCTGTGCCGTTTCAGAAGTCCCAAAAAAAACCCATTTGAGAAGAATTGACGCTGAACCGTGGGTCCAAATTTCAGAGCTTTTCGCGCGATATTTTTGGAGATATGATCTGAGGAAGTTGGTCTTTTTGCAGACTCCTGAATTACATTCAAAACAGGTGACCTGGGGAAAATCGTCATAACTTTCTCTCTGAGGATCGGATTGAAATTTCATAAAAAGGTACAGAATGAGGACGGACTTTAGTTTCTTGTGGGTGTTTTGTAGATCCAAAGGTCGAAACAGTGACTCGCAGCACGTCGTACAAGTTAGCTCTACGGAACTAGTCTATAATCAAGTCACTGTGGGAGATTTCTCATAACTCTTCCTTGGAGAATCCAATTTGGGTCAGACTTGTGGCATTGGAAAGAGGACACAGAGAGATACTATAGGTCACAAGTTCAAAACTAGATGACTGGAAAGTACAGAGATACATCAGAGGCAATATCGAGCTCCTACAAAGTGAAAAAAGGTGTGTAGATTTTTTTAAATTTTTGCTTAAGCTTGGTTTGAAAATTTATTTTGAAGGAATTCAAAGGGCATAGTAGAGCATTATTATCGGTAACTGATGCCCCAAGGAAAGAAAATGCAAACACCTAGTAAGGAACCTGAAAGCTCTAGCATGACTCATGAAGAAGAGGAAGAAATGCTACATGATATATCAAAATTACAAGAACAAGTGCAACAAATGTCACACTCACAAAAGTTAACAGATGCTAAGATAAATGGCGTGGAAGCTAAGATGAATGGCATGGAAGCTAAGATGGACAATTTGAAGATAGATTTGAACACAAATTTGAAGACAGGCATGGCAGATTTGAAGACAGATTTGACTAATTTTCTACAAGAAATACTTACTAATGGTGAAAAGGTAGTAAAGGAAACTCATGATGAGAACAAAAGAAATGTTAATCATGATTCCATAGATGCTAATGTTGGATCGAAGAATCACCACATTCCAAAAATCGATATGAGGAAGTTTGATGGCAAGGATCCCGCCACATGGATATTACAGATGGAGCAATTCTTCGATCTCAATAATGTGCAAAACACACAAAAGGTACGTATGGCAAATTTATATTTGGAACAAAATTAGTTTGTATGGTATCAATGGCTTTGTTCTCGTAAACAATTTATCACTTGGGCAATTTTCACGGAAGAATTGATAGCACATTATGAGGATACAAAAAGCAACACTTTTTTTAGCCAATTGATAAGTCTCAAACAAAAGGGTTCAATAATGGAGCACATTGAGGAGTTCCAAAAATTGAACATAAGGGTAAAAGATATTCCAGAGGAGCATAGGATTGATGTGTTCATAGGGTCTTTAAAGGATAATATCCAACATGATGTGCGCCTTTGGGAACCTGATTCATTAGAGAAGGCATTCAGGTTAGCAAGAAAAATGGAAAGCAAAATTATGGCAACTAGGAAGCATACCATTCACAACTATAAAGACGGAAGTGTTGTTGCCCATAGTCTTCCACAACCTACAAGGTTGACACCACAACAATTGGAAGAAAAAAGAGCAAAAGGGCTTTGTTACAATTGTGATAGCAAATACACAAAAGGTCATAAGTGTGCTGAGAAGAAATTATTCTACATAGATTGTGAAGAGGAAGAAGAAAAGGAGCAAGAAAGGTCAAAAGAAGAGAATATATTCCAGGAACAAAGCCTAGATGAAGAACAAATAAATCTGACCATATCTTGTAATGCATTGGCGAGAATTACCACTCCTCAAACCATCAAGATAGAAGGACAAATCAAGAAGAAAAAGGTAATAGTGTTGATTGATTCAGGAAGCACCCACAATTTTATTCATTGTAGGGTAGCAAAAGAATTGAATTGCTTCCTATATCCAGCACCAGAGTGTCAAGTGATGATTGCAAATGGAGGAACAATAAATTGTTCTGGAAAGTGCCATAATATCAAGCTATCCATGGGAGAATATGTATTGACTAGCCCAATGCTTTCCATTCCAATGGGAGGTGCTGATGTTGTACTAGGAGTCCAATGGCTACAATCCTTGGGTACAATAGCTTTTAATTTTCAAGAACTTTTCATGAAATTTTCTGTGGAAGGGAAGGAAGTTGAATTAAGGGGTATTGCAGGGAAACCAGGAAAGATAATCAGCTCTAATGGCATGAAAAAGCTTCTAAAAAAGGAGCAAAGAGGTGTAATTGCACAATTATGTTCGCTAGATGTTTCCACATTGGAATCATCTATTTCTCCAGATCTCCAAAAAGTCTTGGACAATCATTCCAAGGTATTTGAGACTCCCAAAGGTCTCCCACCTATGTGTGATCATGATCATGCTATTCATCTGATTCCAGGAAGTGTTCCTCCAAACATCAGGCCGTACAGATATCCATATGTCCAAAAAAGTGAAATTGAACGTATGGTTGCAGAAATGCTAGAGGCTGGTATAATTCAACCGAGTCAAAGTTCTTTCTCAGCTCCAGTAGTATTGGTGCACAAGAAGGATGGATCATGGCGCATGTGTCCAGATTATAGGGAGCTCAACAAGCTCACTATTAAAGATAAGTTTCCCATTCCTGTCATTGATGAATTACTGGATGAATTGCATGGATCAATTTACTTCACCAAGTTGGATCTTCGTTCGGGATATCATCAAATCAGAATGAAGATTGAAGACATTCTGAAAACGGCATTTAGAACTCATGAGGGTCATTATGAATTTTTGGTCATGCCTTTTGGCCTTACCAATGCACCTTCAACATTTCAAGGTTTGATGAATTCAATTTTCAAACCATTCCTTAGAAAATTTGTGTTGGTATTTTTTGATGATATACTAATCTACAGCAAGTCTTGGAAGGATCATGTTGAACATGTTGACAAGGTGCTACAACTATTGGAGGAGAAACAATTATATGCAAAAAGATCCAAATGTTTCTTTGGAGTCCAGGAGGTGGAATATTTGGGTCATATTGTATCTCATGAAGGAGTTAAGGTAGACCCTAGCAAAATTAAAGCCATTAAGGAATGGAAAATCCCCACATCCATAAAGCATCTGCGAGGATTTCTTGGGTTGACAGGGTATTATCGCAAGTTCGTTAAGAATTATGGGAGAATAGCAGCACCTCTAACAACATTATTGAAGAAAGATTCATTTTCATGGACTCCGGAAGCAACAAAGGCCTTTAAACATCTTAAAGAGGCAATGTGCCAAGCACCGGTCTTAGCTACACCGGACTTCACAAAAACCTTTATTGTGGAATGTGATGCTTCAGGAAATGGAATTGGTGTTGTTCTAATGCAAGATGAAAGACCCATTGCTTTTGAAAGTCGTCCAATCAAGGGAAAGTTTTTAAGCAAAGCTATTTATGAGAAGGAAATGTTGGCAATACTCCATGCACTTAAGAAATGGCGACCCTACCTAATGGGAAGACACTTCAAGGTAAAAACGGATCATGATAGCCTTAAATACTTTTTAGAACAAAGATTATCCTCTGAAGAGCAACAAAAGTGGGTCACAAAGATGTTGGGTTATGACTTTGAAATCATCTACAAAAAAGGGAAGCAAAATGTGGTGGCAGATGCACTCTCAAGAAAGGATGAGGATATGGAAGCATTGTTGTGTGCCATTTCTATTATCCAACCAGATTGGATAAACGAAGCAAAGGAGGAATGGAAGAATGATGAAGAAGTGTGGGCACTTATTCGAAAGCTACAACAAGATTCCAGTACTTCTGATACATTTAGCTGACAAAATGATTCGTTATGGTACAAAGATCGCTTATACCTTTGTAAGAATTCCCAGCTAAAACAAAAGATTCTTATGGAATTGCACACTTCTCCCTTAGGAGGGCACTCAGGATTTTTAAAAACTTACCACAGGGTTAAGAAGGAATTTTTTTGGGATGGCCTTAAATCAGATATTCAAAAGTTTGTGGCGGAATGTTTGGTTTGCCAACAAAATAAAGTTGAAACAATTAAGACACCGGGTCTATTACAACCTTTATCCATTCCAAGCCAACGTTGGGAGGAGGTTTCAATGGATTTTATCATAGGTTTACCCAAGTCTAAGGGAAAGAGTGTCATCATGGTGGTAGTTGACAGACTTACCAAGTATGCACACTTTTGTGCATTATCACATCCATTTAAAGCCAGTACAGTTTCTACTGCATTTATGGAAACAGTTCAAAAGCTACATGGAAACCCAAAGATTATTGTAAGTGACAGAGATCCCATTTTCACTGGAAATTTTTTGCGCAGAATTATTTTCTTGTCTGGGTACTCAGTTAGCTCATAGCTCATCTTATCATCCTCAATCTGATGGGCAAACTGAGATAGTAAACAAATGTTTGGAAGGATATCTTCGTTTCTTTGTATCTGATAAACAGACACAATGGGTCAAATGGTTGCCTCTAGCTGAATGGTGGTATAACACTTCCTTCCATACAACAACAATAATGACCCCATTTATGGCACTTTATGGGTACCAACCACCATCAATCACATCATATTTAAGAGAAAATTCTAAGGTTCAAGCAGTGGAACATCACATCGAACATCAACAACAAGTCCTCCAACTCTTAAAGGATAACCTCGTGTTGGCACAAAATAGAATGAAACAACAGGCAAATCAACATCGCAGTGAAAGAAGTTTTGATGTAGGTGATTGGGTATTCCTACGGCTACAACCATATAAGCAAATGTCCCTAAATCAAGCTAAGAAGGATAATAAATTATCACCAAAGTATTATGGTCCGTACAAGGTGCTGGAAAAGATTGGTACTATGGCATACAAATTGGAGCTTCCTACAGCTTCTCGATTGCACCCAGTTTTCCATGTTTCATGTTTAAAGAAGGTTATAGGCGACAAGCTCCCAGTTCAAACAATATTGCCAGAACTTGACGAGGAAGGAAAAATTATATTGGAACTGGAAGCAGTCACAGAAACAAGAACTCGACAGCTACGAAATCAATCAATTTCAGAGTATCTTATCAAGTGGAAGAACTTATCCGCTGAAGATTCCACATGGGAGGATGAGAATTTTATGCAGAAGTATCTAGAACTACTCAAGCGTTGAGAACAACACTTTTTTGAAGGAGAGGGGCATGTTGGGCCCTATAATACTAGTGATTACCCCATTACTATTGTAGTTATACCCCTTATTTATATTGTTGTGCCCCTATTACCCCCATATTATTATTTATGTGCCCCATAGAATCCCTCTATTGTTATTTTTGTGGCTTTATATTATTATTGTTAGGTCGGCTGGATTATATTGTGACTCCTTAGACTCCTATATATAGAAAGGAGGTTTTGTCATTTGTATCATCCAAGAATTGTTCATTTATGTAATGTAAAGGAGGTTTCCCCCTCGAAGAGGCTGAATTCTAAGGCGTTGATCTATCTTTTCTATCTTTTCTTGAGCTGGTTTCATAACAAAATCGAATTTGCAAGTTTATACTTCAAAGCAGCAATATGCCATTCTACAGGTTGCAACTTGAGTATGCCTTGGAGGGAAGCTCGAATTACATAGCTTGGAAGGACAAGATGGAGGTAGTGCTGGAAGTCAATGGCCTCAAGGAATTCATAGATCATTACATTGCTAAGCCTCCAACATCAGATGCTAAATATTTGACTAAATGGAGAAACTGTGTGGAAAAATTGAGAAGGATTATCTTGGAAGGAGTTCAAGATCACATTGTCTTGAGTCTCCATGGTAAGGATACTCCATATGAAATGTAGAAGGCATTGAAAGAATAGCAGTGACCATAGGAAGTTAGCATTGAAGGACAAAATCATTAAGATCAAGATGGAGAAGGGTGACACAATTCTGAATTACTTGCAATCATGTTTAACGTGTATTTCTCATTTTTTCATGTAGTAGGGTCCATCGAAAGTATGCAACATGGGTACTCCTAGGATAAGGAATCAAATTCTGGATCCAATGTGTAGACACTCATTGAATGCAAAATTAAATTCCACGTCCAATGAATACCCATTATGGATACTTTTGAGAAGATCCACATTGATAAAAATGAATATACATTAAAAAAATGTGTTATTACTTTGAAATCAAAGTACTCTGGCCCCCGTGCCAAAAGTTTCAAGAACAATTCCTCAAATCTCCAATTGTCAATTACAATCTCTCAGCTCAGCAATTCAATATTTAGTTTCGAATTTCCCTCTCTGTTCTCATCCCCCTTATCTCTCTGTGTACATGGATAAACAAGTTTTCTTAGGCGATCATTGTCTCATCCACCGCCCTCCCCATATTTTAATTTGCTTAGTCATGTATTTACGTGTAACCTCCAAGTGCTTATTCGTATAAGTGAATATATATTTATAAGGTAGTTGTTATGTTAAATACATAACTTTAACTTTTACATTTTTAATTATATTATTTAAATACAATAAATAGTTATAGTTTGGGATTACTGTTTCCTAAGATGGTATGGTGAGCCTAACTCTTCTAGGACTTCCCAAGAGATAGCACAATTACCAAAACTCAGTTAATGAGAGGGATAAGCTACCGGATTGGGAATGACTATAGTTGGATTTGGTACAAGAAGAGATTTTGTGGAACACTAGAGATGGGACCTCTTCCAAAGAAGTGGAAGAGGACTTTGCATTAGTGAGTAAAGAAAAGAAAGCCAAGGAAAAGAAGTCCCAAGGTGAGGTGGGCGACAAGAAGAAGGAATTGTCAAAAGTCAAGTGTTTTCATTGTCATGAGTATGGGCACTATGTGACGAATTTCCCACAAAAGAAAGCAAGCAAGAAGGAGCCAACAGTAGTGGCAACACGTGAACCTCTAGCTTCACAATTCAAACTTGATTTCACTCTCATTGCATGCATGTCCAACACTATAATGGGAAGTGTGTGGTACCTTGACAGTGGTGCCTCATTCCATATGACAGGGAATAGAGATCTCTTCAGTGACTTTGAAGAGAAATACCTCAAGAAAAACATAGAGTTTGGAGATGACAGGAGGTATAGCACTACCAGGATTGGTATAGTTACCTTTCAGAGGGAGTCTGGATCCCCTCTTAGAATCACAAATGTGATGTATGTTCCTGGACTAAAGAAGAATCTTGTTTCCATTGTGGTATTTTAAGACCGTGGCTACGATGTGAATTTTAGTAGGGGAAATGTTTTCCTTAAACATATCACCACGGGACAGGTGAAACAAATCGTTGTGCAAGTCAAGGACCTGTATTCTCTCAAGGTTGAAGATGCATGCAAATCCTTGAGGAGCAAGGAAAAGGTTAGAGACTTGGTGGTTGAGAGGGAGAATGAATTACCTCTCAACATGCAGCCATAGAAGAAGCCTCAGAAGTAGTCCCAAAAGTTGTGGAGCAGCCACATATAGAGAATTAGAGAGGGGACCGAGTGGAGAGATCCACTCTAGTAGAGAAGAAGTAAACTCAGAAGAAGACTCATAAATTTTTGGAGTAGCCTATTTAAACATATTTGGGCACTACAACCCCAATCACATATGTCAATAAACCAAGGGCTCTCAGACCCCTAAAAGTGTTGTTTCATACCCTAAAGGATCAAGGTCAACTGATTACATCATTTCCTAGAAGTTCTCCCTAAAAAACTGCTTAGAACTGGTCAAAACTGGACCATCTCACTTGCTCCATGTTGAGGGTGCGATGCATCTCACCTATTACACACGGGAGGTGCGATGCATATTGAAAAGTCCTTCTATAGGGTGAGATGAGTAAGAGTAGACAAATGGCAGAGATAGTTTGCAAGGTGGATGATCATGGAATCTTCCAGAAACTTCTCTTGTGCCACTTGCCCCTCTGAATTCACCTAGGGATGAGTAAGAGATCATAAAATCTCCAAGTGGAACCAATAACTATCGATGAAATGACACTAATCAAAATCCCAGAAGCTGACTCACTCTCTTGCAAACATCTATATATGGATCCCTCATCTTAGAGATCCAGAGGCTGGAATTTGTAATTTGTAAGGAAGTGCTGTTGGTTTCTCTTTGAAGACATTGTTGGGTGATCTTGCTTGTATGAGGTGAAGAGGGCTTTCATGCTGAGAGGATGATGCTGGATCAGACAACCTAGCTGTAATCCTCTCTTCTACTACTTCTATCAATAAAGCTATTTGATTTTCCTCCATATGCTTGTATATCTTTGAATCTTGTTTATGTATGAATTTATATGGTTAATGTACATCTGATCCTACATTGTTTATGGTTATAGATCTCTATGCTTTGATGGTATTTTGCTACTTTGACTCTTCAGGTGTTCTTTGAAGCGGGACAAGTGAGAAAGGAGTGACAAAGCTCTATCAAAGGGGAGAGGAAACAAGTAAGGAGCCAATTGAAAGACTGAGGTTGGTACTCTCTACTTCTCTCTCATCTATCTCTCATAAAGGAAAACACAAGTTACTTTAAATTGTTTGTTTCTAAGATAGCTACCCATCTTAGTGGGACTAGAAGCTCTGAATGGACACTAGTTTTAACGATAACAAAATGGCGACTCCGTTGGGGAGCGAATAGTTTGTTTTTTTTGTCACTGTTTACTTTATAAACCACAGACATATCCTGAAGTCAAGCCAGCTAGCCTTCAAACTGCTTTTTCTATGCAACTGCAAATTAGATCAACGCTGCTTCAGTCAATCTCTGGGTTGGTTTATGAACTAAACATCTAGCTTGCAAACATCCTAAGTGCCCTAGAGGTAGCTCGAATAACCTCATTAGATCAGCCCCTATACTTTGTGTTTACTGACAATCATTAGCTCAGCCTAAATCCCTGAACTTAGCTGCAAACTGTGAGCAAAAACCAATCTCATTCTTGTCCCTAGACCATCACACTATCTCTTCTTGGCAGTCTGGATGCATCGCACCTCTCATGTGTTGTAGGTGAGATGCATCCCTGTTTCCCTGTGTTACAGGTGCGATGATCAGATGAGACTATTTCTGCCTCCAAATTTTGGTTTTTTCTTCATTGTTTTCAGCTTTATTCAGTGGTTTTGTTGTCTATGATCAGTGTATCTCTATTGAAACCATCTTCCTCTGCATTATTTAGCCTCCATCAGAAGGAATTTTGAATGTTCTTTTATGTATTTTTCATCATTTACAGTTCTCCTTTGCAAATTGTAGCTTAATTGAACTGTTGTCTTTTGATTTGAAAGTGTTTCAAGTGTTGTGTGTGGAGCATGATTGTTCAGAGGTCTTTGTTTCAACCGGATGTATACCCCAGGAAGTTTGTACACCCCTCCACGCGGGGGGGTGTGGGGGGGACTTGTCCCCCCCACGGGGGTCCGGGGGGGCCGATCCCCCCCGGCTGGGGGGTCAGGTGGCCAGCGGTCCCCCGGCGGAGGCTCGAGGGCAGCGCCCCCGAAGCTAAAAACAAATGTAAAATTGCCTTGTAAAAGTATAGTAATTTCTAGTCAATCTGGGCCGTTCATTAGGCAGATGATCTGACGGTAGAATTTATGTTTAGTTTAGGGTTTTTTTCCCTAGAAGGCAAACCCCTCTCTTTGTATGAGGGCATTGTATTCGAGGCTGAGATATAGATGTGTATTCGGTGAGCGAGAAATAGAGAGGTGAGACTGTGAGAGAAAACAGAGGATATTACAGCGGATTTGCTGTAGGTTGTGTCTCTTCATTTTGCTGGATAATAGAAAGGAAGGACTGGCTGTTCGGGGTGGACGTAGCCCAAACTGGGTGAACCATGTATATCTGTGTCTCTCTTGTTTTGTGCGTTCTCTGTGTTTATATTTCTACAATATTTTATGTGTTCCATTGCTCCGTAATATATAATTTTCTAACAGCAAGTGTCGTTTTCAGTCAAGAAAAAGAGTATTACAAAGCATTCCTCTTTTAGACAGTTGATTACACTTTTGCCATTGTATTTGATTTGAACCATTAGTGTTTCAAGTGTCGAATGCAGTTTAAATTCAAAATCGCAAAGTGTCGTCTTGATCCCACTTCATTTTTGAAAAGAAAATTGTTAGTATCGTCGCTTTGAAAGAAGAATAATTCAGATCTATACTTAGCATTCTTTTCGTCATTCATATATTAAGAAAGCGGAAAACAAATACATTCATGTGCATTTGCATGAAGACTGCGTGCTGAAGTTGATTTAGGAAAAGTGCATCTAGTGTGTGCTCTCTGCTCTATGTTGAAAGAATTTGATTTCTCTTTCCTTAGTAGCTAGGATTTTCATTGCAAAAAAAAAATAAACGACTGTTTATCATCTTAGATTGCATATTTAGGAATTGTATATCTACATCACGTGGTGAACCTTAAAGGCAAACTTCTTAAGAAAGATCAACTATAAAATAAACTTCAATGAACATAAAAATGCTTTGGAACTTAACACACAACATTTAGAAGTCTAGGCTAGAGACGTATTCCAACGTTGTAAAGCCTGGTAACTATCGCTTTCATTGTAGGTTAGGTGATTCCTCCTCTTTGAGACGACAAGTGCCAGTACGGAATTGTGCTCCCACGTACCGTCAAGTATATATTGGGAGACCACAATAGGCTACATCCTTTATCCTTAGGAAGCTGTGTCTGTCGCCCTATCGATCACAATGCACTGAACACAACATTTGGGAAGATTGACTGTCGTATTGTAAAAAGTATTCTGCAGTTTTGCGATTGGTTTGGTAATCCCTCTGTCTAGATTTCTAGAGTAGCCACTTTCGTTCCTTTCTAGACTCCTTAAAAGAAAAGGTCCATCTGAGCACTTGTCACTTCAGGCTCATTAAAAATTGAAGGCAACTAGAGTCATCTTTAGCTTTTTCTCGACTCTTAAAAATTGAAAAAAGCAAGTTGTGTCAAAGCGTCATAAAATTGATTTAATTCGGAATAACATTTTCCCCTTCTTATTTTGAGTTGATCAAGTAATCCACAATCGTGGAAGAAATTCAATCAAAACCCCATAGTTCGCGGAGACTAGCGAGTCAACCATCTTTGATCCCAGAAACAAAACCATCCCAGGCAAGGCATTCTTGTTTAACTGAGTCGAATTCACCTGATTTATTTGAAACTTGTGTTTCAACATCATCAGAGACTATAGTTACTCCAATTATCTGTGGTACATCTATCTTTACAGAAGAAGTTTCGCAATTACAAGAGGACATTAGAACCGATCCTAGTGTAATGGTAGACACCTCTATTCCTGAAACAACTCCACCTAGGGTTGATTCGGAAGGTGTCACCCCTCTAACATCTGTTGCTACAGAGTCTATACCTTCTTCAGCACCAGAAATATTTTATGGACCTGATGGTCTACCTCTTCCACCTGGATTGATTGCTATAGAATAGATAGTGGAGGATCTTCCACCCAGTACTCCAGTGCATTTTGGAACTGGTATCCACTTACATCCTTCTACTACAGAAGTTAGTTCTTTTTCATCGCAAGTTCCTGTCGAATCGCTAGGAATTTTTTTGGATAGACTAAACATGTCTGAAAAACCATCAACATCTAGGACTGTGCCAACTGAAACAGCTAAAGCGGAGCTTCCTGCTGCTATTCCTACAATGATTGCTGGTATACCATCTATCCCAGCAAGTTATCAACAACAAGCTGGAGTCCAATCAGGGACTGTTTCGACGACATGGTTAGTTCCCATTTCTTTATCCGGGCTCTCATCTGGTATTTCTTATGTTGAAACTCAACAAGTTAATCCAATGTGTCTTCAAAGGCCAATCTACCCTTTAAGTACTAGATTACTACCATATGGGGGGCAGTATGCCTTTTCATTATTCCCTCCTGGAGAACAACCATATGAGAGTTTACAAGAAATTTCAGGTCAAACTGGAATTACATCAAGTGGTTGGGTACCAATACTACCTCAACAACCAAGGGTTGTATATTCAATGCAACCAGTCCGTCCTGTGTCGAATATTGCCGCTACACCTACTATTATGACTGTATTGCAAGTACAAGTGCTACCTGTTGTATGTCAACCTCAAGTTTCTCAGGTTGCAATACAACAACCTCTTGTCTCAGTGATTCAATCACAACCTCAGGTTAGTGCCTCCTAATCTGGACCAACTCAGGCTCAAATAGGTACTATGACTTCACATCTTGGTCAATCATCCAATATTGGACAATAGCAAATGGCCCAACACCATGGCTGGTTCAATATCAACAACCGCAATTCCAACAATCATACCAAGGACCTAAGCAACAAGTCTTTATAAGTAATGGGCAACCGCATTTCCGAAGTGGTTATCAACAACCATATTATAATGGTTATGCCCATCAACCTTATCAAAGTTATTAGCATCAAATGCATTATGCTGGTATGCAAAGACCCACTGCTCAGGCGATCCCATCTTATCCTGGGTATGCCTCGCCAAGACTAAATCAACAGATGCCCTTTGTAGCAACTTTAGAATTACCAAATCTGAATCGGCTAGCAAATGATCCAATTGCTTACGCCCCTTGGTGGCCTGCAATTCCTCATAAAATTCCCTCTGATATTCTTAAATTCAATGGAAATCCAGGTGAATATCCGTCGAATCATGTGATGACATTCCATTTGTGGTGTTCATCCAACACCCTGAATGATGATTCGATCAGGCTTCACCTTTTTCAGCGAACGTTAATAGGTCCGGCAGCTAAATGGTATATAGAATTGCCTAGAGCTTCATTTGATAACTTTAGCACCCTTGCCACTACCTTTTTAACCCATTTTCAGTTACCCATAAGGTACGAAACAGGGACAGAACTCCTTACCAACTTTAAACAAATGACAGCCACTCACATATCTGATCATATTCATGAGTGGCGGCGTCGTTGAAGAATGGTAAAGACGTACGTTCCTGATCAGCTTTTAGTTGAATGGTTTATAAAGTCATTGTTACCCTCTATTACGGAGGATGTGGCTAAGGGAGGAGTTGTCACCAAAGAGCAAGTCATTGCTCATGCGCAATATTTAGATCTGATCTATACTCAGTCTGGCACACTCTACGACAAAATTCCTGACGCTCCTAGACTAGAATTTTATGTTCCTCCTCCTCCTAAATAAAAAAAAGACTCTCATGCTGGCGATGGCATGATAGGTATGACAAGCATGAAAACCGCAAAGGCTACATCTAAGAAAGCCTGTACAGTTTCTAGTCAAAAAGAAGATGAAGAACCTGTCACCTCGGAGGTCAATGCCGTGTCAACTGACAAGGGCAAAAATCCAAGGCAACTAGGGGGCAAGAAGAAAGGGAAAAATAATAAGAAGAAATAGGAAAATTCACCTCCTAAAAAATATTTTGAAAAACCTACTGGGCAAAAGAAACCTTGTTATCCATGTTACATATGTGACGATGAGCATTTCATGAAAGATTGTCCACATAAAGCTAAGGTTATGAAATTTTTAAAAACTTCAAATACCCCAGCAGTGTTGACTAATCCATTTCCGAACCTAGAAATAAACCTGGTTGCTAGTGATCATGCTTCACCATCCCAACTAGTTATGTTATCCATCTCAAAACAACAAAATGATGCTTTGATATCAACAAGGAATAAATATTATGGAAATCCACAGTCATTGAACGACAAGGCTATAGATCAACCCAATAGTTTGACAACAACTTCGCCAGAAGTTGTTCCACCAATCATTCCTGAATAAAAAATAAAACCACCTAAGGGAGTAGTACATAAATTGACGTTTAATCCTCATGCTCGAGCAACAAAAAATTATAATATAGTGGAGGATCTGGCCCAATTGCCATCCGCTATGTTGAAACTTGAAGTACTACAGAATTGCCCCTCCCAAAAGCAGGCTTTGTTATCAGCGATAGGTGGGATTGATCCAGCGGACTTCAATCTAGTGGCCTTTAATCATAAAGGATACGAACCTCAGTTACCAGCCCAACTCCCTTTACTCATACAAGTAAAAGCCCTCAACAAAATTTTTCATCAAACAATCATTGATGAGGGGGCATCAACCTGTATTATGTCAATGAGTTGCTGGAAAAATTTAGGCTTTCCACCCTTGTCACGATCATCAATGACATTAAAAACGTTTGATGGAAGAACATACACACTGTATGGGATATTAAGTAACTTGCAAATCGAACTGGGGGGCAAGATAGTAGAAATTGAAGTCGAGGTCATTGATGGAAACCTTGACTACAATATCCTACTAGGTAGGCCCTGGATTTATGCTATGGCTACTGTTGTGTCAACATATTTTAAAAATATTGCATTTCCCTTCCAAGGTAAAATTACAACCGTTGACCAACTAACCATTTTCCCCAATAGTTCGCAAGTTACTGGAAGCATTCCATTGATCCATGGAAGTTCTCAATCACTTAAAAATATCAGAGTAGGTCTCCTAGAAGATCCTTCCTTAATGGGTACTTTTACCCTCCTGCATCCAAGTGATCTAGCGGAAGTGGCCACGGTGGAAACTTGTCACATGATATCTTCTACATCAACAAAGATGAAGAAAAACTATGACCATTTTGATAGTGTGGATCATAGCGAGGCATTGCCCCCAAGCCCTACCATACCTACATCATCTGACGATCAATTCAGTGATGTTGTACATTATGTACTGGGGGCATTGGAACTAGATATTTCCTTCATGACCCCTTATGAGTTGTGATCAAAGGTTGGCAGAGGATAGTTCGTTGACTGGTGTCAACCTCGTTAAAAAATGAAACCAAGGATTTGAGAAAAAATCCTTTTCTTGTGTCAAGCTCGTAAAAAAGTGAAACAAGGCTGAGCAAAGTTCCAAGTCGATTCTTTCACTTGATCTTGTAAAGGAACCTTCATTCCATCCACCTAATTACCGCGAGTAGTTTGGTGAATGTAACGAAGCTTAGGGGGCATGCACCCTTGTCTATTTTGCGGACAAACCCAGCTGTAGAGATAAGCTTCCCTGTAAGTTATGTGATTGGTCCGAGTGACTTTTCACCTTTGTCTATTTGGTGGACAATGTGTAGGAAGTGTTTTGTCTAAGTATTGACAGAAAATCATCCTGCTTAACCACAACAAGTTTCCATATGGTTACTGAAGACCTTTTTTATGCTGGGGGCATGCAAACCTTTTTATACAAGAAAAAACGACCAATTTCATTATTTAGCTTTTTAGCTTTATAGTTTGGTCATTCCTAGCTTACATAAAAAGGAAACACGAGCAGGTTTATGCGAAGTTCAAGCTCGTTAAAAAATAAACCTAGCAATGAGTATATGTTCCCCCAGAGTTCAAGCTCATTAAAAAATGAACCCACCTTCGGTAAATAACCTTTGTGATTTGCATAGCTATCAACTGTTGAACCTTGGTCGTGTTCTTACCATCACCTCCACTGTTTTTTAGCTAATCATATGCCTCCACTTGATTGTTTACCCTTTTGAGGAACAGCTGCGACGAGTGATTCTATTAGCCACCTTCTTTACACTACCATGATGGAAAAGTTCCAAACCTTACCTGCAACCAGTTGCTATCCGAAAACATCACTCGCTCCTCAAAAATGAGTCTCCTTTAAGCTCTTTTTAGACTCATAAAATATGAAAAGATCATCGAGCAATTGGCCTCTCTAGCTTGTTAAAGTGATTGGAAGTGCCATCCATCCTCTATATTTTAATCTTTTTGTACCTGAGGGATCATTACACAAAAAGATCAAGCGCTTGTCTTGATTCGGCTTATTAAAACTATCGAAAAGTCATCCCATTCATATTATTTTATAATTTTTCGAACTTAAGGGATTATATTACAAAAAGGACTACTGGAGTTTCCTTTCCGTCTCTTTTCAGACTCTCTAAAATTGAAAAGGACTTAGTTATCTTTATCATTAAACTCGTTAAAACAATAGTGACAGGTTTTCCCAAAGGGAAAATTATAGAACAAGCATATGTTATCCTCCTCAAGCTTGACAAAAATAAAGAGGTACTGGTCAGCAATGACTGGGGAAAAGGGAAGAAAACTTGAATAACTTCATTGGTAGCAGGTCACTCTTGAACATGACACTTTCACTCCGTCACCATGATTGAGTCAGGTTGGGTTATTCCGTTCACCGGTCATATCACCATTGGTCCACTGTACCATCCATTTTGGAGTTAACGCTACAAATCCATTTCAGTGTCACCAATATGTTCAAGAGAAGTCGCTCAGAGAATTCACCAACCTAGCTAACACCGCATCTGCTGCAATACCTTCACTCTCCATTTTTTATGACCGCCACCCTGAACCTTATATCATCAGATCGTTTTCACCTCCACAAAATCATTTGCTCCATTCCATGTCGTAGATGTGGGATTCATTAAGGCCCTCCTACGATGGGTCACTTCTTGTTGACATCAGCTCATTATCCAAGAAGTTGACTTTGGAACAACCCTTTCAGTACTTTGAAGCTTGCATGCCTCAATGGCAGTTTTCTCACTTCCGGCGACGAGTTTACATCAATGGCCTTCGACTGAAAGATTTTACGTGGCGTTCGAAATCAAATCATGTATTCACACCACGTGAATTGTACTGTAGTACCTTGAGGGTCATTATAATTATCGGTGATTCCTCTCGCGCCTATTAACAGCTTACATCATTGGCTAGTAATCAGGCAATGTCTTTCCATGTTCAACATCAGAACATCTTCTCACATGGATCGACTTGTACTTCGGGCGAAGATTGAATGAGTTTGAAGACCCCGGATATAGTTTCATCCATCCGGGCTACTATATATTTAGGAAAATAAAGACATCTAATGTACATCACAGCTGCACAGATAATCATCCAAACTATAGGATGATGGCTCTACCAGAATCATCAGTCTGCCACACAGACGGTTGTCGGTCCTATGTACATGAAAATGAATTTATAAAGCTGAGCATGGGAATGACCGCCTTAGCTAGATCATGAAAATATTATGAAGATAATGTATTTTATTGTATATTATTACAGGTCACCTTCCAATTCGAAAAACCTCGGATCCTCATGATAAAGCATTTCACCTGACATCAAAAGATTTACGACCTCATGCTTTAGGGGGAAACTGTTATAGACATATTTGGGCAATGCAACCCCAATCACATATGTCAATAAACCAAGGGCTCTCAATCCCCTAAAAGTGTTGTTTCATACCCTAAAGGATCAAGGTCAACTGATTACATCATTTCCCAGAAGTTCTCCCTGAAAAACTGCTCAGAACTGGTCAAAACTGGACCATCTCGCCTACTCCATGCTGAGGGTGTGATGCATCTCACCTATTACACATGGGAGGTTTGATGCATACTGAAAATCCCTTCTATAGGATGCGATGAGTGAGAGTAGACAAATGGCAAAGACAGTTTGCAAGGTGGATGATCATGGAATCTTCCAGAAACTTCTCCTATGACACTTGCCTCTCTGAATTCACCCAAGGATGAGTAAGAGATCATAAAATCTCCAAGTGGAACCAAGAACTATCAGTGAAATGACACTAATCAAAATCCCAGAAGATGACTCACTCTCCTACAAACATCTATATATGGATCCCTCATCCTAGAGATCTAGAGGCTAGAATTTTGTAATTTGCAAGGAAGTGTTGTTTGTTTCTCTTTGAAGACATTGTTGGGTGATCTTTCTTGTATGAGGTGAAGAGGGCTTTCATGCTGGGAGGATGATGCTGGATCAGACAACCTGGTTGTAATCCTCTCTTCTACTACTTCTATCAATAAAGTTATTTGATTTTTCCTCCATATGCTTGTATATCTCTGAATCTTGTTTATGTATGCATTTATGTGGTTAATGTACATTTGATCCTACATTTTTTATGGTTATAGATCTCTATGATTTGATGCTATTTTGCTGCTTTGACTCTACAGGTGTTCTTTGAAGTGGGACAAGTGAGAAAGGAGTGATGAAGCTCTATCAAAGGGGAGAGGAAACAAGTAAGGAGCCAAGCGAAAGACTGAGGTTGGTACTCTCTACTTCTCTCTCATCTGTCTCTCATAAAGGAAAACACAAGTTACTTTGAATTGTTTGTTTCTAAGATAGCTACCCATCTTATTGGGACTAGCAGCTCTGAATGGACACTAGTTTTCCCAATAACATAGCCACAATTGGAGAAGAAGAGAGGAGACCGAGTGGAGGCATCCACTCAAGCAGAGACCTCTAGTAGGGAGAAATTTCAAGCCAAGTGGGCAGAGGGAGCACATGCAACCATACGTCCAGGTGAGAGGTGGGGTGGTGTGAAATAATAGTCCCAAGAGTGTAAAAATTTGGGTAGGGTCCATTTAGAGGTTTTGTCTCATGGATCATTACCTTTCTATAAGAGCCCACATTACATAGCAGTAGGATGGACCAGTGGCGGTTGATGCAATTAGATATCATAGTGACAAAAGCAAAGGCTAGCAACAATCAGATATTGGAGAGCACAGAGAAGAGTTGACAGTAGTGCATATGGCTCAGAGGCAGAGTCAACAGAACCATAGATTTTTCAGTCGATAGAGGTAGAGCTAGTAGTAGTTAGATACTTTGGTGGTAGATGCATCATACTTATTCATCTTGGATGCTTTTTGGTTGCAAATGTTGTAGTAGCAACAACAACAATGACAAGAGTTTCATGCAAAACATTCCAAATGTACTAGATTGAGATAGAGTTGAATTCCTTCCTTGTTGAGAGGGAGTGTTGAAAATTGCAACAAGAAATGGTAAAAATAGCATCTACAAATTCTAATTTAATATATCGTTGAATTAAATTGTAATTCTATTCTTGTTGAAATTTGTAATAGTTAATTAAGTTAAATTGACTTAATTAACTTAGGAAATTTGAGTTGGAAGTCTATCTAGAGTCATGAAGAGTGATCCCTAAATTTTAGGGGCCCAGGTTGAGTTCTTTTGAGTTGTAATTAGATAACTTAGTCTAACTAAGTTATAATCAATTAAACTAGTTCTAACTGTTGGAAGAACTAGTAGAGGTCTAGTAGCGGAGTAGTGCACCAGTGCATCACAAGTACCACACCCATTAACTATAGATTCACTCATAAATAACTCATGCATGTTAGTTAAGAGGAAGACCCAGTTGATATTAGATTTCAAGGACAATGTACTATTAATTGTATAAATTTCCGACTTGTATAGATGGTACATGCAATCAGTTGAGGACCTATGTTTGGATTGCACAGTTATGGAGAGTGGATTTCCCAATTAAATAAAGGCTAATTCTCTCAGGAATTGTGCAAGGAAGTAGGAGCTTGGAAGGCTAGGAATTTGGCTAAGTGTTGGCCAATGGTAGTTAGTCAAGCAGAGGATAGAAAATACTTGTGTAGGTTGAGCTCAAGGTTGAGAGAAGAATATTGTATTCATCCAAGGCTTGCCTAGGAAGCAGAGAGTTAGATTTTACTAGTGCAGGAATTGTTCAGGTTGAACAAGCATCGTATGTTCTTCTCAGATCTTCTGGTTAATGTAATATAGATAGTCAGTATTTTTAGTAGTTTCTTTCCCTAGAGAAATTTTGTGTTATGTGTGATTGATATTCTTCCTTTTCTACTTATTGTTTTCATCGATCAATTTTGGTTTCCGCTAAAGAGTAGACTAGATTCTTGTCTTATGATTTAGCATATCACATAAGTTGTTGAATCTACAGTAAAAATCTAAAACACTTTATCTTTTTATATAAATATATATAACATCATGTTAGTATAAAATTAATTTAACATTAAAAGTATCTTTTTCTACTTTCTCTTTCAATTACTTTACACTTTATATAAAGTTGTTGTCCTGGGTAGTTCAATTGGTTATCAAAGAAATGTGAGTCTTGAGAAAACTGAGAGTTGGAAGGTTCAAATCCCTCGATGCCAAACTAATTAGTACCTAACCCTGAGGGCATTGAGGAGAATTGACCCCGTGACCTCCCAATGGCAAGGTGTTTTAGCAACTAGATCTTGACCAATTGAACTAACCCTCACAACTTATATAGAATTATGTTATTTAATATAGACATTGAAATATATATATATATATGTGTGTGTGTGTGTGTGTGTGTGTGTGTGTGTGTTTATCAAGTTGTCTGAGTCTTGAGATGACTACAGGTTTAACCTTTGCAAGACCGCGCCCTAGGGGCATCTGAGCCATCAAAATCACCCAGGGATCACACTTGGCCTGGGCCACACCAACCCTTAACATGGCTGGATTTTTGCCCATGGAGTTTTAAACCGTGACCTTTACTTAACAGAGTGACTTTATAGTACACCCCATCACCGTCTATTCTATGCCCCATGGTATATTATATATGTGTGTGTGTGTGTGTGACATTTTCCTTTATAATGACAAAATTGTTTTTACTTAAAAATAACTAATATGTATATTTATTTTTGTTTTTTACTCTAATCAACATTGTATTTTTATTTTGTGAATATTTTATTTTTTTGTTAAAAGGGACTCTTGTGAAATGGAAATAACTACACTTCTCACTCACACTCGAATGTAAAATGCTCCAGTGGGCACAACACTTTTCCTTCTTTCCATTTATAATCACTTAAAAAAAGTTAAAAGAAAACACCTTTTGTTTTATTGTTTGGAATTTTAAAAACTAAAAGAAATAATTACAGAGAGGAAAATTAAAACAAATATGATGATATTTGAAAATGAAAATCCCTTACTCACTTTATTAAATTTAAACAAAGCTTTTCAAGCTATGCTAATGACAAATGACTTTTAATGAAAGTTGTTTTCTTTTTAGGTTTTGTTGTAACAAGGTCTATCCTATCACATTGGTAGTATTTTCTCTCTTAACCATTTCATAAATCTTGATAGGTAGAGTAGGAAGATATATATTAAATGATTCTTGTATAGATACTAATAAAAAATGCCAAACACTGATGTTGAAATTGTCTAGACCATTAACAAACTATGGGAGATAGATGAAATATAACAAATATATCATAAATAACTAAAATATCATAAGTCATAAATAACTAAATTAGTATAAGGAAGTGTAGAGTTGGATTTTGAAGAGTGTAACAAGGGATATAAACTAACCATGGCAATTTTGCAAAAGAAATAAAATTTTCTCATCATCAAAGCTGATGAATCTGACATTCTCCATTTTGAAATCCATCATCTTTTGCTCTAGTGAAATATGTTATGCACTACCCTCCCTAAACTAAAAAGGGGCAACAGAGATTGCAAAATAGGGGGAAAAATTCAAAAGAGACAATACGGAAATATTTAATCAGATAAAGTTCCCATAACCCATAACAAAAATAAATCTAAAGGGAAAATTATAGCTAAGATGAGATATCCTGAATAAAATGGTCATGTAAGCTAGAACTTTGGTCCCCTGAGGTTACGGGTTCAAATCCTCCTTGGGTAATTTATTACGAGCCTACAAAAAAAAAGTAAAGAGGATATCACAAAATGAAACACATATAAAATTAAGTTTTGAAAAGGAAAAAGAGAAAAAGGATCTTTTTAAAATAAAACTGAAAATGTCACTTGGATTAAGAAAATATAATTATTTTGTAAAGATTTATAAACAATAGAGAATTTGATAGAGAAAGGAATTTTTTCTCACAAATCTCTGACCTCAAAATTCTCCTAATGTAGTGGGTTCTAGTAACTTCAATAGTTTTCCAAAAACTTTAGGGGTAAGTAGAATTGGATTCTTCCTTAGGCCAAGCTTAATGGTTATGTTTTTAGGGTCGAACTTATGGGCACATTAATAAACAATTTTCTCGAAGTCAAACACTTATGGGAACCATGCAACATTATCCAACCCTATAATCTCAAAATTGTTGTTTTGTTTCTCCTTTAGCCAAATTTAAATACGATGTGTATGCAACTAACCAATGGAAGTTTTTATCCTAGTGAGCTAGTGAGTTGGCTGTATACCTACAAATCGACTCGTTCCTTTTCATAACTACATTGCTTGTTTATTTAATGTACTTAAAAATACATGATATGTCAATGAGGATATCGTGGAACTCTTAATTGTTAAATCCTTGTTTTAACATCACACTTAGTAGCATGTTACTTCCTCATGTACCACCTTCATAGAGCCATGAAAGAATGATAATGGGAAGTTTTTAACTTATGACAAGTCTTTAAGAGGTCCAATCATAGATAATTATTCTAGTACAATATTAAGGACCTCTGCTTACCTTGAGGACCATACTTGCTTAAATGAGCTTTCAACATCACAATGACTTGTGGATTTAATGCCCACATTATCTGAGGTCTCATATCCATAGCCCTCTAATGTGCCCACCACTTCCCATATCTTCAACTCCATCATCGCAAGAGACTCCCTCATTTAGCACCCCTTTTTCCTAGGTGCCTTTCTTATTTCTTCATTCAAGAATAATTAGTAAAACTATGATTCTATGTTGAGTTTACCTAATCTAACTTTGGGGATTACTATATTATATTTGAATCTTGCTATCTATTCTATGCCCTCAATGCTAACTCCTCATTTGGTATCAACCCCTATTAAACCTATGGGTTCTAACCTATGACTTTTACACAATCTACATAGACTTAGTTATAATGCCCTCATAATGATTAACACACTATTAGAATTCTCTCTCTCTCTCTCTCTCTCTCTCTATATATATATATATATATATATATATATATTTTATATATTTATATATATATATATATTATATATATATATATATATATATATATATATATATATATATATATATATAACACTTATTTTTGTGCTATTAATCTAATTTTTAAATGCCATGTGTGAACTTTGTATTAAACATTGAAATAATTACACATCTCCCTCATATAGATAGAATCTCTCTCTCTCTCTCTCTCTCTCTCTCTCTCTCTCTCTCTCTCTCTCTCTATATATATATATATATATATATATAGATAGTTGATGCAAAATGATTTTACTTAACATGGATATTGAAATATTTTGCATATGCCTAACATTAATTTCTTTTGTTATTTTTATATTTCTATGACATGTGTCAACTCCATGGTGGGCATGGAATGAATTGCACAACTCCCTCACACTATTCTAAAAAATAAAAAATTAAAAAAAAATTGTAATTTTATTTATAAGAAACAAAATTACATAGTCACGTGCCATTTGGAATTCAAAATAGTGCTCAAATTCTATTCATACTTGTCTTTATTTTAACCCAATAACAAGCTATTTCTTCTACCAAAAAAATACATAAATAGTTACTTATATCACCATTATATTTATTTTCCCAAAATGTTACAAAAATAACACATCATTAAAAATTAAATTTGTGGTTAATCCGGAGTCATGATAATTAACAATAATTATTAATATCTAAGGTACACATGTAAAATCTATACAATGACCACCTTGTAGGATGGAAGTGACCAGGAGCACCCCAATCCAAGTCTAATCTATATTTGTAAAGGTCACTTGCTATGTTGTTCCCTTCCATGTAGATGTGAGACAAAGAAATGTGAAAAAGTTTTCTACTACATTTGTATATCATCATAAATTGTATGTAAGGTGAGGTTTATGAGTTAAGCTTCCATTCTAATCCATTTGATAACTTAGAAATACTTACCAAAAATTTGTAATTTCTAGACCCCATGCTCTTTGGCTAGTCGACGAAGTAATGTAAGCACCATTAGTGCACAAAACATTTTAGTTTCATGCCCAATACCTTCTTTGAAGGATCTGCATTATGTGGAGGAGACATATAAGATTATTTCTACACCTTCTTTGAGAGAATTTCCTTGTGAGCTCGATCAAAGGATGCCAAAGCGATATTCTTATATATCACCTATTTTGTGAGTTCATGTATAATTTTTTTTTCTTCCACCAATGGGAAGACATTTAATATGTTGAGAAATTGATTCACACATTTGAGAAGGAGGATCTCTTTTCTATTGAAAAATCTCTAATTCCTAGAAATCCATACTCCCCAAGCTATGTTGAGTGAAAGGAATTTGAGCTTATTTTTATCCTTTATGGAATACCAAGATTGGAAGGATTCTTCTATTTATACTCCTCCCTATACATTTTCCTTCACTATCATGCCTCCCACTTCTTTGTAAACATATTTAATAAAGGAAGTGAACATAATTAGATTTTCAATGTTTCATTTGCATGTTTGTATAGGTCACTCCAACCTGTGCCATATAATTAATTTTTTTGAAGTACCTCCCAAGTAGGATCTTTACTATATAAAATTAGACACATGGAAATTTTATGTTTGGAAGGTAATTTAGTTTCCAGATAATTCTCCCCCACCAAACCTATTATCCCTCCTAATCTTCCATAATAGGCGATTTATAGCCTAAATCGGACACAAATGCTAGAGAGGGATTGGGAAATTAAATAATTGATCATCAACTTCTCATATTTCAAAAATTTTCTCTTTTAATACCTATATATAAGCCTTTCAATCTTCAATGAATTCTTCTCTCAATTCCATCTCCTCCTAAGTGGACCAATATTGTTGTCAATTTGTAGACCACTCTAAACTCATAATTTTTCTAAGAGAGTAATATCATTTACTTCCGAGATTATTGAAACAACCAAAGATATAATATATGCAAACCTTTATTCATATCCAAATATTGAGGCCTATATGAACTTTCTCTCCCTTTCCCACTCTCTAGATCAAACAATTACCTATCAATTAAAAAGATGAAAATATAGTTTTCCAAAACCTTTATCTGTCATATAATTACTTGGTTGGGTTTCTAATACAATATTCCATTTTACTTGGGGTAATATATATTTAGCATAAATTACTTGGACACATATCCCTTTCTCTTATATAAGCATCCAAACATTTTTTGCAGCTAAAGCTTTGGAGAAGAGAAATGGATTTTCAAGACCCAATTCTCCATAATCCTTTGGAACAACCATTTTTCCTTTGGGAAAAAAAAGTCCTTTCAGTTTTTAGTCTCCTAATCATATAAATTTGTAGAATAGTTTCTTGGTGGTATCTAAATTTTTTTTTAGAACCCATGCTAATGAAATCTAATAGACTAGTATATATTCAAAATAGCCTTAATAGGAACTCAACTATCCCCTTGAGAGAGCCATGTATTGCACCAATTATTAAGTCTCTTTTTCACCCTAGAAATCAACCATTGTGAGTCACCCTTTTTATATAGACTCATGTTGATGATGAGAAGTTATAATGCTTCTCACATAACACTTTTAAATCTCATCAGGCTAAGCGAGATAGTCAGGATTCTTACCACAGGTTTATAGCCTTAATAATTTACAGCCATACTCAAGATTTAGATCTTTAAATCTCTAAATTGCCTTTACCTTATAAATTTTTTAAGTTTTTTGAATATACAATAGTAGAAAACAACTATAGAATAAAATGAATGAGAAAAATAAGTTGTGCTCAAATCATAAATTACTTAATTAATAGTAAGTCAAATGCTTAAATAAATAAGCTATATATATATATATATATATATATATATATATATATATATATATATATATATATATATATATATATATATATATAGAGAGAGAGAGAGAGAGAGAGAGAGAGAGAGAGAGAGAGAGCCTTACAGACCTCTAATGACAGTCATTATCAAAGAAGGTCTTTAAGTGAATATATCATACAATGGAAACTAGGTGCTCAAAGACAGAAAAAATGACAAGTATTCAATGGATCACTTCAAATAATTAACAAAAATCATCAAATTGTGCGAAAATCAAATTATCAACATTGAATTGTGCAGAACATCTAAATAGAATGAACATAAATTTAAATAAATAAAAAATCAACCTTGAAGAACAATTCAACAAAATATGTCACATATCTCCCAACATGTCCAAAACATAATATACCAAATCTCAAAGAAAAGAACAATAAATAAAGTTCACTAAATCTTTGAATGTGAATCATGGAAAAACATCTCTTTTTACCTTCTCCTTGTATTTGATTATACAAGATTTAGAAGTAGAAGTAGAAGTAGAAGTAGTGGAGTTAAAATTGGGTTTATGTAAGGGTTTCTTTCCTTTATCTTCATGCATGACTGGGATGTGTTCCCTAGGAATAGATCTAGAAAAAAAAGGTAGTTGAAGGAATTACATGATTAGGAGCATGTGAAATTTAAAGATTCACAGGCCTAACATGCCAATACACAACACCAAAGGAAGGTTGTGTAGTTTCAAGGTTCCATCCATCATTGGTAGGTCATTGGGAGACTCAATAATGTCATGTTAGGATGAGGTTGTAAGAATTTATTAGGTTCAACTTGTGGAGGAGGTAGGTAAACTTGATTACCAAGATTAATTTGAATATTCTTTAAATTTTATTTAATTCATCTTGTTTTGCATCAAAGTGCATCGAAAAATGAATTCATTTTTTACAACCTTCCTACCAAAATACACCTTCTACCTCTTCCACCTCTATTTTATCTAATATTCTTGTAGAAAAAGCTCATCTAGAATCCAAATCAAAACATAAATAACAACAAGTCTCATAGTTAAAACAATAAACACATTGCAAATTATGTTAAATACATTAAATATGGCCCATATCAACATATAATTGTTTAAGCGCAAATAGGGATATGATATAGGAAAATACTATGAAGAAATACAATCATATTGGATTATCCACTCAACAAAATTCCATGTCTCTCTAATCAATATTATCAAAGAGTGACATGTAACTCTTTCATGGTTGTCACAAAAAAAATTCCAACAATCCCAAATATATTCTATGACATATTTTTTATCGTGAATTCTTTAACGTTTCATCATGTAACGTGAACATATGAAAGGTAGTGTGATCTTTAGGAAGAGACTACCATGTAGACAAGAATGGAATGTGATAAAATGAGAGTGAAATAAATGTATATTAACAACAATAGGCCTTTTAATAATAGGAAAATGAAATTAGGAAGGGAAAACCTATGTCCCAAGAAAGATGCTTAACAACCTGTAAAGTAATTTAAACTTCCTTTAATACTAGGTTGTCATAATACTTGAGTGGAGCTATAGGATGAGCATAGGCTTAGGTTATTTAAAACCTTCTTCATATCCATTTTCTTTTATCATGAATTTCTTTAAAATCCATGAATTCACCATTCGATGCATATAATTCATTTTGAGAAATGACTCTTGATATCATTATTTCATAGAATTGTTAATATGGAACTAGGGTTTCTCTTTTCCTTTAATAATTTCAAATATTTACCAACAACCTTGTTTTGTTTTGCAATAATTTCAAAAAATCATCACTAACCCCAAGCTAATCAATACTAATAATTGAAAATGAATATTGTTCACATGCATATAAAAACCAAGTCAAATTTCCCTTCATAAGCATATCCCAAATTTCATATATGTAATTCACCAAATATCAACTAGTAACTATATCAATCCTAAGTTTGAGTAAGTTGTAGCACTCAAGCATATTTTCATTATCATTTAACATCCATAACAAACAATTTGACAATAGGACATGAAATTTTAATGTCTCACACAACATGCAAAAGAATCACTTGTATTTATGGATTTATTTATAGTTTCTTTAAAATGAGAATTCTTCTACAGATTCAAGCAAAAATCTCCCAAACATCTATCGACCTATAATATTCAAGCTACAATGCTCATAAACTAAGGTTGACTTCCATACTTTTATCATTTTTACCCATAGAGAACAACAAACTTCAATTCGGTTGAGTAATTAAATAGATGGTAACTCTTATTAAACCAAGAATGACAAATTGAAGGATTATTACACCAACTTATATGGAGAATTGTACAAATTTATAAATTATAAGGCCATTTCAAACATTTCCAATAAGAATACCAATATTTATACATGTCTATTAGAAAATATTCAAATCAAACATTACCTACAATTTCTCAAAAATCTCTCAACAATCTCTCCTAAAATTTCTCAACAATAATTCTTTATCTCAAATTAAACCTTTGATACATAACAAAATTTAATGATAATTAATTCTAACATATGACAAATGATCATTATTCTAGCATTGCTCCCCCATAATGATCATTTAGATAAATTCCAAGTTCATCTTTGAATTTGTATATTTTCCTTTGGTAGTGCTTTGGTGAAGATATTCACATCCTAATTTTCTATTCTACAATACATAATATCAATCACACCTTGTTGAACCAAGTCTTCAACAAAATGACACTAAATATCAATGTATTAGGTCTTCTTGTGAAAAGTTATATTTTTGGCCATTTAATAAAACTGCGATTATCACAAATCAACATAGTGAGTTGCTCCTATAACCCATGTAGATCCTCCATAACTATTCTTAACCACATTGCTGCACAAGTTCTTATTGGTGCTACTTTATACTCTACTTTGGTTGTGGAGAGGGAAAATGTAGGTTTTTTTTTAATCCCCCAAGAAACTATTGTTGAACCCATGCTAAATGAATACTTAAAATTGGTTCATGTCATCCATGAAACCTTTCCAATATGAATCTGTATAACCAATCAACCTAAATTATTTGTGGATTTGTAGACTAAACCATAGCCAACTATACCATTATAACATCTCAAAATACTCAACTACTTTCTAATGAAATTTCTTTCATTTTGGGATGAATCTTGATATCATTTTCACTGCAAAAGATTTATCTAGTTTATTTTTATTTAGGTAGATCATAATTCCAATCAATTGATGATATCGAGTGGCATCATCTAGAGTGGAGTCATAATTTTCATGTAATTTCAACCTAAATTCCAAAGGATTTTCCACTAGCTTGCAAACCAACATATTGAACTTCTTCAAAATATCCCAAGTATACTTGGCTTGTAACTCAAAAATATGTTACTTCTACCATAATTCAATACCCAAGAAATATTTCAACTCACCAAGGTTTGTCATCTCAAATTCTACTATCATATGTGATCTAAAACTTTGAAAATGTTCAAAATTGTTTACTGTGTAGATCATATCATAAACATATAGTGAAACAATTAAAATATCTTGACATGTCTGAAGTATATAAAGATTAGGTTTAGATGAACCCTTGAATAAAACACTATCTAGGAAATACTTATCAATTATTGAATATGAAACCCTTGGTGCTTTCTTAATACCATACAAAGGCTTCTTCAACCTATAAACATGATCTTATTTTTCTAGAATCTCAAAACCTTTAAGCTACTCTACATAGATTTATGAACATCTACGTAAACATTTAAGAAGTTTGACTTAACATCCATTTGAAAAATTATCCACTTATATTATGCAACTAATGCAAGAACTATCCTAATTGTGTTTATTTAGCTATTGGAGAAAATGTTTCAGTACAATAAATCCCTTATTTTTTAGCATAGCCTTTGGAAACTAAATAAGCTTTATGATTATCAATTGAACCATTTGATTTATACTTAGTCTTATACACCCATTTAGTACCAATTAAATCCTTTTCTTTAGGTATTTTTACCAAATCACAAGTATCATTCTCCACAAAGGCATTGAAATCGAATTCCATGGCTTTATTTCATTTTTCTTCTTTGATGCTTCTACATAATTATCATGGTCATCCATCTCCATTACTTTAGAAATAAATGAAAATTTCACAATGGAACTTTGTGATCTAATATTTTTTTTCTAAATTTCTATCCAACATATCACTTTCAAAATGAACTCTAGCTAGCAATTTAGGATGCTTCTTATCATCATTTGTCTCAAAGTGGATCCATTAGTAATGATGCCTGTACAGGAAATGTTCTTCCTAGATCGATGCTCTGATTACTTTCTCCTTAGAGTGATATACTATATCTCATCTTCGTGGATGTCTTGTCTATTTTTTATTCCCACAACAACATTCTAGACTTATTGTCAATTTCCTTCATTATTTTCAATTTACTTAATTAATAGAAAAGTCTGAAATCTCCTTTTCCCTTTGCGCGAATCTTGAAACCAAAGGGTGAAATCTAGATGATAGAGATATAGATGTATTCTTCAATAATCTTTGATTCATAGTACCAGAGACTTGGATACCTTTTTATCTCATGTTATATCCAAATATCTGAATGATCTATTTAGTTACTGTGTTGTGCACTTTAGTTAGGACTTAGATATGTTTGAACTTGGATTTACTTGTTAACTTGATAAATCTTTAGACATAAATAATTTTTGGGCACGAGTCTCAAAATAAGTTCCTTTTTGTAATTTGCAGTGGGGTCCACCTTGGATGACCTATAGTCTAGATATGAATTTCGATATGGAATCCATCTCTCCTTTATAAATATTTTGGCAAGTTCAACACTGGAATCCATCTCTCCTTTATAAATTTTTTGGCAAGTTCAACACCAGATTATCAAAGTGATCTAATTGATAGTTTCACCACTTAACTTTAGTGAAGCACGATATTCTTCAACTTGGATATCCTTGCTAGCTCATATTGATAGAAAAATGTGATGGACACATTCAGGTTTCTGTCAATTGAATTCCCTTTCGAAAATTGAAATTTCCAGCTTGAAAATGTCGAATTGTATCATTATCAAATTTGAAGTTGTAAACCCTGAACTTGATTTAACCACTGTGGAGTCTAAAACTTAACCTTGGAAATTGACTACTCATAATAATTATTCCCACAATAGATGAAGCAACTAATCTAGCCCACACTCAGTTCACAAAATAAACATAACACAACATAAAATCACACTGAGAGTAGATATCAATTTAATATGAGGGAAGATTATAAAAGTTATATAGTTTTCACATAATATATTTCTCTTCTTATTTATTTCACTCTCCAACTTCGTGTCTCTCTCCTCTCCATGCATTTTTACTTAGTTACCTTTAAAATATATTACATAAATATCTTATACTCAACTAAAAAAACTCAACCTATTTTACTGAATTATATAAAAATTATTAAATTGGTTGAATCTATCCTTTTACATACTCACCCTAACTTCCTAACAACATAAATACCTTTTATATTACATTTAGAAAAATATTACAAATAAAAAAATTAAGGAAACCAACATCCTTTAGTAAATGGATTTTGACCTAGGGAGGTCAAAAATGATTTTCATAGGTAAATGCTCTTGCATTAGACTCCCATGGAAGAAAATGGCTATTGATCATATTTTCAATGCGTGTTCCATACTTGGAGATTTCTATTGTTGTCATCCAAGTATCATCTTCTGTTGGTTTTTTCTTCCCTTTGACTAAATACTAAAAATATTATTTACCTCTGGTTTTATGAGTTACTCTTTGATCCAACATTGCTTCAATATCTTTTTGAATTGTTTTTGGTAGTTGTTTCTTATGCCCATTGGTTTAATCTTCATCACTTACAGGTCCATCTTCTATAACACTTTTTGTCTCCTTATAAGGATAGAAATATGCTACATTGAAAATTGGGTAAATCCCAATATCATTTGGGAGTTCTAGATCATAAGAAATATAAGAAAATTTTCTTAAAATCTTGCATGTACCAATTTTCTTAAGTTTTATTTGTATGCCCTTGTAGGAAAACTTTTTTTTTAGATATACCATCATTAAGTCACCAACTTTAAAGTCTAGCAATCTTCTTTTCATATTAGCTCTTTTCTTATAATTGTTATTGTTTTCTTGCAACTATTGTTTGACTCTTTCTTGTAACTCTTGTGTGCTTGTTGCAAAGTCTTCACGATCAGCACTCCTTAATTCTTGCTTCCCAAAATTTCTCAACTCATAAATTCCTCCTCAATGCATTCCATATACTATATAAAATGGAATCATTCATGTGTTTCTATTAGGTGAATCATTATAAGTGAATCCCAATTGAGAAAATACTTGATTCCATTGTTTGGGATGCTCACTAATGAAGCTCCTCGAGATATTTCTTAAACTTTTGGTTACCAGTTTTATTTTCCCATCTATCTGTGCGTCCTATGCTAAACTGAAATTCATGTTAGTTCCTATTTTCTTCCACAATGTTCTCCAAAAATTCCCTACAAATCATGTATTTCTATCTGAAATAATACTTTCTGGAAAACCATGCAACCTTATAATATCTTTAATAAATATATTAGCATAATTGCTTGCATCACTATTCTTTTTATAAGCCATGAAATGGGCCATCCTTAAAAAAATGTCTACAACCACATAAATATAATCATTACAACTTTGAGTTCGAGGAAATCATAAAACAAATTCCATACTCATTGAGTCCCTCGATCTTCCTGGAATTGAAATAAATGGTATAAACTTGTATTCTGACTCCTTCCTTTAGCATGTTGACCTACTCTACACCTTTCGACAAATTTCTTTACATCATCTTAGATATCTGATGAAATATAGAAAGCATTCAACAAAGAAAATGTTTTATCGTTTCTAAAGTGTCATGAGAGTCCTCCACTTTTCTTTTCCTTTATCAAATTGCCCCTGATTGAGCATTTTGGCATTCAAAGCTTACTGTCCTTGAACAAAAATTCTTCCTGAATCATATAACTTAACTAGTGGGTTTTGTTCATGTTGATTGGATTCTCACATGCTACATATGCATCTTGAAATATGCATCATCTTTTTACAATTCCTTTAATTCATCAAATACAAAAACTTTAACTTCAAATTCATGCAGAATTAAATTAATCCTACTTAATGTATCAACTACCGTATTTGATGAATCACTTGTTTGCTTGATTACAAAAGTGAAATTTTGCAAAACATTTTCCCACTTACCATGTCCATGATTCAATTTTGGCTAAATGTTGTTAAATTATAAGGCGTGATTGTTAGTATACCAAAAAAAAATCTTGGGCATAAGATAATGTCTCCATTTCTTTAAATCTTGAAATCTAACTCCTTGTCATAAGGGGAATACTTTTGTTTTTGGTTCATTCAATTTCTCACTAAAATATGTAATCAATATTCCCTCTTGACTTAAGATAACTCTAATACCAGCGCCATTTACATTTGTCTCAACTTTGAAAAGTTTATTGAATTCTAGTAAGGCTAAGACTTGCAATTTGAAATTCCTATTAGCTGCTATAATTAATTTGAATGGTTGTTTTCTTTCTTTGATGGTCTCTACAATTGGAGAAAACATTCTACTAAAGTTCTTAATAGGCTTCCTATAAAATCTTGTGAGGCAACAAAAGCTTATGATCTCAAATACATTCTTTGGAACAAGACAATTAGTAATTTCTTTGAATTTTTCCCAGTCCATTTTTAAACCATCTTTTGTTATCACAAAACCCAAGCATACCAATTTCTTATTCATAAAACTACATTTCTTCAAATTAATCACTAGTTTCTCTTGTTGTAAGGTTCTTAAGACTAGCCTATTATGACTTAAATGGTCCTCTTTTGTTTGAATGTATGCCAAGATATCATTGACATAGAAAATTAAAAGTTTATTAGTAAACTCCTTTAAAACCTCATTCAATAACCTCATAAACGTGTTAGGTGAATCAGTGAGACCAAAAGGCATCACTAACCATTCATATAATCCATGTTAATTTTAAAGAAAATCTTCCATTCATCCCCTTCTCTAATCCTAGTCTAATGGTATCCACTCTTCATGTCAATCTTAAAGTGTTGGTTTAGGGGGTCCTAACCCATGTTCGGAGTTATCTGCGCCAACCAACAAAACCCTACACTACTAGCCCTTTCGGTAACAACCTGCATAATAGAGGCTGCAGTCTCACCCAAATCAGTATGGGGGGGTGCAAGAACTAAGTTTCTACATCTAGAGACTAGTGTGATGTCTTTTAGTGCCTCAGATCTACCTTCACGTAGATCGATAAACTCTTATGGCTCGTCACTGCACTTCGTTAAAACAACCTTCATACCTTCGCGAAGGTCTACGATCATTCCTTGTGGACCTTTAACAGTTAATTCACCTACTTACACGCATTAGAAAGCAATCCTAAATTAGTGTTCACGCAGATTTACTTAAGTTATTAGTAAACATAAGAGAATTCATCAAAGTCTTCATGAAAGTACTTAGACATGCATTGCGTACATCATTAACACTTATTCAAGAAAATTGCATAACATTCAATCAATATCTCATAAAACAAATCATTCATTGACAACATATAGCATTAACAGAGATAACAGAAATACTCAAGAATTCTTCGGAAAACTGCCTTTATTGATCTTCAATTTAGGATTACAAACTCAAAACTACCCAGCGCACATAGCTGCAGGGGTCTGCGCACTGAACAACGAACTCTTCTTAGGCCTCTGCACACTCAACTAAAGAGCCTTTCTTCTTCTATCTTACCCATTTATCTATCTTCACTCTTCTTCTGTCCTACTTCGTTGCCTCTTTCTTTCACTAAGACTCACTACTTATAGACTTTTTCATACAATGCCATGGTCCGCAGACCATGGATGAATCTCAAAACCGACTCAAAACTTATCCAAAACAAGGGCCTAAGCCCCTTTGACTACTATTTACTTAAGCACTTCGCATCCACAAATCGTGGAGACTTTACATTATTTACAAAATTGTATCAAAAATTTGGGTTATCTTGACTCCATACTAACCCAGGGGACCCCATCCTAACAGGCCACCAACACAAAGATCGTGACTCACCCTTGAGTCACTCTGCTAGCACCACAACCTTACTGCAAAGATCCTCTAGCTCCACCTGGATCACTGCAACTTCAGCAGTGCTTTGTGTCACTTCCTATCGAACCTCCTCGACCAATATTTTAGTGGCTAGTCCCTCTACTGACAGCTTCATCGTTTGTTGTGTTTGCTACAATCCCTTAAGCTTATCTTGAAGGGAATTCGTGACCTGATAAGCCTCCTATAACCAAGGCTAAAACCTATCCTTTAGCAAGGCCTCTTTCTTCTGCGCTTCCACTACCTGTTCTAGTAGTTTCTTTTCTTCGTGTAATTTGGCAAGGCACTGCATTGGTGCTAAGGTGTGGGCAGTCATCCTAACCTCATTATGTTGGTGTTGTATCTCCCTTTTTTCTATGTTCAATTTCTACAAGTTGGGGTCCTCATGTAGATTTGTCAATAGTTCCATAGCCTGCTTAAACAATGTCACACAATGAGTGACTGTGGCATCCAAGGTAGACATTCCTTCCTTTATTGCAAGTCTGCGCTGCTCCTAGACCTCAGGTGGAGTCGCAGGTTGCAATTTTAATTGAAGCTCTGCAATCTTCATGTTGAACACGAAAGTGACTCATCCAACTTCTACTTTAGGCTCACACACAACAACGACTAGTTTTAGGATTTGGGCTTCTGGCTATGCATCCTCTGGGATGTGAATCTCAGGCATTGTCTTGCATTCCTCTGCTGCTACTGACTTCAAACTTGAAATATGTGTCTGAAGTGCCTCCTTTTCCTTCAGAGACTGCATCTTTTCGATGACCATTTTCTCGTTGTTGACTGTACTCACTTATGAGGTTGAAGGCGTGCTACTCCTTGGTTCTCAATTCATCTGCACCCCTGTATGCAGCGAGTGGAGGGTTTCATTGGAGAACGTCACCATATTCAGTCCTATGTTATTGATTGTACTAAGTATAATACAATCATCGACGGACTCTGCACAAATGGACCCGTCAGGAAACGATATAGTTCAGATATCTAGGTTCCTTACCAGTTCTGTTGCTTGGCTTGTCCTAGGTGTCAGGCTCACTTGCTCTGTGCTCGCTTGTCCAATGCCCACCTGTATTTTTCTTGTTTGGATTTGTAGCTCACGCAAATCCTTCTGGATGCTCCCTAACATCTGCATGTATTGCTACTCAAAATGTTGCAACACTTATGTCGTTGTATCCCTAATTTTATCATCAATCTCATCAAGATCGCCTTCATTAACACCATGGGATCAACCTGTGATTTATCAGATTTATGCTTTTTCCGTGTTCCACCTTACTGCTCCTTGCCACACCATTTCAAAATAAATGAGGTGCTCTACCCCTCATCGCCTTCGTTGTCTTGTCCTAAAAGATCTTCTTCCTCTATCTCTGGCGAAGGTGACTTGTCACCTTTCTATGACTCATGTTGTTCTTTTTTTCCTGCTCCTTATCAACGCGTTCTTTCTCTATGCGAGCCTTTTCTGAAGCTTCCTTCTTTTGTGTTCTGCTAGGGTACACGTGGCTTTCTTCGCGGCCTCCTTTCGCTTCTACGCAACAAAACTTTCTGAACCCATGCGTGTTCCAACATCTAAATATGACGGGGCACGCTACTCTATAGGCCATTCCGCTACAATTTCCTGCACGTTCGTTTCTGACACTAAATAGGGCAGCTGGTGCCATTTCTACTCTAGATTCTTCCGCACTTGGATATAGATTCTCTGGAAGTCAGCCTTAAACGCCATGTAGGCTGACAGTTGCATGAACAAGGTTGGGAACAACCTCGAATGCTGACTGATTTCCATACGAAGATCCATTTCCACCAAAACCCAAAATATCTTTGTCTTTGTGATTTGTACAACATCCTTTGTAGACCATAAGGAAACGAATTACGCTGCCTCTAGAAATCCTTCCTCAAGCGAAGGAAATTGGCTATCCCTTGACAATCTTCGTGCAACGAGAAAAATTGACAGCAAAAACCAAGCGTAGTGGAATGGCTTGGTTTCGTCCTGGGCTTCTCGGCATTTCGCGAGGAACTCCTGACAGAGGTACCTTGACTAATTAAATTGCACACTTTTTGCGCACTGTGTAGCAAGGAAAACTACAGGCGTTAGAACTTCATCCACGCAACATTTTCTCATAACTTTCCCCGCTAAAATCTGGGCAGCGAATTGAACTGCTAGGTCTGTTATGGAAAGAATAGAATACCCTCGCGATTTCTTGAGGAGGCCATACTCCCTCTTCATCTTTTCTGCAATATCTTTCTCCCTAGTCTTCCCTCCAATCTCCTTAGTTGGGTTTTCACCTTTGTAAGGCATCGCGTGATCCTGTGAATTAGCATGTCTGTGATGGGGGTAGGCTCTCCTAGCCATAAGCACCCATCATGCACCAGTGTGAGGAGCTGGCACACACATATCTTATTAATGGGGGTGCGGTGATAATGGGGCACCATCAACATATTGAGCAACCCTAATTGCTGGACACCTGTTATGAAACCAGCTCACAAAGTGAGAGAAAAGATAGATCAACGCCTTAAAATTCAGCCTCTTTGAGGGGGCAACCTCCTTTACATTACACAAATGAACAATTCTTGGATGATTCAAATCACAAGACCTCCTTTCTATATATAGGAGTCTAAGGGGTGATAATATAATTAGAGCCGACCTAACAATAATAATGTAAGGGCACAATAATAACAATATTGGGCTTCTATGGGGCACAATAATAACAATATGGGGACTACATGGGCACAACAATATAATAAGGGGGTTGTACTAATAAAAATAAGGTGTTACACTAGTAGTATAGGGACCTAACATGCCCCTCTCCTTCAAAAAGTGTTGTCCTCAATGCTTGAGTAGTTATTGATGCTTCTGTATAAAATTTTTGTCCTCCCATGTGGAATCTTCGGCGGGTAAGTTCTTCCACTAGATGAGATACTCTGAAATTGATTGATTTCGTAACTGTCAAATTTTTATTTCTATGACTGCTCCATGTTCCAATATGAATTTTCCTTCCTCTTCAAGTTCTAGAAATCTTGTTTGAATTGGGATATTCTGCAACTTTTGAATGAGTGGCCACACTTCTTTGTCCTTCTTCCATTCATCCCTTGCCTCATTTATCCAATCTGGTTGGATAATAGAAATGGCACAAAACAATGCTTCCACATCCTCATCCTTCCTTGAGAGTGCATCTGCAACAAAAATTTTCTTCCCTTTTCTGTAGATAATGTCAAAGTCAAAACCCAACATATTTGTGACCCATTTTTTTTGTTCTTTTAAAGATAATATTTGTTCTAAAAAGTATTTAAGACTATCATGATCCATTTTTACCTTGAAGTGTCTTCCCATTGGGTAAGGTCGCCATTTCTTAAGTGCATGTAGTATTTCCAATATTTCCTTCTCATAAATAGCTTGCTTGAGATGTATCTGTAAAAATACCCAATCACTTGCATCAAATCTTTTTTCACTGCGATGTTGACCTACCTGTTGTTTCATTCGATTCTGCACCAAAGTGGCATTATCCTTTAAAAGTTGGAGAACTTGTTGTTGATGGTCAATGTGATCTTTCACTGCTTGAACCTTTTTCTTCTTGATATGTCCTTCTATCTTTAGAGTTTGAGGAGTGGTAATTTCTTCCAATTTTTTACAAGATATGGTCGGATTCATTTCTTGTTGCCCGATGTGATCTTTCACTTCTTGAACATTTTTCTTCTTGATATGTCCTTCTATCTCGATAGTTTGAGGAGTGGTAATTCTGGCCAATGCATTACATGATATGTTTGGATTCATTTCTTCTTTCTCGATGTGATCTTTCACTTCTTGAACCTTTTTCTTCTTGATATGTCCTTCTATCTTGAGAGTTTTAGGAGTGGTAATTCCTGCCAATGCTTTACAAGATATGGTCAGATTCATTTCTTCTTTCTCTGGGGTTGGGTCCTCGCGTATATCCTCTTCTTTTGATGTTTTTTTGATCATTTTCTTCCTCCTCTTCATACTCTATGTAAAATATTTTCTTCTCAGCACGCTTATGACCTTTAGTGCATTTTCTATCACAATTGTAACAAAGCCCTTTTTCTCTTTTTTCTTCCAATTGTTGTGGTGTAACTCTTGTAGCTTGTGGAAGGCTAGGAGAAGAAACACTTCCATAATTAGAATTGTGAGTGGTGGGATTCCTCTTTTCCATAATTTTGCTTTCAATTTTTCTTGCCCACCTAAATGCCTTCTCCAATGAACCAGGTTCCCAAAGACGAACCTCATGTTGAATGTTATCCTTTAAAGTACCTATGCAGACATCAACCCTTTGCTTCTCTGGAATATCATTTAACCTTATATTCAATTTTTGAAAGTCGTCAATGTGCTCTGCCATTGAACACTTTTGTTTGAGATTTATCAATTGGCTAAAGAAGGTGTTTCTCTTTGTATCCTCATAATATGCTATCATTTCCTCCATGAAAATTGACCACGTAACAAGTTGTTTACGAGAACAAATCCCTTTATACCATAAAAAGTGATCTGGTTCTAAATATGAAGATGCAATACATACCTTTTGTAACAGTGGTACACCATGTATATCAAAATATTTCTCCATCTGTCATATCCAATTTACTGGATCATTGCCATCAAACTTCCTCATATTTCCTTTTCTTGATTTTAGGAGCTCGATATTGAAATGACTATAACTCTGTAATTTCGGCTCTTCAAGTTCTAAAATTGCGACCTGCAGTAGCCCTCTATGTCCTATTTCCAATGCCACCTGTCTGATCAAATTTGGATTCTCCAAGAAAGAGTTATCCACAATCTCCCAAGATGACCTCATTATATACCTTTTCAGAAGAGCAAACTTGTATGAAGTACCATGTGTCGTTGTTTGACCTTAGGATCTGAAAATATACACAGGAAACTACAATCCGTCCTCTTTCTGTAACTTCTTATGAAATTTCAATCTGATTCTCAAAACAAAAGTTATGACGATTTTCCCCAAGTCACCTGTTTAGAATGTAATTCAAGAGGCTACAAAAAGTCCAACTTCCTCCGATCATATCGCTGCAAATATAGCGTGAAAAACTCTGAAATTCAGACCTGAGGTTCAGAACGATTTCGACCCAAATGGGTTTTGTTTTTAGTGTCTGAAACGTCACAGAAGAAAATTTATAGCAAAAATTCCATGATGACTTGTTTGGAGCAACAAAACCCTAGAATCCAAAGCTATGATATCAAATGTTATGAAACCAGCTCACAAAATGATAGAAAAGATAGATCAACACCTCAAAATTCAGCCTCTTCGAGGGGGAAACCTCCTTTACATTACACAAATGACCAATTCTTGGATGATACAAATGACAAGACCTCCTTTCTATATATAGGAGTCTAAGGGGTCATAATATAATTAAAGTCGACATAACAATAAGAATGTAAGGGCACAATAATAATAATAGTGGGCTTCTATGGGGCACAATAATAACAATAGTGGGACTACATGGGCACAACAATATAATAAGGGGGTTGTACTAATAACAATAAGGGGTTACACTAGTAGTATAGGGGCCTAACAACACTGCAGACCCATCCCTGCATCTCCAATATTGTAACACCTATCTCTTCATAGTAGACCTTCCGCATATATTTTTCTGTTGCCAAATGTGGAAACTTAATGTGGTCTGTGAGGTCCCAATCCTCCATTTTTAACAACGGGATCCTCGTGAGCCTAGGGCCTTCAAAAGGGACCTACTCAGGTAGCAAGGGTGTGGATACTTTAAACTTTTCTACATCCAGGTCTTTCGTGACCTTTGCTTTGCCCTTCTGTGGAGGGATATATTTAGGTAGCCTTGTCATGGGTTCCACCCCTTCAACATCAATGTCCTCTATTCCCTGAAATTATTTTTCCTCCAGGTCCATTACCCTCTCTGGCTGCTTATCTTTCTTATGTTTTGTCTGGGTTTTAGTATGTTTTCTTAGGGAGGTGCGCACTAGCACCTTCTTATGCATATCTTTCACGGATTGTTTGGGCTTGGCTGGTTGGATTTCTCTGGTAGGGGTAGGCTTTGGCCTAAGCGACGTCGATGTCGTAGGCATAGTAGCCATATTTTCCATACTTACAACTTTTGGGGATAACAGTTTCAGCAGGACTTGGTGCAAACATTTGCTCAAGAATAAGCTTTTGGTTTATCTCCAGAAAACATGGGGCTCACAACTAAATCTTCCCAAAATGATCGGTTCATAGGAAATAGACAACGAAATTGACTAACAACTCTTATAGTGCAAATTGTTCTCTGTTGGACCGGCATGCATAATTTATATGGGGCTTTGAATTCAAATCCCACCATTCCCCCCAATTCCTGATAATAAATGTTGATTTGGCAGTAGATATTCAAAGATTTTTGTCGTAATTTCCAACACCCCGCTCGACTTAACTCTCTTATGGTCGTCAAATAATGAATAGTAACTCCAATGGTCATTTTCCTGTGGCGCTATGCAGTGCCTTCCTCCGTGACACAACTTCATGGGTTGCATCTTCGTCACTCTCCATGCAACCTGCTCACTACATTGTCCTGCAAGCTAGACAGTGTCGTTTATAATCTCACGCTCCCTTGCAACTAATTGGAGCACTAAGACTATCTTGCTGCCATATAGTCATTGTGGAGGATACGCCGTATACAACTTCAACCTACTCCCATCCACTCTTCCCAGGAAGGGTTCCCCATTCAGCTTCGCGAGCTGAAATTTGCCTCCATCTGTAAATTCTTTAACAATATATGGCCCTAACCAATGCATTTGGAATTTACCCGGAAATTTAGCGAATTTACTATCATATAATAGGACAAGATTGTTTACCTTGAATATGTGAAGCTTGATATGGCGATCATGCCATGTTTTTTCGTGTTCCTTCTGTACTTGTTGATGGAATCATGCCAAAAGTTGATCTTCTTCAAACTCCATAAGTTGCACAAGTCGTTCCTCCAAGGCCTCATGATCTGCCATACCCATTAGAGCTGTTATGTGTAGATTAGGCACAATGTACTCCATCGACATTACGGCTTTGACCCCATATACTAATATGAATGGCATTTGTTGTGTCACCTTCTTACAAGTAGTCCTATAATCCCATAGTACTTCTGGTACATGCACATCCCAGTCATTCCACTGCGCATTACAAATCTTTGTCAACACATTCCCCAAAAAAAAATTAAAAGCTTTGACAGTTCCATTTGCCTGTGGGTGGTTTGGCATACTCTTCTGATGGTAGACTTGGAATTCTTCAGTCAACACGCTGATTGTTTCGTTCAGAAAGTGTGTACCTCTATCACTCATCAATACTTTCAAGTAGCCAAATCTGGTTAAGACATACTCAAACAAGAATTTTGTTGTCATAGCTCCTGTACAATCTTTAACCAGTTGTGCTTTTGCCCGTCTGGTTAGATATTCCGTCGCAATGATAATATAGTGTGCACCAGTTTTTTTTATCGGGGGCTAAATTGGCCCAACAAAATCAATCACCCACTTCTCAAATGCATGCAAGGACACCTGAGGATGTAGTGGTAACTCATCCTTTCGCGATGGTATGCCAGTTCTTTGACATGCATTGCACTCCTTACAATATGCCTTGGAATCCTTATGCAAAGTTGGCCACCATAGACCTGCGCAAAAAATCTTCTGCACAATTTCCTTGCCTGCGTAATGGCCTCCCACAACTCCTGCATGAGCTTCAACAAAAATGTTATCCTACTCAAATTCCGGCACATATCTTCACAATATTTCATATGTACCCATTTTATACAAATTTCTTGCAATAACTGAAAAATTGATCGTGCGCACTACTAATTCCTTCTTTTGTTGGCTTGTATATCCTTTCGGTGTCATCCCCATAGTCAAGAAGTGAACAATGTCTACAAAATGGTCATCTAATTCATGTACTGCAAAGAGATATGCATCTGGAAATTCTTCCTCCATATTATTAGGCTCCTCTACTGTTTCAATCTGCGACAGATGGTCAGGTCCCACATTTAACCGCCCTAGATTCATAATGATTACAAAGTCATACTCCTGAAATAATAGCAACCATCTACAGATCTTCTCCCCAACATAGGGTTGTTGACTAAATATTTCAAGACAAAATGATCTGTGTACATCTTAAAATGCCCTCCTAACAGATAATGCCTGAATTTTTGCAACGCGTACACCATTGCCAACCCTTCGTGCTCAATCATTGAATAAGTTTTCTCAACCTTTGATAACTTCCTACTTGCGAAGGTTATAGGATGATCCATTTCTCCTTCATCAGCCTATGTTAGCACTCCACCCAATGCAATGCAAGAGGAATCCACATGTACATGAAACTCCTTTTTCCAATCAGGGAATACTAAGATCGACACAATGACCATCTTTTATTTCAACACATCTAAGTTGCGCTAAGATTCTTTGTCCCAACAGAATGTCGCATCCTTCTTTAGCAGTTTTTCCATGGGTACAATAATTTGAGCATAAGCTTTGATAAATCTTCTATAGTATCTCGTATGTCCCAGCGTCACATGCAGCTGCTTGGCATTCCTATGGGCCTCCAAATTCACAATTACCACAATCTTTGCAGGGTCCACCATAAATCCTTGCTTGCACACCACATGACCTAGCAAGATCCCAAAGGGAACACATAATATGCATTTTTTCAAATTCAGCGCGATCTGGTATCTGCAACATGTATCCAACAGTAGGCGTATACTTGCTACATGGTGCTTCACTAATCCAAACACCATCTAGTCATCAAAGTACACTTCCAAGAACTTATGAATGAACTCCTTGAATGCAGCTATGAATACACGGGAAAATATCACAAGCTCATTCTTGAGTCTAACTGAAATCAACGTGTACTGAAAACAACCCCACACCATTGTGAAGGTTATTTTTCTCTTATCCTCTAGCGTGATCTTGATCTGATGATACCCAGAAAACCCATCAATAAAGGAATAGGCCTCTTGCCCTCCAACATTGTCTAACACTTCATCTGTAAATGACGTTGGGAATGGGTCGTGAACACATGCATCATTAAGCTTCCGTAGATCTACGCAAATCCTTATTTCACCTTTTTGTTTCTTCTCCTGAACCACCATCGGGCTCACCCAATCAGATTCTTCAACAGGTTCTATGATGCCTGCCTCCAGCATCTTATCCAGCTCTTGGTGAACCTTTTCCTTGTATTTAGGATTAAGGTGATATGACCTCCATTCAATATGCTTTGCATTCGACTTCAGAGTGATCTTCATAATGCCCAAATCACCAACTATGCCCTTTAAATCTTAAAACTTAGTGAGGAAGATATCCTGGTATTCACAGAGTAAATCAAAAACTTTGTCCACTGTAGCATCATCCCAATAGTCCCCAATTTTTGAAAACTTCGGTTCTTCATTGGTGCCAATGTTTACTTGCTTTGTCTTCAGATGTGCGAAGATGTCTGGGTTTTCTATTTGTGGGCCTTCGACTTCACGATGCCCTTCTGCCTCTGGAATATTAATGTTTCGTGGGTCATCATATTCCTCTTTAGCAGTCACATTATAGCACTCCAAGGCATGGCGCAGCTGGGTGCTCTATTCTAGTTGGATCCATTCCATAGGTTCCTTCGGCGTTCTAAAGATAATCACCTTAATCTCTTGTAACGCTTCATCAATGCTTTTGAAGCCGTCTTCAAAGCTGAAGGTCAATAAGAACCCTTCCTTCAATACATCCCATTCCGCAGTGCCATGGTTGAGCTCCGTTTCTGGATACCAGTTCATGGGAATTGTATCCAAAGTACGGCAGAATATGTGTACCCATTCTCGTTGTGGTTCTATTCCCCATGCTTTAGTCCATTTAGCTAGGTGATCACATGGATTGTCCCTTCCATTATATTTCTCAGTCATTTTGGTGTTAGCATGCCTAAATAGTAGCTTCATCATTCTTCTATAATCCTTCCATCCAGCAAAACTATCCTTATGCGTAGCCCACCATCGTGCGAGCGTAGTGCACAGTGCCAACTCTAATTCTTGGAAGCGGTGATCCTCAAGGACTTCACGCTCAAATTCATCCAAAAATAGATCTACGTCAGTTAAACCATCATAATAGGGAAATTTCCTTACCTCCGACGAAACACAATGCAATGTCTTTGTCATCATATTGCATCGCAATGTAGACACTTCATGCAAGCGATTCTGCCAATGCTCTAACTCCTCGTCTAAATCAGAGGTGCAAGAACTCTCTCGGTCCTATGAAATCCTCCCATCTGTCATCGGGTTGATCCAGTCTTGATCACATGCTATTATTTTGTAGATTTGATTGAATTCATCATCACTTTCTTCATAATCACGGACTGGTTCAGTATATCACACCCCTTTTGCAGGGTTCAACAGTACTATAACCTAAAGTGACTTCCTTTCAAACGGCATTGTCCTCTTCTTCAAATTGATGACTCCATTCATATCAATAGCCCAATCAATTTCTTGGAGCGTGGGGTAGGTATTATTTTCATCAACAATTTTTATAACTCCGAAGTCTGCTACTGCGCTTACACCTTCAATATACTCCATATAACCATCCCATGGGGATGATTTTCTGTTGATTCGCCATTATGAGCTGAATCGGAGATGACTATAGCGTGGCTCTCCCCATCCTTTCCCATGTTTGTTTCTGTAATACATTCGCATTGGAACCCAAATCCAAGATGACCTGATCCATTTCATAATCTTCTATCTACTCGGTTAGCCTCATTTATCGCCTAGTTTGTGCCTTATGTTTACCAATATTTCTAACTACGCAGTGACTGTAAGGGGCTTTCTATTTGTTGGCGCATTTATTTATTAATTCCTGCAGGCCCTCCATAGCCTTGCTATCACACATTAGTTTCATGCGGGTCTCCAAAAATGTAGCGAGTACAAAGTGATGAACCTTTACAAGCACGTTGACTTCTTGCATCTCGTCTTAGCTCCTTGAGGTGGAGGCCTCAGCGAAGCTCTTCCTGGCTTCCATAAATGTTTCCTTAGCACAATCCAAATCAAAGCCAACTTCTTTCTCTGGTGCTTTGTGGACCCATCCTTAGTCTTTGGGATATTTACCCTTATCAGTGCCATTCCTCATTCCACTTCTTAGCACAATGTTAATGCTTTGATATTCTTTGCGGGGCTCGACCCTCATCATCTATATATTCTGCGTAGGTTGTTGAGGTTGTGTTTTCTTCTCTTACATTTTAGCTATCAGCACCAAGCATTCTTCTATAGTATGGTCAAACTATCTACAATATTGACATGACCGGTGTGTAGGGTTCTCACACTCTCACACATAGTTCCCTGGATGTCTACAGTTGTAGCAGATATTCTAATCGCAACCTCTACCAGGTCCTCCTCCTTCGCGTCCCCATCCTTGACCTTGATAACCTCCACGTGCTCCTCTGGTGCCCTGATCTGGAGGCCAAGTTTCTTCTTGCATCTGGTATGTAGGCGTTCTTCCCATCATCAGCTCATAGTTTCGAAAGTGGCACTCATCGTGGCCCACAGATTTATAGAAGTTACAGAATAACTGTTGGGTTATCTAGATGAACTTTTGAAGTAAATGGAAATTATCTATCGCATGTTGTCCAGAAACTTGAAAAATAGTGCACCATAGCGCAACCCCCACTCTCGCCCTATTGGGGCCTCTAGCCTTAGGGGAATTGGCACCCCTCCTGTAATATAATTCACGTACACTGGATAGTGATCTTTATCATGCCCTTGGTCCTTGCACTTCAAGCACCAAACTTCCGTGCGCACTTCTGGTTTAGTCTCCTTGTCTTTCTTCAAACTCTGTAACTCTAGGTGTAAGCTTACTAATTGCGAGTGAATCTGTTGTACTCTGAGATTCGTATCCTGAATAGGTGATGCATGCAGCCTCATCATGATTTCCAAGGCTTCTGATTGTGTTTCTATCTTCTGTTGTGACAAACAAATTCTCAAGTGGGGCAAGAGCGATTCTTTGAACCATTCGCGATGCTGGCTATCTGTGATCTGCATGTTAGCTTCTCTGATCTGACACTTCAACCTCTGATCAAGTTCCCAGGGTGTCTCATACACCCTCATCATGATTTATTTAAATCCAATTAATGACTCTGAGTCATATTTAGGCTTACTAAACTCTTTTTCTAAAGCCGCCTTAGTCTCTACTAGCGTTGCAAGAGGATTATCATAACAATACTTAATATACCAGGTTAGCGCGCGATCCTGCAAAGCAGTAACCAACTGTGCCTTCTTTATATTGTCATTAGTAATCTGTTGTGTTTTCCATGCAACATTTGCAAAAAACCATAACTGCTCTGGATCTTCACTCCCTATGCCTTTGAAGATCGACATCTTCATTGTGTTCGCCATGTTGAATGGTGGTGGTGGAGGTGGAGGTGTGGGTGAAGGTGTATGCGGTGGAGGTGGAGGTGGAGGCAGAGTGGAAGGATGATTTATTCAAGAAATCCTCTGAGTGATTAGCTAAAAAATGCTTCGCGACGCAGTCTGTCCTGCCCCTTCATCGTTACTTAAAGGAGGTCTAATTAATGGACTATACTCCGGTCCCGATCCTTCCCGATTTCTAAAGAATTGTCCAGTTTGTGTGGCTCTGAACATCAAGGTAATGGCATCACCCTTTTTTCACATAACTACATTTTAATCCAAGTATTCAATGATCTTAAGTACTTACCTCGCGGTCCTTTGAAAAATCTTCGCTCTGCTTTGTTATAGCTAATTGAGGTATCAACTGCAAATTTTGTAACAAACCCTCCTAGGATTCGATCGAGCCAATGATCGACAACCCGCGTGATCTTGTTTTCAGAGGTTTCTAGTCATTGCACTAATTATGGAGTCCACACTATAGGACTATCGAGCTTCCACCTTCCTTGACTGTATCTCAATTTAGCTAACCACTCATACATTTCAATGGGGAAAGTGTAGAAGAAGATTTCGTGTATCTCCATATACAGATACTAGTTCAACTACTCTTCCTTTGATAAGCACGAATTCCTTTTTTCTTGCGCCACGAACTCATTAATATTTCGATCCAACCACTTTTCAATTTCTTTCTTAGTTAGATTCCAATGATGTGACATCACACATCTCTTTCAAGCAGATCTCGATCGCGACAACGAAACCATTTGTTGGCTTAGAGGGTCCTAACCCAAGTTCAAAGTTAGTTGTGCCAGCCAAAAAAACCCTACACTACTGGCCCTTTCAAAAACAACTTGCGTAGCATAGGCTACAATCTCACCCAAAGCATTATGGGGGGATGCAAGAACCAAGTTTCTGAATCCACATATCAATAAACTATTAGGGCTCGTAGTGCTTCAGATCTGCCTTCGCACAGATCAATAAACTATTAGGGCTCGTGGTTGCACTCTGTTAAAATAACCTTCAGACCTTCGCGAGGTTCTATGATTAGTCCTTGCATACCTTTAACAGTTAATTTGCCTACTTACACGCCTTAGAGAGCAGTCCTAATTTAGTGTTCACACATATTTACTTAAGTTATTAGTAAACATAAGATAATTCATCAGAGTCTTCGCGAAAGTACTTAGACATGCATTGCGTACATCATTAACACTTATTCAAGAGAATCACGTAACATTCAATCAATATCTCATAAAACAAATCATTCATTGACAGCATATAACATTAATAGAGATAAACAGAAACACTCAAGAATTCTTCGGAAAACTACCTTTATTGATCTTCAATTCAGGATTACAAACTCAAAACTTCCTTGCGCACACAGCTACAGGGGTCCACGCACTCAGCTGCAGACTCTTCCTAAGCCCCTGCGCACTTAGCTACAGAGCCTTTCTTCTTCTATCTTACCCACTTCTCTATCTTCACTCTTCTTCTCTCCTATTTCGTTACCTCTTTCTTTCACTAAGACTCGCTACTTATAGACTTTTTCATACAATGTCATGGTCCGTGAACCATGGGCGAATCTCAAAACTAACTCAAAACTTATCCAAAACAAGGGGCTAAGCCCCTTTGACTCCTATTTACCTACGCGCTCTGCATCCACAAACCAAAAAGACTTTACATTATTTACAAAATTGTACCAAAAATTTGGGTTATCTTAACCCCAAACTAACCTAGGGAACCCCATCCCAACATAAAGAAATACTTGGCACCCTTAAAAACCAATTAAATCATCAATGCATGGAAGTGGAAATTTGTACATGATTGTAATTTTATTTATGGCTTTGAAATAAATACACATTCTCCATCCATCATCCTTCTTTGGGTTGAGCACTATTGGAACACACATGGATTCAAGTTCTCCTTGATGAAACCCTTATCCAACAACTCTTGCACTTGTTTCTTCACTTCTTTATTATCTTGTGGAGTCATTTTGTATTCTACTTCATTTGGAAGACTTGATCCTAGGATTGTCCCTATGATGACTAATGCTTCTAGTATGAGGTAAACTACTTGGAAATTCATCAACACTGGTATCAAAAAATTCATGCATAATTTTGACTTACTCAGGAAAATCCTCTATGTTTGGACTAGTAAGAATTACCTTGGGCTTTCCAACCAAAGAAAATTGTACCTCTTCCTTTTTGACTTCTTGCAATAACTCCTTTCCACTCATTAGAAACACACTAGGAATCGATTTTCCTTAATTCCTTCATCTTGCAAAGGAAACAAGACATGTTTCTAACCATTATTCTCAAGAGTGTAGGTGTTCTTCCTACCACCATGAAGAATCTTTTTATCATACTTTCATGGTCTTCCCAAAAAATTATGGCAAACATCCATGGGCATTATCTCACATAATACCTCATCCTTATGGTTACCAATATGAAACTCCACCTTGCAGTATTCATTCACCAAAGTTGCATGTCCTTCGTATAGCCATGATACTTTATAAGGACTAGGGTATGTTGTTATTTTCAAATCTAAGTCTTCTACCATCTCATTAGAAGCCAAATTATTTGTACTACCACTATGAATCAAGACTTTACAATGCTACACTTACCCTTGATTTACACATGGTTTTGAATAATCTTTTCCTCTGGGCTTCCTCCTTGGCTTCTTTCTTTGATATGATTAGGACCCTCTTCATCAGCATGGGCTCTCTTTCTTTAGGAATTACTTCAACTGCAATTAAATTCACTATTTCCTCTTTTTCTTCTACCACATGTGCACTTCTCTAACTTTCAAGAGTATTCTCTAGACATTCCCATGACATATGTCCCAACTTCCCACATCTATATCATCTAGGTTGGTAGTCTCTAACTCTGCCTCTGCCTTCTCAAAAATATTTTCTTCCTCTGGAATCATCTCCTCTTGGTGAATAACTACTTGAGCTTCCATCCTCTTCTCTTGAAGAATATAATCTTCCTCTACCACTATGTTGTCGTTTTCCTCTTGCAAGACTTCTTCCTTTACTCTTCTGACTTCGTTTTCTAGTGATCTTCTCTTCTTATTTCAAAGAATCTTGATATGCATCCTCAACTTCCCTCGAGGATAATATAGTAATCTCATCCTGAATTTCATACCTTAAACCATTAATGTATCGAGCAATCTTTTTAGTATCCTTGTCAATATGGTCATTTCTAATGTTTAATTTATAAAATTCTTTAACGTATTCCCTATTGACATAGATTTATGTCTATTATTTAACAATTTCTTGAAAATATTTAATTGACAATCTCTAGGCATGAACTTACCTTTGAACTTAGCCACCATTCTACCCCAGTTATTGATCTTGGACTTGTCTTTCCTATTTTTGTTGGTTGACACTTCATCCCACCATAGTGCTACATGACCTTTCGATCTTGTTACTGCATACTTCACTCTTTTCTCTTCATCAACATCTTCAAAATTAAAATATTTATCCATGGCATTGATCCAATCCATTAATTCATCAAAATTTAAATTACCTTCATATATCGGCACCACCACTTTCGGTCTAGAACTCATCTTAATATCAATGTCAACATTTTCTCCTTTGTTGCTTCTTCACATTCTTCTTCACTAGAATATTCTTCTTCCACTTCACTAATATATCCCATGTCATATCCTCATTTTTTGGTAGTTTCCATTGCCTCTAACCGGATCTAAATGTGCCTCATTTATGCTTATAGGTTTGCATTTGTTATAAGCCTTCCTCTACCTGCATCTTGAGTTGTTATTCTATTTTTTTTCCATGTATGAGAGAGAATACTATGCTCTAATACTAAATTGATTCCTATATAGGAAATTTTTTTCTTTGTTTTTTAACGCCCACAACAACGTTCCAAAATTAATTTTCAATTTCCTTTAAAATTTTCAATTTTATTAAATAACAAAAAAAAATCTAAAATCTCCTTTTCCATTGGCTCAAATCCTGAAACCAAATTGTGAAATTTGGAATCCATAGATCTATGTGTCTACTTCAACAATATTCGATCCAACGCTCAAGAGACATGGATACATTTTCTCTCATGTTAAATCTGGATATTTGGATAATCTGGTTAGTTATTATATTGTGCACTTCAAAAAGTGCTCAGACAGGTTTGAACCTGGATTTACTTGTTAACCAAATAACTATTTTGGCCTAGATAACATTTTGGCATGAGTCTCAAAATATTCTCCTTCTTGTAATTTGCAGTGGGTTCCACCATGAATGACTTATGGTCTAGATATGAATTTTGATATGAAATCCTTCTCTCCTTTATAAAACAATTGGTGGGGTCAACACTACATTATCGAAGTGATCCGGGATCCGGTTGATAGTTTCACCACTCAAATATTGTGAATTTGAATACTCTTCAACTCGGATATCCTTGCTAGCGCAGATTGATGAAAAATCATGATGGACACATTCACATTTTCTTCAATCAACATCTTTGTCAAAAATTGAAAGATCTGGCCTGAAAACGCTGAACTTCACCATGATCAAATTTGATGCTCTAAAACTTGAAATTGAGTCGACAATTGTGGTGTTTGAAACTAAACATTGGGAACTAACTATTTGTAGTAATCAATTCCTTGCGATAGATAAAGGAACTATTGTAGCCTACACTCGGTTCACACAATAAACACAACACAGTATAAAATCACACAGAGAGTAGATATCAATTCAATAGTGAAGGGGAAGATTACAAAAATTGTATAGTTTACACAAATTCTATCCCTCTTCTTGGTAGTCGCACTATTCAACTTCAAGTATATCTCCTCTCCACACACTTTTACCCAATTGCCTTAAAAATCTATTACATGTAGCTCTTCTATTCAGCTCAACAAACTCAAATATGTTTTACCAAATTATATAACAAATTTCTAATTTGGCTGAATCTATATTTTTACATACTCACCCTAACTTTCTAACAAAATAGATACCTTTTGGATTATATGTAGCAAAATATTACAAATTAAATAAAATTAAGGAACCAAATTCCTTTGGTAAATGGGTATTGACCTAAGGATGCCAAAAATGATTTTGGTTGGTAGATGCTTCCGTATCAACCAATATCTACTTCATTCTTACTTGATTCCATCTATACATATCCTGGATGATAAAATCCTTGCTCATCAAAGACAATATCTCTACTTATTTTGATTTGTTTTTCTTGAGGATCAAATATCCTATAGTTTTTTGTTTATGTATTGTACCCAATAAAAACACACTTCATACTTTTATCATCCAATTTTCTCCTCTTTTCATTAGGCAGATGTGCATATGCTATACAAACAAAATCTCTCATATGTGAAATACTTGATTTGTATCTTGACCAAGCTTCTTCAGGAGTAGAATTTAATATTTCTCTTGTGGGAAATTTTTTGAGAGTATAAATTGTTGTTTGCATTACTTCAGCCTAAATTCATTTCTAGATACTTAATTTTTAACATGCTTGGAGCCATTTCAACTATGGTGCTGTTTTTTCTTTCAACAACTCCATTTTGTTGAGGAGGGTATGAATTGCTAAACTCTCTTTTTATTCCATTCCTTTGACAAAAATTCAAAACTTCCTTTGATTTTTAATGATCCCCCATTATCTATTCTTAAGGTAAGAATCTTCAAACCACTATGTTTTTCAACCATTTCCTTGAACTTGATAAAATGAGAAAAACCTCAAAATTATTTTGCAAAAAATACACCCAAGTATTCCTAGAATAATCATCAATGAAGGAAAGAAAATAACATGAATTTCCAAAAGGCAATTTTTGCATTGTACCACACAAATCTAGATGTTCTCTAGCCTTCCATATTCTATTTTAGAAATTTTCCCTATGTTCCTTCCCGAACATGCATCCTTCACATACTTCATCATCCACTTTGATATAAAGAAAACCACTCACCTTATAATATTTTCCTTAACAATATCAAAATATGAAATTTCAAGTGTCTCATCCTTAAATGTCAAACCTTTGTATTCACTCATATTGTAGAATTCAAACTATGTTAGTTTCTTGAATCAAAAATAAATCTTGAAATTTTTGCCTTCATTCATTTCTCCTCTTACTACAACTACATTTTTATTTAAACTATCCACAATTAATAATTCTTTATTATCAAATACTAACTTGTAGTTTTTCTCCATCATTTGTCCTATAGTAACTATGTTCTTCCTCAATGTCAGTGTTAATATTATGTCATCAATAAACTTCTTTTTCCATGCAATGTTGGAATTGCAATTGTAACTTTACCTTCCACTTTTGAAACACTATCATCACCAAATGTTATTTTACCAAAATAATTATCATTTATTCTAGTAAATAAATCCTCCTAAGATGTCATATGAGTTAAACATCCTGAAGCAATATACCATTGTTTAGTTTCTTCATTATGTGTTGTTAAAATTGATATGAACAACATATGATTTCTAATCTCTTCAACAACTATATTGGCACCTTTATGTTTATTATCATGTAATTTTGCATAGCAATATTTCTAAAGATGACCAAATTTGTGACAAGTATAACACTACGGTCCTTCTCTTTCTCGAGATATATCTCTTCCTCTTCCTCTTCCATGAGATCCTTCTCTGTGTCTTCCTCTAAACTGATTTGGACTTCTTCCTCTACCTCTTGACATGGATGCACTTCCTCGTGAATTTTTCTAATATATGTTCTAATTATGAAATTGTCCTATTCTCCTTCCTTGTCCTCTATACTTTATGGAGAAGGCATTTTCCATGTGCTCACTTGAAGAACTCTCTTCAACAACTAAAATAACCACATAATTCCTCGATATTTTTAGAAACCATGATATTGATGGCGACCATTTCATATTCTAGTACAAGACTCATTAAAATCTTCTCAATTATCCTTCTTTCTAGAACTTCTTCACCCAATGTTCTCATTTGATTAACAAGGTCAATTTTCCTAATATAATCTTTTATTGATTCATTAATTTTCGTTTTAGCATTTTCTAACTTACTCCATAGCGTGTCTAATTTAGTGACGATTGCTCCTACATATGTGTTTTTTAATTAGAAGTCTGTGTTATACTAATTCTTGGAAAGGCATATTCATCAATAGCATTGTTAATTAAAGAAACTGTTTCATTATCTTTCTTCATAAGCTCCCTTAAATTTTTCATTCCATCACCATCCAATGCTTTATACTCATCATAAAAAAGAATATCATAACCATCCATTACTAGTTCCTATAAATCTTTGCTAATACATATAGGCTGTATTATTTTTCTATTGTAAAAATAGTTAATAGCTGTAAATTTTGGGCATGGGCATCAATTACTAGTTCCTATCCATCTTTGCTAATAAATATAGGTTGTATTCTTTTTCTCTAGTAAAAACAGTGATATAGCAGTAAATTTTGGGTTTTGGAAGGACTATATCACTTATTTATATTTGAAGAAAATGCAGAATATGCTGAAAAAAAAAATAGAAAAACACACACATAGTCTCACTTCAACATGAAGCACCAACAACAATCCTAAAAATCTAGACTCAACTACAACCAAATATGTTTTTTTTTAATAACATTTGAGTACTAGAATAACACCACAAATGTACAATTACAACTGATTTCTCGTTAATGAAGTACAATACAATCCCACGGCAAACTTTTCAAAATTTTTTGTTAAGATTTCCATTAACTCTTTACACTTTGATTATAGTTTTAAATACACCCAAATACATTTTTTTTACAAACAAAACTTCAATAGGATGAATTTTTAAATATATATACCTCTAATATTTTCATACTAATTTCTGTGCAGCCATATGTTGGTATCCTGCCATCCACACCAAGTTTTTAATGTAGATCCTAGCCCTCTATGCTCCATACGGCAAGGATTTCATCCACGTAGTAGATCCTTTAGTAGATATAAGACTTAATTGGGCTTTCCCAAGTTTAATTCCTTAAGGTCCTTAATGAATGTGTGAATATCCAAACGAATTCCCGATTTTTTTTTTTTGTAAATTTTAAAAATTAAAGAGCCTAATTTTGATTAAAGAGCCGAATTACGAAGTTAAATTTTGCTATCATGCTCTTCGGCCCCACACTGTCGTGCCTTTGCGCTCCACATCTCCACGCTATTACGTAGCTCCATGCTCTCCATGTTTCATTATCCTCTACGTTCCATGCTCTCGTGTTCAACAACTCAACTCTTCCATGGTCTTCCACACAATTTTCTCTCCACATAGACATTGTACTTCATGAGATCCACTTTCTATGCACTGTTACGCAAGTTCTCCATGGCACCATTCTTGAGCAATATGCTTATCCACGCTCTTACAATGTTACTCCGTTTAAAACGATCTGGATTCAATTCCATTTAAAGGATATAACACAGGTTTTTTTCTCCCAATTCATGGTGCACAAAAAGGAGGTATATGCATAGCCAGGTTTGTATCCCACAATGATTTCCATGTTTGTATCCCACCATGATTGCTAGGTTTTTATGCCACCGTGATTTCTAGGTTCATATCCCATCGTGAATAAGAATTTGGCTAGATATACACTAATGCCAATAACTCTCCTTTACGACTAAACCTATCCAAATATTTATGAAAAATTCTCTTAGCTTTTTCTTTTGCTCTGATACCAAATTAATTTTTTTTACACCAGCTTATATAATTTTCTATTTGGAAGTAAACCATTGATACATAAAAGAACTTAAAGATAATTAACTCTAGGATATGACAAATGATCATTATTCTAACACAACTTGTGAAACATAGCATACAAGCATACCTGTAGGGAACAGACTTCATGGAAAATGCAATAATGAGGAGTGAAACAAAGCATACAAATTTCTTGTAGTGCTAAACTTCAATTGTAGTAACCAACACAACATTCTTAACCAGATTTCTTTTGAAATCCAAAAACAATGAGAGGGGGGAGAAGATATTTTGAAATCATACATTATTTGAGGTCATTTTAATCTTTAACAATAGAATGAGCAACCACAATCTACTAAAATCAATACTCAACCTTTCTAATTATGCAAATCAAGTTTTTATACCTTATGATAAAATGGTTTAGTATCCAAGCCAAGAATAGTTCCACCATGATCCATAACATGGCCAACCATCAACCAAGAACTTAAAAATACAACTACCAAATTTGGCTTATAGAGATAACCACTTCCTAAGGTTAGCTTGCAAAGTTGTATCAATAAGGAAATATTAATGCATGAGCATTTTAGTGGCAACATCAAAACCATCCTTAAATTTATACCATTGATCAAAGCTCACAACAATGCCAACCCTCATCAAAACTAATGCCAAATAATGTCATGTTTAATATGATAAATTCACACATTGTGGCAACAATAGTCCCATATTGATGGCCAAGTTTAAAATACCATACCATATAAATACCAAGAGCATTTGAACATGGCCAAAGGTTGTAGTATATGTATTCACCATAAGTGTGTGTCTCATGTACCATAGCTCATTTATGTTATATTAAGTGATAAATATTGAACATGGCTTAGAAGTTTCTAATTCCATCCTAGTGAAACCCCTCTGTCATATATATATAAACCAATTTTGATTATGTATAGGTCAATAACAAACTATGTGACCAACACTCAACAAAACGTACATATGCATAACTCTAGAAAAATGTGCATCCCATTCAGATATTTGGCTTTATTTCTCCATTCAATGCCACACTATAAATTCTTGTATCAAAACTCCACCATGAACAAAGGTGCATCAATGCCATGTAAAGAAAAATCATAGCATAACACAAGCGAACGTTAGCTAATTTTATTTTCTGGGTGACCCCACCTACTTACGTTAATTATTACATATGCATGACAATAGAAAGGATTTGCAATACTTTGAAATTTTTAAAAATCACAAGGATGTAGATGTCAACAATTGGGTTTTCCCAAACACTTTAATCCTTGGTCTAAATCAACCACCTAACAAGGGAACAAATAGGAGAATAGCCTTATTCTCGTTTTGTGATGCTCCACATTGATATGGTGGATTTATCAATATCTATAACCATATCAATAGCTTCAAAAAATAACTCCAACATGTTTGTAAACTTCTCAGTTATCCTTCTCGTGCCTTCATAGAAAATAAGAATATCACCCATAGATAATAAATGTGTGATGTTGCATGCTAGGCCAATGCATACTCCTTTGAGACTACAATTATATATACCCTCTTTTATAGCTTACTTAGACCTTCAATTATAAAAAAGGAAAAATAGGGGTTATAAGGAACAACCCTACCTTAAACCTATACATGTTCAGAGAATAGGGATGCAACTCCATTTATTAAAATTGCAAAGTATAGTAAGGTAATACAACTCACTACCTAGAACACAAATTGATGGGAAAAACCAAAATGAATAAGCATCAATCTTAAGTAAATCCAACTTACTATGTCACACAATTTATATACGTCCATTTTGATGACATTCACTTTTTGACCTCTAACTTTGATTGAGTGCAAGATTTCCCTTCCCTTTGAAAACCAAAACTGCTCTCTAGATATTTTTTTTATATAGTACTCTTTTAAGTCTTCTTGCAATGACTTTTGAGATGATTTTGTATATACAAGACAATTGCAAAAATATATGGGCCTAATTTTTTTGAAAGACGTTGGATTTACCCTATTTCAGAATTAGTAATATAAAGGTAGAATTCAAGGCTTCTAACATTATGTCAATAGTACTAATGGCTTCCACCACCCTTCTTACATCCTCTTATATAAATCATTGTGCCCCAGAAATAATTATGTAGAGGGGCCATGTCTAGCCATGGACATTCATCCCTTTAGAATCCTTGTAGCGTGTGATGCAATTCCTCTTCCCTCACTTCTTCATCAATTCAAGTTTGTCCTCATAATTAACAAAACTGGGGAATGAGTTGGATAACCTAATTTCTTTAACTATATTATATCAAGAATCATCCTTGAAAGGGTTTGATAATTAGTTGATTTCTTATTTAACAATGTCCTTAAAATTTATCACTTAGTTGTCATTCCATTTGTCAACTTTCCAATTTTTTATATTTTTGCTTCTATTTGCATATATGTGAAAGAACTTGGTATTTTTATTGTCTGCTTGAAGCCACATGGCTCTACTCTTATTCATCCTTTCTTTCTCTTTTCTAACAGTAAATTCCTCTTTTTTTCTTCCCATAGCTTCACCTCCAACTAGCCTTATTTAGATATCCAATTTTTTTCTTATTTAACAATGTCCTTAAAATTTATCACTTAGTTGTCAATCCATTTGTCAACTTTCCAATTTTTTTTATATTTTTTCTTCTATTTGCATATATGTGAAAGAACTTTGTATTTTTATTGTCTGCTTGAAGCCACATGGCTCTACTCTTATTCATCCTTTCTTTCTCTTTTCTAACAGTACATTCCTCTTTTTTTCTTCCCATAGCTTCACCTCCAACTAGCCTTATTTAGATATCCAATTTTTAATGTGTATATATATATATATATATATATATATATATATATATATTGTAAATCTATGCATAAATATCAAATTATTTTCGCAAGTGATTTTGAGTTAAATGTGAGATATTTATCTCAAAATTAGGGAGGTTACTATTTGACTTTCTTGTTCTCCTTAAGATAAGGATTTATAGTCAAGATCAACAATCTAGCCATTTACCATCCATGGGAAAAGTTCTTAAAGAGTTTTCCATAAGGGTTTTTTTGGTTAAAAAATTAAATAACAACTTTGAGATATCATCTTCATGTTTATCTATGTATACTAAGTCATTAATCTATGATCCTTATCCATGAGTATTAGTCACAATTAGTCAATTTCTCATGATTTTGAATAGTCTATTAAGCATGCATTGTATCAGTTGATTCTCATAAGAGTGAAGAAGAGAGATTGAAACTAGTGAAATGGGTCATATAACATCGATCACCACCTCCAGGGATTGCACCCAATAACTAGGACATCCTATGTTAGGTCCCTATAATACTAGTGGTTCCCCCATTACTATTGTCATTGTAGCCCTTATTTTTATTATTGTGCCCCTATTGTCCCCATATTGTTATTATTGTGCCCCATAGAAGCCCACTATTATTATTGTTGTGCCCTTATATTATTATTATGTTGGCTTTGATTATATTGTGACCCCTTAGACTCCTATATATATAAAGGAGGTTTTTCATTTGTATCATCCAAGAATTGTTCATTTGTGTAATGTAAAGGAGGTTTCCCCCTCGAGGAGGCTGATTTTGAAGTCATTGATCTATCTTTTCGTGAGTTGGTTTCATAACATTTGGTATCAGAGCTTTGGATTCTAGGGTATTAGAAGCTAAAGAAAAAACCCTTTTGAGCCAAAATCTCGATGATCCTCAGATCTGAATTTCAGACCTTGTCTTGCTATATTTTCATAGATATGATCAAAGGAAGTTAGGGTTTTTGCAAGCTCCTGAGTTACATCCCAAACAGGTGACCTTGGGAAAATCATCATAATTTTCTCTTTGAGTATCAGATTGCAATTTCATAAGAATTTATAGAAAGAGGACAGACTGTAGTTTGTTGTGCGTCGTTTTCAGGTCCGAAGGTTAAAACAGTGACACATGACATTTCGTACAAGTTCGCTCTACTGAAAAAGTGTATAATCAAGTCATCTTGGGAGATTGGGCATAACGCTTTCTTGGAGAATCCAATTTCGATCAGACTAGTGGCGTTGGAATGAGGAATCAAAGGGCTACCAAAATTCGCAATTTCAGGCCTTGGAGATGCTAAATTTCAGATATACATTAGATTCAATATCGAGCTCCTACAAAGTGAAAAAAGGTATGTAGTTTTTTTTTTAATTTTGCATAAGTTTGGTTTGAAAAATTAGTTTGAAGGAATTCATAATTATCTTTAATTGATGCCCTGAAGAAATAAAATGGAAACACCTAGCAAGAAACCTGAAAGCTCTAGTATGACTCATGAAGAAGAGGAAGAAATGCAACATGATATATCAAAATTACGAGACCAAGTGCAATAAATTTCACTCTTACAAAAAACAACAGAAGATAATATGGATGGTTTAAAGAAAGGTGTGGAAGATAAGATGGATGGTTTAAATAAAGGCATGGAAGCTAAGATGGATGGCATGAAAGACAACATTCAAGATTATAAGAAGGATATGGAAGGTTGGAAGGAAGGTTTGACAAAGTTGCTACAAGAAAGGCTTCCTAATGGCGAAAAGGTAGTAGAGAAAACTCAAAATGAGAACAAAATAAAGGTTAATCATGATTCAAAGAATGAAAACATTGAAGATTTTGTCTATCCTCCGACAATCTCTGTGCAACAAGAAAAATTGACAGCAACAACCAAGCATAGTGGAATGGATTACTTTCGTCCTAGGCTTCTCAAAAGTTTGCAAGGAACTCCTGACAGAGGTACCTTGACCAATTAAATTGCACACCTTTTGCACACTACGTAGCAAGGAAAACTACGAGCACCAGAACATCATCCATGTAACATTTTCTCATAACCTTCCTCGCTAAAATTTGGGCAGCGAATTGAACTGTTGGGTCTGTTATGGAAAGAATAGAATACCCTCGCAATTTCTTGAGGAGGCCATACTCCCTCTTCATCTTTTCTACAATATCTTTCTCCCTAGTCTTCCCTCCAAAATCCTTAGTTGGGTTCGCACCTTTGTAAGGCATCTATGTGATCCTGTGAATTAGCATGTCTGCGACGCGGGTAGGCTCTCCTAGCCGTAAGCACCCATCATGCACTAGTGTGAGGAGTTGGTGCACACATACCGTATTAAAGGGGGTGAAGTGATAATGGGGCACCAACAACAAATTGAGCAACCCTGATTGCTCGACACCGCAGACCCATTCCTGTGTCTCCAATACTGTAACACCTATCTCTTCATAGTAGACCTTCCGCATATATTTTTCTGTCGCTAAACGTGGAAACTTAATGTGGTCTGCGAGGTCCCAATCGTCCATTTTTAACAACCAGATCCTCGCGAGCCAAGGGCCTTCAAAAGGGACCTGCTCAAGTAGCAAGGGTGTGGATACTTTAAACTTTTCAGCATCCGAGTCTTTTGTGACCTTTGCTTTTCCCTTCCATAAAGGGATATATTTAGGCAGCCTTGTCATGGGTTCCACCCCTTCAAAATCAATGTCCTGTGTTCCCTGGAATTATTTTGCCTCCAAGTCCAATACCATCTTTGGCTGCTTATATTTCTTCTGTTTTGTCTGGGTTTCAGTATGTTTTCTTGGGGAGGTGCGCACTGGCACCTTCTTCTTCTTATCTTTCGTGGATTGTTTGGGCTTGGCTGGTTGGATTTCTCTGGTAGGGATAGGATTTGGCCTAGGCGACCTCGATGCCATAGGCATAGTAGACATATTTTCCATACTTACAACTTTTGGGGCAGTGGTGTTAGAGGAAACATCGCTAGCACTAACAGTTTCAGTAGGAATTGGTGCAGACATTTGCTCAAGAATAAGCTTCTGGTTTATCTCAGGTAATTCAGAAAACATGGGGCTCACAACTAAATCTTCCCAAAACAATCGATTCATAGGCCACAGGAAACGAAATTGACTAAAAACTCTTAGAGCACAAAGTGTTCTCTGTTGGACCGGCATACATAATTTATACGGGGCTTTGAATTCAAATCTAACCATTCCCCCCAATTACTGATAATAAATGTTGTTTTGGCAGCAGATATTCAAATATATTTTCCGTAATTTTTGCCACCCCGCTCCACTTAACCCTCCTATGGTCGTCAAGTCATGAATAGTAACTCCAATGGTCATTTTCCTACGGCGCTGCGCGATGCCTTCCTCCATGACACAACTTCATGGATTGCATCTTCGTCACTCTCCATGTAGCATGCTCGCTACATTGTCCTCCAAGCTATGCAGTGTAGTTTATAGTCCCGCGCTCCCTTGCAACTGCCTGGAGCACTAAGACTATCCTGCTTCCATATAGTCATTGTGGAGGATACCCCATATACAACTTCAATCTACTCCCATTCACTCTTCCCAGGAAGGGTTCCCCATTCAGCTTCGTGACTTGAACTGTGCCTCCATCTATAATTTCTTTAACAATATATGGCCCTAACTAATGCATTTGGAATTTACCAAGAAATTTAGTGAATTTACTATCATATAACAGGACAAGATCGTTTACCTTGAATGTGTGAAGCTTGATATGGGGATCATTCCATGCTTTTCCGCGTTCCTTCTGTACTTGTTGATGGAATCGTGCCAAAAATTGATCTTTTTCAAGCTCCATCAATTGCACAAGTTGTTCCTCCAAGGCCTCATGATCTGCCATACCCGTCAGAGCTATTATGTGTAGATTAGGTACAATGTACTCCATCATCATTATGGCTTTTACCCCATATACTAATATGAATGGCATTTGTCGTGTCACCTTCTTACAAGTAGTCCTGTAATCCCATAGTACTTCTGGTACACGCACATCCCAGTCATTCCACTGTGCATTATAGATCTTTGTTAGCACATTCCCTAAAAAAGATTTAAAAGCTTCGACAGTTCCATTTTCCTGTGGGTGGTGTGGCATACTCTTCTGATGGTAGACCTGGAATTCTTCAGTCAACACGCTGATCATTTCGTTCAAAAAGTGCGTACCTCTATCACTCATCAATACTTTCGAGTAGCCAAATCTAGTTAAGACATACTCAAACAAGAATTTTTTGTCGTAGCCCCTGTACAATATTTAATCGATTGTGCTTCTGCACATCTGGTTAGATATTCCTTCATGGTGATAATATAGTGTGCACCTGTTTTTTTTTATCAGGGGCTAAATTGGCCCAACAAAATCAATTGCCACTTCTCAAATGCCCGCAAGGATGCCTGAGGATGTAGTGGTAACTCATTCGTTCGCAATGGTATGCCAGTTCTTTGACATGCATCGCATGCCTTATAATATGCCTTGGAATCCTTGTGCAAAGTTGGCCACCATAGACCTATGCACAAAATATTCTGCGTAATTGCCTTGCCTGCATAATGGCCTCCCACAGCTCCTACATGAGCTTCAACAAAAATGTTATCCCGCTCAAAGTCTGGCACATATCTTCACAATATTTCATATGTACCCATTTTATACAAATTCCTGCAATAACTGAAAAATTGACCACACGCACTACTAATTCCTTCTTTTGTTGGCCTGTATATCCTTTCGGTGCCATCCTTGTAGTCGAGAAGTGAATAATTTCCGCAAAATGGTCATCTGCTACACGTACCACAAGAGATATCCATCTAGAAATTCTTCCTCCATATTATTAGGCTCCTCTCCTATTTCGATCTGTGACAGAAGGTCAGGTCCCGCATTTAACTGCCCTGGCTTCACAATGACTTCAAAGTCATACTCCTAAAATAGTAGCAACCATCTATAGATCTTCCCCCCAACACAGGGTTGTTGACCAAGTATTTCAAGGCAGAATGATCTGTGTACATCTTAAAATTCCCTCTTAGCAGATAATGCCTAAATTTTTGCAGCGCGTACACCATTTCCAACCCTTCGTGCTCAATGATTGAATAATTTTTCTCAACCTTTGATAACTTCCTACTTGCGAAGGCTATAGGATGGTCCATTTCTCCTTCATCAGCCTATGTTAGCACTGCACTCAATGCAATGCAAGAGGAATCCACATGTACATGAAACTCCTTTTTCCAATCAGGGAATGTTATGATTGATACAATGACCATCTTTTCTTTCAACACATCTAAGTTGTGCAAAGATTCTTCGTCCCAATAGAATGTCACATCCTTCTTTAGCAGTTTTTCCATGGCCGCAGTAATTTGAGCATAAGCTTTGATAAATTTTCTATATTATCTCTTATGTCCCAGCATCATGTGCAGCTGCTTGGCATTCCTACGGGCCTCCAAATTCACAATTAACACAATATTTGCGGGGTCCACCATCAATCCTTGCTTGCACACCACATGACCTAGCAAGATCCAAAATGGAACATAGAATATGCATTTTTTCAAATTCAGTGCAATCTGGTATCTACAACATGTATCCAACATCAAGCGTAGACTTGCTACATGGCGCTTCACTAATCCAAACACCGTCTAGTCATCAAAGTACACTTCCAGGAACTTATGAATGAACTCCTTGAATACTGCTATGACTACACGGGAAAATATCGCAAGTGCATTCTTGAGTCCAAATGGAATCACAGTGTACTGAAAACAACCCCACTCCATTGCGAAGGTCATTTTTCTCCTATCCTCTGGCATGATCTTGATCTAATGATACCCAGAAAACCCATCCACAAAGGAATAGGCCTCTTACCCTCCAACATTGTCTAACACTTCATCTGTAAATGACGTTGGGAATGGATCGTGAACAAAAGCATCATTAAACCTCCACAGATCTACACAAATCCTTATTTCACCTTTTTGTTTCTTCTCCTGAACCACCATCAAGCTCACCCAATCAGATTCTTCAACAGGTTCCCTTCCACTATATTTCTCAGTCATTTTGGGTGTTAGCACGCCCAAACCGTAGCTTCATCATTCTTCTATAATCTTTCCATCTAGAAAAACTATCCTTATGTGTAGCCCACCATTGTGGGAGTATAGTGCACAGTGCCAACTCTAATGCTTGGAAGCGATGATCCTTAGGGACTTTGCACTCAAATTCATCCAAAAACAGATCTACGTCAGTTAAACCATCATAATAGGGTAATTTCCTTACCTCCGACGAAACACAGCTCAATGACTTTGTCATCACATTGCATCGCAATGTAGACACTTCATGTAAGCGATTATGCCAATGCTCTAACTCCTCGTCTAAATCAGAGGTGCAGGAACTCTCTTGATCCTATGAAATCCTCCCATCTATCGTCATTTTGATCTAATCCTAATCTCGAAAGTCGTCCAATCAAAGGAAAGTATTTACACAAAGCTATTTATGAGAAGGAAATGTTGGAAATACTACATGCACTTAAGAAGTGGAGACCTTACCTAATGGGAAGACACTTCAAGGTAAAAATAGATCATGATATTCTTAAATACTTTTTAGAACAAAGACTATGTTCAGAAAAGCAGAAAAAATGGGTCACAAAGATGTTGGGTTATGACTTTGAAATCATCTACAAAAAAGGGAAGAAAAATGTTATGGCAGATGCACTCTCAATAAAGGATGAGGATATGGAAGCATTGCTTTGCGCCATTTCTATTATCTAACCAAATTGGATAAACGAAGCAAGTGATGAATGTAAGAATGATGAATAAGTGTGGGCACTCATTCAAACGTTACAACAAGATCCTAGTACATCTGATACATTTAGCTAGAAAAATGATTCGTTATGGTACAAAGATCCCTTATACCTAGGTAAGAATTCCCGACTCAAACAAAAGATTCTTGTGGAATTGCACACTTCTCCCTTAGGAAGGCACTCATGATTTTTAAAAACTTACCACATGGTTAAGAAGGATTTTTTTTGGGATGGCCTTAAATCGGATATTCAAAATTTTGTGGCGGGATGTTTGGTTTGCCAACAAAATAAAGTTGAAACAATTAAGACCCCAGGTCTATTGCAACCTTTATCCATTCCAAGCCAATGTTGGGAGGAGATATCAATGGATTTTATCACAGGTTTACCCAAGTATGAAGGAAAGAGTGTCATCATGGACAGTTGATAGACTTACCAAGTATGCACACTTTTGTGCATTATCTCATCCTTTTAAAGCCAATATAGTTGTTACTACATTGTAACCCAACAATTATAGTAAGTTATAGAGATCCCATTTTCACTTGAAAGTTTTGGACAAAATTATTTTCTTGTCTTTGTAATAAATTAGCTCATAGCTCATATTATCATCGTCAATCTGATGGGAAAACTGAGATAGTGAACAAATTTTTGGAAGGATATCTTTGTTTCTCTGTATCTGATAAACATACACAATGGGTCAAGTGGTTACCTCTACCTAAATGGTGGTATAACACTTCCTTCCATACCGCAGCAAAAATGACCCCATTTATGGTACTTTACGGATATCATCTGTCATCCATCACATCATATTTAAGAGAAAATTTTGAGGTACAAGCAATGGAAGATCACATCGAGCATCAAAAACAAGTTCTCCAACTCTTAAAGGATAACCTCACTTTGGCGCAGAATAGAATGAAACAACAAGTAGATCAACATCGCAGCAAAAGAAGTTTTGATGTAGGTGACTGGGTATTCCTACGGCTACAACCATATAAAAACATGTCCCTCAAGCAAGCTAAGAAGGATAATAAATTATCACTAAAGTATTATGGTTCATACAAGGTGTTGTAAAAGATTGGTACTATGGCATACAAATTGGAGCTTCCTACAGCTACATGAGTGCACCTAGTTTTCCATGTTTCATGCTTAAAGAAGGTTATAGGTGAAAAGCTCCCAATTCAAAAAATATTGCAAGAACTTGACGAGGAAGGAAAAATCATATTGGAACCTGGAGCAGTTACAAAAATAAGAACTCGATAGCTACGAAATCGATCAATTTTGGAGTCTCATCAAGTGGAAGAACTTACCTGCTAAATATTCCACATGGGAGGATGAGAATTTTATACAGAAGCATCAAGAACTACTCAAGCGTTGAGGACAACACCTTTTTGAAGGAGAGGGGCATGTTAGGCCCCTATAATACTAGTGATTCCCCCATTACTATTGTCATTGTAGCCCTTATAATTATTATTATGCCCCTATTGTCCCCATATTGTTATTATTGTGCCCCATAGAAGGCCACTATTATTATTGTTGTGCCCTTATATTATTATGGTTATTTCGGCTTTGATTATATTGTGACCCCTTAGGCTCCTATATATAGAAAGGAGGTTTTGTCATTTGTATCATCCAAGAATTGTTCATTTGCGTAATGTAAAGGAGGTTTCCCCCTCGAAGAGGTTGATTTTGAAGTCATTGATCTATATTTTCTATCTTTTTGTGAGATGGTTTCATAACATCCTCGGAGGTCACACATCCCAAGATTCGTATAATATTGTATATATTTAGGCATATCTTTAATAGCAGAAACCACAACTACTTGTTTTCATGTCATTAATGGGTACCAATTACCTACTAGTCCTTATAAAGTGGATTGTTTACATTAAATAACTATCCACTACTATCTAATGGGCCTTATTCAAAGAGGATGGTTTCATATATAAAAATATAACTATTAATAAATCTTATATAGCTTAACATAGGGAGGTCTAAGGATGGATCCCAACACTAAGGATATATGAAGTTGACACTCGTTATGATAATGGATAAATGAAGATGAGAAGAATGGACGATGAAAAAATATATCTCTTGGTCAATGAACAAGGGCTCAAATTATACAATAAGCCATTTCCAAAAATGAGTTTACTTTCCATGTTCAAGGATGCCATCTTGATATAATTGAAAGTAACAATAATTTCAAATTTCTTATATTAAAACCTCTCTTGAGGCATCTAGGATAGCTCTTGACATGAAAGCCTTTCTTAAGAAAATCCTTGATATGTGAAATAAAATAAAAATAAAAAAATCCTCATGATGAAACCACTCTGAGGCACCCAACAATGGCATATGCCATCTTGATATAATTGAAAGTAACAATACTTTCAAATTTCTTATATGAAAACCTCTCTTGAGGCATCTAGGATAGCTCTTGACATGAAAGCCTTTCTTAAGAAAATCCTTGATATGTGAAATAAAATAAAAATAAAAAAATCCTCATGATGAAACCACTCTGAGGCACCCAACAATGGCATTTCTACTTTAAAAGTATATTATTAAAAAAGGAAAATCATTGACATGTATTGCTAAATATTTTCCAAGTCTCTTCTATAGATGTTACAAACACCAAAGAATTCAAGCATGGAATCATTCAACATAATATCATAGGTAGCATCCCATATAATATTCTTAAAGCATATTAAGTGACACTCCTTAAGGCTAACTATGGAAGATAAATACATGCATTCTAGAAAAAATTACTTCTTAATTTATCAACATCAAGAACCATTGGATAAGTAAAATTAGAATACAACAAGATTGTAGGGATTAACAATAAATGTCATCTCATTTAGCTGATATCCTAAAATTTAATCCTCTTATTTTAAGTCATTCCTAACTCTTCAGAGTATCGAGTAAAAATTGTTTTATATATAAAGAAAACAACTTAAGGAGCTTAGTTGTAGAAATTCAAGGCATCATTTTACTATATACTACAAATACAGAACCCAAAAACTCCAAGTCCAAAAGAGAATTCAGATATAAAAGAAATTTAGTATACAAGAGTACATGTCCAAGTCCATAAGAGTAATATTACATACAAAAGCATAAATTGCAACATGCAATATTTGTTTAAAACCAAATGCATTCATTTCTCACATTAATTTATACCATTTATACCTACCTCCAAACCTAGTACTGGTCCTACATGCCCCGTCTACACTCATCCATATATACTTTCCATCATATAGTTCTATGTTATATACATCTATATGCATCTTTAACCATACAAAAAAAATCTACTTGATTATATAGACTTCTTGACCTCCAATCGAAAGGCCACTAAATGCTTCTAAATCCTTCTAAGGCTATATGAAAGAGATCTCTATATGATGAGGGTTACCTATAGATCATGTCTATAGACTTCTCATGCTACAAAAAAAAGATATTTCCCACACACACAAAAAAATTGCAAGTGGTCATCACCAATGTGCAACATCATTATAATATCTCTCAAGAAAATGTGAAAACTAGCAAAAGGAGGGTTTCTATTGTTAACACATGAAACAATTGGCATCTCCTTTGACAAAACAGAGCTGGCTAGCACAAAAAAAAATTACAATAACCCTAAAGTTGTTGAGAGCTTCCAAAATTCTCAATGGCTTTAGTATTTAAATAGATAACAAGACTTTGATGATGATCTCACTATGGAATGTACCCAAAGCTTGCAAAAATGCATGCTCCAAGAGGGAATTATGAAGGACATTTTACTACAGTCAAAGATACATGCACACATAGTTGACCGTGTAAAGGTGATAGGGCTACCCATTGGTTTTCCCTAGGACAAAGAGTATAAAATTCCAATGGTTGAGGTTGAAAAATTATTCCTATCAACATATAAATCCGAGGAAACAAAAAAGGGTGTCAAAAGAACTAGTTTATTAGCATCTTGGGACGAGGTAGCCTTTCACCTTATCAAATATATAACTTGTGAGGGGTTATTTATCCTAGTACATGCCTAACATTTTAGGCTATTGTACCAAATAATATATTATTCACATTAGAAGCATGAAGAAAAATTTAGTGTCCCATAATTTTTGCTCCAATATCTCAAGAGGATGACCTTAAAGAGATATGAAGGAAAATAAATAGCCTCAACCCACCATGGACCAATCAATTTACTTAGATGTGATCCATTTCTTAGGTAGCCACATCAAATTTCATGGGATAAATTCCCGACAACAAGAAATGAGGATTTTCTAGCTTTGCAAGCTAATAATAACAAGTATGAATAAGTAGACCCCATAGTGGATTTAAGAAAGAAGAAGAAAATGATAGACAAAGTAGGAACCAGCAATGACAAGAAGACGAAGATTCATAAGAGGATATAAGTAGAGGAAGTAAAAAAAGGAATAAGATACATGGATAAAGACATTACTAATTCCTTAGTGAATATGGGTGGATCATCTCATTAAATCCCTTGCAACCCTTGCAATCCTAAAAAATAAATCTCATCAAGGGATAATAATATTCAAGGTAGAAAGGAGGATCAAGACAAGATAATAGGTGGCATAATACACAATAATTCCTCCACCTAGACCTATCATAGACATTATAGAACATATCCATCCTTCTAGTCTTACAATGGGTATGGATGATACACAAGAAGTCACCAATATATTAAGTGATGAAACTAATCTACAAGAGCTCCTAGACCAATTGGAGGAAGCAAGGGAAAAGGTCCTCGATGGAAAACCATTCCATAGTCAAGGAGAGAAGTATAAAGTAGAGGTACATACATTTCTTTAATGTCACATGAATTACAAGAGGTGTCTTAAATTCTCAAAATGAAACACATGGAAGCCCATGGGGGCTTCACTGGATGAACCTATAACATAACATGTTTGTTTGTGGCATTCTAAACAATACCTTTAATTTGAATACTTATTGGAAAATACCTCTAAAAATAACTTTATTTAACCCCCTACCAATATGAACCCAATACACCTTCCCAATTTTAAAAAACCCTACTTTCACTAGATATTGTAGGTATCCATTTTTTCATTAACATTTTTTATACCCCTTTAAATTTTTTCATTAACTTTGAGCTCCATCTTTTATAAACAACATACAAAAACCTTTTGCCCCCTAATATGCTCAATATACTATGTTATTTTTTTCTCAGTATATATCCCCCAATATGAATGCATGTGGTATGGTATTTCCCCCCAGTGAAGCCCTTGTGTGGAAACAACAAAGGAACTTGAAATTGAGAATTTATCCCTAATAATATATTTGGAGAGACAAAGAGAAGAGACTAAGGGCACGATTGTAAAAAATGATGTTTTAGAGAGCTATATAATTAGAGTATTTGAACTTGCAAAAGAGATGCTCCCCTACAAATCCCTAGAAAGGACTTATACAATTTATATGAGGGGACAATGGCATGAGATTCATTTGAATAAGATTTCCAACTACCTACCTTTCCATATGGACAATCAAATGGATACCACTGACATTTATCATTGGCTGCATTAGAAGGAAATGAATTTAATGTATGAATTTTACCTACGTGACTATGTCATGTATCATCCTTTTACATGATATCCAAACAACTATAAGGGGAATGTTAAACTAAAATAATTTTTCTCATGGATTCAAAATGAATAAAATGGGGTCATATAAGTCCAAAGGTGTGGGGAAGAAGATCTAATTATTTGTTTATGGGTGAGGGATGAAGCCACTAACTTGAATAAGTACTGAGGAGTCATGCATTAATAACCTTAGATGTGGAGTTAATCCTAGTTCTATAAGAAAAATAAAGAATGGAACTAGTCCAATATCAATGCACAATTAAAAACATAGGGGAAAAGGTCTCAAACTATGAAAAAGTGGGTGGGAAAGGCTTACCCTTACTCTTAATAAGGAAGAACCTCATTCCTTGCAAGGATTTAAGGTTTCCTTTTTTATATCTTAGTTGTATGTATAGACATTGAGAAAAATGAAGTTTCATTGGATTGGTTTTAATATTCAAATACCCCCTTGTTTTACATCCTACTCCCTTTTGGAATTAAACAAGAAAAATAGATGAGGAAGAAAAGAAGAAGAGATGGAGGGATGGAGAAAAGTAGAACATATAATAGAGGCAATATATCGTGACAATAATTATGTCTCACATATAATTGCATATGTCCTTAGAGAAGCATGTAGAAAGAAATAATTAGATGATAAAGAATGAATTATGAAGCTTCACTTTTTTGGATTGATTTTTGTTGCATCAAGGTGTTGGACCCTCCATTGGTTAGGTGATGATGGGGTCTTATATTTTCATGTTATTTCCCATCTCATTGCCTTAATTTTCATATATTTCTTTCATGAATTAAATCTCTTCATGGAAATTATTACTTTTGAATGACCAAACTATATGATTTTGACTATTTCTTATTTAAATGGATATGATTTCCATAATTTCAATTGAGATGTATGAATGGTATCTTAAGTGTTTTTGAAATTGATTTTGGGGTTAGAATATAATGATCAAATGTGGTTTTATAAGTAGGAATATTAGTGTAACATTGATGAAAAATTTCTAGGACAATTGCATGTCAATCAAAAGAGGATTCAACCCTGACATTATTGACCTTCCTCAAATATATATCATATACCAATCAACTGAGGGCAAAGAGAAATTCAAGGGATTTTGTTCCCCTCATCACTGAAGAATGACCTCTACCTATCAAGCACTAGGAGGAAACTATAAGATCCTTAAGTAGTTTAACCCTCTCAAAATATTAGTTTTATATGGGAAATTGAATTAGTAGAGGAGCGAGAAAAACCCATGTTAACTCAACTAGGTTAAAAAAGAGGAAATCAAGTAGACAACATCCATCAATCAAGATTATGAGTAAAGGTGTGTGTTAGCATCTTTATACACCATTTCAATATAAATAGAGGCTTAGATGATATATATAGTCTCACCAAGTTCTTATCCTATTATTATGAGGTTGGCATTAGGACATTCAAATTGTTCTATAGAGACAAAGTTTCTTCCTCTTAGTTCTATGATATTTTTAAATGTGCAGAAGAATATTTGATTGATTTTTTGTTTTCATAAAGTGTCTTTATGGTTGCAAGAGATCCCATGGGTAGGGGTCACTTAATGGAAGGTCATAGGAACCCTCCTTTTCATTCCAATTATGTCATTATAATTTTTGTTATAAAACATTTAGCTACACTTCTATAGAACAAAGTATTTGTTTTCTATCAAATTATGTCATTATAATTTTTTTTATAAAACATTTAGCTACACTTCTATAGAACAAAGTATTTGTCTTCTATCAAATTATGCATTTCCAATTACAATAGTATTATTATTTTCATGTAAGTTATATGATGGTTTTTACTTCATCTAAATTATAATGACCAATGCATTGGGGTGTATTTTATGAATTTATAAACATGATAAGATGATGTTGTGATTATTTATTTAGTTTAACAATGACATTGTGGCTATTGATTTAAGGAACCTTCTCACTCTAATTAGCTTCTCATATATTAAGCAGTAGCCTACTTTTATCTAACTTTTTTCATACTACAAGAAGAGATGAAAATCAAAGGCATTACCTTAATCCATAGGAGGTCAATGGGAAGGGTTGCGTTAATCATTTGTCTTATCACAATATTATTAGAGTTTTAGATAATATTATAATTCTATAGTTTTCAAATCATTTCCACAACACCTCCTAAGTTTAGTGACACTTATTGGGTTGGCAATTTAAGGTGAAATTATGTGGTTAAAAATATATGTTGTTTTAATTTTTGGGCCCAATACTTACAACACCCTCATACCTCTTAGGGTACTTATGTGTAATAAAAACCACTCTAGCTATTAAAAACCATCCCACCTTACTCACCTCGGTGGAATAGGTGTCACTTGCTAATCCAACTCCTCCTGTGTTGTTAGAGGATAAGATAATAATAAAAAAATCCATTTTCTCATTTCAAATCTCAGTTTAAGGTTTGGAGACATCGTCTGAGCTTCTCAAATCATCCACAAAACCTCATAACTAGACCTATTAACCTTGCACATATATGCACACACACGAATATTCATTAATATACATGCCTATCACGATGTCTGGCTCAAGCTCCCATATTCATTGTTTAAATACATGTAAGTACATATATCGTTCTTAAGCTTTCGTTGAGCTCAACCAAAAATGGCGGCCGTGATTAACCACGTCATTCTGATGCTTCACTCTAGCCCTCCTTATGCCTCTGGGACACGTCATCTTATCTTACTCCTCCCGAAGACGTCTAAGTGTGCTCCTTTGTTATTTTTTGGGGCCTCTCTATTAAGCTTGTGTGTAGTGGGGTCTAATGACCTCTTTCCCGATTGGTCTGCTACTCGAAATCTCGACAACCACCACAGCTTATGCCACTTCACTTCAATCCTCATATCCTGATGGTTTCCTCTATTGCACTTCTTGATACCCTCATGTCATTCCATCGAGATGACCTGTTAGGTGGGACCACCACCCCACCAATCAATATTCACGCTCCATTAATGAGGTTGAGCTTATGTAACTTGTAACTTTCCTCTTGACACACACATTGTACCACCATTTGTACCTCTAGGGTGAGACCTTAGGGCCTACATGGATTGGTGGGTCTCACCTTCACACATCTTTATCTCTGATTGGCCCATGTGGCTATGACACCACATCATGTCGTCCTTGCTCCCCTGGTGCCTCCTCTTGGTCCTCCTTTTACTTTTTTGGGACAAGGCCACATGGACACGTGGATTATGTTCTAGGGGCTTGACCCTTAGCTAATGGGATTCTCCTCCACTTCTGAGTTGTCAGCCTAATTGGACTAACACCTTGTCAACCATGCTGCTCCATTATACTACTACTCAATGTTTTTTGGAAACATCCTCTGGGACATGTGGTTTAGTGGGCCACACCCTTGCATGACCCTTTCTCCTAATTAGGATGCGTGGTGACACTACCACATCATCCTACACTGCTCACCCCTCTCCCTTTCACCTACGCCCTACGGGAATACTTCAAGGTGGGCCTAATGGGATGACCTGTTAGGTGGGTTTTTCCCCGAAGAATAACATAACTGTTGGGGTTACGTGGAGGTGATCTTGGCCCAACCCCTCATCATTCTACACCCCACTACGATTCCATATCTAATCTTTATGGGTTTTTTTACTAGCATATGAGTCATCTAGTAGCTCCACTCTGGCCAATGGGAATGCTTCCCGCCTTCAAGCCATGAGCATAGTTTGATTGATTCCCATTCATCCCTATCAATCCTCCTTGTGATACAACAATAATCACTGTGATATAACTCCAGGGATGATTTGTCCTGTGGGCACCACTTCTAGCCAATAATAGAATTTGTAAGGCTTATGTGATTGTCAGTGCATCCCAGCTAACATAATATTGGTTGATCCCTCTACTACGTAAAACAAACCTCGCTATTTTTTAGCCACATCATCTCTTTCTCATCCAAGCACAATAAAGGAAACTCGACACACCAATGTTAAGCCTCCATAACTAGGGTTCCACTAGGTTGAAGGATAAGGTTAGTTGACCTCTTCATAAAGTTAACCCCCTTCCTTCCTTCACCATAACATTACTAATGCTTGATCTCTGCCATGGTTGACCATAGAGGGATTTTAGATTTTAAGCAATCCACTTGATCTCAGTATCTGTGTTCCTCACCAAGGCTTGCTCCTTTTCTTATGTCCCACCTTCCACTAACTTTTGTGACCATGTCTCAGCCACGAGGATTCAACAAACTCTGAATTTTTCATCCGCGTATGATAATGGCAGGGGTGGATTACTAAGAACATGTCAGCGCTACCTCTCCTTAGCTTGAGCTAAAGCCACTCCAATTAGTTCCTGGCCCTTCGGTATTCCCTATTTCAGAACAAGGAATCCCTCTCATCCTCACGTTGGTGATATGTTGGCCACCCATTTCTAAAGATTTGAAGTGAACTCCTGAAAAGGATCCACCTCTCTTGCCACACGCTAGGAGCTCCAGACTCCATGTCGAGCCTGTAAGCAATTCCATGGCACCACTCAGAGGTTATGGGAATTTGGCTATTAGTAAGGACATGCAACCCCCAACATCAGTTCCTCTAGGGCGAGAATGCAGGATACTAAAAATGTAATTTTAATAGACCTTTAAGGGTTTTTTACAACCTTATAGTGTGCAACGCCTTCACCAGCTACATTGTGGCACTTTTTGAAGACCTTCTGGTTGTTCGGCCCTAAGGTGTGGTATCAAGGATGATGTTTGGTGAAAAATGGTTCATCACCGGCACTGCTAGAACGAGAACACTTTTATTGCTAAAAATGTAAGGTTGGAGAAGCCTTGATGCAAGGTTAAGGGTTATAACACAATGAAAGGGAGTTGACCTCGACATCAACACAATTCCGCATAACTACAATATGGTTTGTAGCCAACATATGTACACTGACCCTGTCAGAACAGGCGGTCTCCAATGTAACCGTTGCACATTGATAGAAACAGCTAGAATATATTAAATATTGATATGGTTTAGTTCAAATATTTTAGCCCTTTTTAATGCCTTCAAGGTTTTACAATGTATATTAATCATTATGTTATCTCAAAACATGTTCAAGTAATTCAGAAGCACACGGTTTCAACCAAAATGAAACATAACACTGATTATTATATAGAGAAATGGTACAAGATACCATTCAGAAGTATCATAACAAAATGTATTCATAAGACTTACCTTGCAATACAATATCAATCATTAATGCAATATACTTATTCATTGCAAATTTAAACATCATTTCAGTCCAAGAAATGTAGCTCATATTCATTGGCATTGCAATATGAATACAAGGATACTTATCTTGTCGTATTTTAGGAAATTGAGTCTGGGAAAAGGATTGTCCACCCAACCATAGATAGATGTAGCCAAGCTCACTTACAGTTGTCACCCCCGAGCCAAATTCCAGAGACTAAGGGGTTTTCTTGGGAGATGAAACACTACCAACAGATGAACCATGAACCAAGGTTTTTCTTTCTCTATCCACAATAGAATTGTAGTGTAACCAGTGCATTGAGGCACTATCATTTTAATCCAAATACATGGATTCCAATGTTCCTTTAAACCCTGCTAACCATAAGCACATCCCCTTCTTCTCTGCTCTATTATCCTGTCTCCTGAATGCTTTAATGGATGCCTCCTTAAGTGTATTTGTGTGTGTGTCTCCTAATGGGGTTGAAACACCTTCTTTTCTCCTCATGTGTAGTGTTTAAATGTCACGGTCCTAGCTAACAACACAATCCACTTCATTAATTCGTGTCCTCCCTACCTTGTGAGTGTTCTCCAAGGCAACATGGTCTATGTACTTCTCTTGCAGTCCCATTAACTCCAAAAAACTAGTTCATTAAGGCACACCAACTAACCTTTAACGATTATCAAAACAGTTCGTACTTCCTGCACCAGGAAACCTTGGATTTCCCAAGAAAGAAACCTTCTCAACTTTGGAATCTATTGCCCTCTCTTAGCCCTTTTTAATTTATAAAAGTATTTTCATTATGCACATGAGGATGAGAAATTAGGTTGTTACACTAACTAGGGATACCATAATACATATAGTTGTAAGCTTCTTTGACAAGGACAATTCCACTCTAGCATAAGGTATTGTAATACCTCTAGTTCCAAGGGCCCAATTAATTTATAGGATAAAACCAATACCACCTTTAAGTTATATGCACCCCTAACCTCCTCTACCCACTCAAAAAATTCTAGAGTAATTTTAAGAACACTCCCATAGATCCCAAAACCATTTCTCTTTCTTAAAATAACAATTAGAAAGAATTCACCCCTCAATCAAGGAAAACTTCATATTTTTCAATCCCCCAAAGAGTAACAAATCATTCCCCAAAAAAAATATGTATTCTATTTCCCATCCCCTCTCCAACATTACTTGCCATAACTAAATTTACTTGGGGTAAAATTAGATTTAAAGGTGAAAACATTAAGTTCATAAAATGATATTTATTTAAATAAAATCATCCCTCTTATACCTTTAACCAAGAATCAATTTAAAAATTAGATTTCATGTGACATAGATAAAAATTTCTCATCCCATGTTTCACAATATGTCATCATCTATATTCGCTATTCTGATAGAGCAAAAATCATTTTCCCGGAATATGTTTCCACCACACATTTAACATTTCTTCTACTACTCCCAACATCTAACCCAAGCTAATGTGAACTTCAAAAAATAGTCTACAACCAAATTAATTCCTAAAAATACATTGTAATACTTCACTTAATGTTAAAATAAAACATGCATCGATTCCAATAACAATAATGCATCAAAGTAATAAAAATACATAACACCAAATTCTAAATAAACAACATAAATGAGTATTCAGCGTAACTCTCTAACTAAATATATTGTTCATAATCTCAATACAAGCATGAAATAACAAGGAGATAAGCTAATAAAGCGTAAACGCACCAGATGCATAGAGGTGGTTGTTATATTGGAGGTCACGAGAGACATAAGGTGAAAGATTCTTATGGAAATTTTCTCATGCACGATTTAACTATATGCTCATTAGTGACATAGATAAAATGTATTAAATATTCTCGTTCAGGTTTCTTATGTTACGAATAATTACAATGCCATGCGGAAATTAACAAAAAACTTATGGTCATGGACATGAATGGAGTACGTTTCCCATTCAAACCTTAATATCGCTATTAGAGGTTTTTTAGCCGGGCTTTTGTCACAAGAGTTCATCGAGAGTTCATCATTCGTTGTTGTCAAGTATTCATGTCGATGTTGAAGACTTGTCCTTCCATGTAGTGCTTGTTATATCTTGTTTTGACACACATCAAAAAAATTTCTAACATAAGCCATCTCCTCCCTTGACCTTGCAGCATTGTTGGTCTTCCCTCTTGGAATTGCGCAATTCACTGTCTTTGGAAATTGCACTAGGCCTTGAGGATATGAACTACGGAATCATGGAAGGCAGGCCAGTCTTGAGCTCAGAAACTATGCAAAAGGCTTTTCTTCCCCTCAGAAATTGCACAATGCACTGAGGCAAGGAATTGCACAAGCCCTTGAGCTTAGGAATTGTGCAATCCCTTTTGCCAGTGTGAAACAATAGTTTTTCAAAAAAGCAGACTTGGCATTCCTAAAAATAGGTGTTTCCCATTTAATGTCTGGTTAAGTCCATTGAGTTTCTAATTATGGCTTTGAAACAAGTGGCGCTTTTTCCTTGATTTTAGGCATGTGTGTCACAAACCCTAACACGCTTCGATCTATTTAATAGAAACCCATAGATCTCATTTTAACACTTAATCTTGGTGCTCTAGCCTTCCTAAGGAGATCAAGGAACTTTCGGCTAAGTTTGCAGTGCTTTTCTGCGTAAGCTTTGCAGCTGTCGCTTTTTGTTGCTTTTTCTATCACTTTTGTAACTTTTGCTGCTATGAGTCATATTTTGTCTATTTCTTTTCATAGTAGCTAGCATTTATATTAGCTTTTACAAGAGTTGGTTCAGTCCATCATTCTCATTTTCAATTGTCGCATTCAGTTTTTATTTTTTTCTCACCACCAGTTGTTGATGTTGGGTCATTTTTTGCATGTTCGTTTTTCCTCTTGCATGTTGGATTATAGCACTTAATTTTCGCTGATCTATTTCCCCTTAGTCAGATATACATTCCTTCCTGCCCCAACACCCAGATCTGTCACTATTTACTCTCCTTCTCGGGAAGACCTGCACAGTCATGGCTAGCAGTTGCCTTCCCCAACTATGCATTTCAAATCTTCAAGAGGCGTTCTACAAGCTTTGCCTATGATATTGCACAATGCGCAGTCACTGACTTTCCCATCTACAAATTGCACAGTCACAAGCCTCAACCCTTAGCTCTAGCCACTGAGACTACACAATGCGCAATTCCTTCGCTCAATCTGCCTAACTGGGACTGCACATTGTGTAGTGTCAAGCCTCTAACTTCCAACTTGTCTGTTGAGACTACAAAATGCTTATTTCAAGATCCCAGACTCTTAACTTCAACCCAGGAATTATGCAATCTTTCCTTTCAGCGTGTGATTTGTTGCCTTGATCTTGTTGAATAGACCTTTTTGCTTGAGCTAATTTGTGTTTTCCATGAGTGCATTATGTCATACAAGTACTGCAACTTTTTGAGTTTACCTCTAACCATCAAATTGTTATCATAATGGCACCCAAGAAATCCACCTCAAAAGACACCATAAATATCAACATCGGTGAAATAGTTGAGAGTGTGTCTGTCACTATGCTAGTTCTTTCATACACTCAACTATTCATTGAAAAGGATTCAGACATTACATGGAACACAGTGAAATGTGCATTCATAGTAACCAACTAAAAAGTAGATCTTGAAGACAGACATGTTTATATCAATGTCCAGAAGTTAAGATTGCACAAGGTTGCAAGCATGTTTCCATCCTTTCCTTACGCAGACATTGTCAACTAGATCCTATCACACACAGATGCAAAGTGCATGACCCTTAGTAGTGCCAGTGGACAAAGTCTTGCCTCTTTTATGGCACATGATTTTCATTGTATGTATCAATTGTCAGTGCAAGAGCCTAAATGGATTCCCACTTCTATGAAGTCACCAGTTACTTGAACACAAAATATGTTGTCAAAAGTTGGGTGAAAGAGCCATTCAAATTCTGCCTGACATCCAACAACACTTATAAGACCAAATCTATCAAAAAGGAATTTTAGTACTTGATAGTCTTATGTTGTTGGATCTATGGTCAAAAGAGTATTGATATCTTTCCCGGAGGCTGGGAATTCTTGCTGCATCAAATTGGGAAAGAAGGGAAATCATCTAACTGGTCAGACTTACTGGCTCAACAATTGAAGATCCATATAACTAATGCTAAGAACCCTTCTAAAGGTAAGCAAGGCAGGTTCTACATTTATACTTACTTGTTGGATGCGATCTGTGCTCAGAACTCTTTTCCTGGCATGAGTTGGACTTGGTCACCAAAGGAACCTGTTGTACACATTTACGACAAGTTTCTTTCGGAGTGAAACTACAAAAGATTCATTGAGAAGCCAACAAAACACTTCCTCATCCCATTGTACAAGATGATCTTTGAGGAAGAGCCACCTTGCATGTCCCATGAGGCAACGTAAGCAATGTCAGAATTGGTTGATTGGTTTTCCTCGGCGAATATCACTTACCTCAAAGTGTTTGGCGGTCAGAAGTCTCCACATTTTTTTCCCAAGTATGCCACCAACAAGTTGGTCATGCAAGAAGTAGCTTATCATCTTTTCAAAGGTTTATCAGGAGTGTTGTAGAGGAAGAAGAAAGCACCTTGGCCACTCTTCCTTTGCAAATTGGATTGTATGAGATCAGGAATCTGAAGGCTGCTGACAACAAAGGTAAAGAGATATCGAAATTCACATTCAGTCGCATGGACTACAATCCGTGTGATCTTAGGAATGTTTGCAAGTAACAATATACATATATACATTTCAGTTAGCCGAGTGATACTTATTCCAGACCCGAGGAGGAATTGATAAATAATTGTTACAATGCATCTAAGCCCCACGAATAAGTGAGATTTGCAGGTACATCACAGGTTACTCCTCAACAAGAAGCCACTCTAGAAGTAGTACCAGTAGAAAGGCGCAACCCAGTGTGTGAAAAGGGCAAGAGGAAGGTTTTGCAAAGTCCAATAGAAGAGAAAAGCAACAAATTTAAGGAAGATCTAATCATCTTGAAAGCGGCCATAGTGGAAGAAAGAAAGAGGAAGCAAAGGAAGTAAGAGAAAGAATTAAAGTAGAAAGAAAGAATGAGAAGAAAGGAAGAGACAAGAAGAAGAAGAAAGGCAAAGAAAAGAAGAGGAAGAAGCATCACTGAAGCAAGCCACAAAAGAGGAACCAACTACTTGAAGAAGAGAGCAAGCAGTTGTAGGATAAGTAACTTGCTCAAGAAATTGAAGATCTAATAGTAATCCAGGATATGGAGGTAGAACTAGAGTAGCAAAACCAATATGTTGATCTCACTCCTTCCATGCAGTCGATCACTACACAGTATCCCCCTCCTCTAATAGTGGAGCAAGCTCCAAGCGAGGAAGTGAAAATTGCTCCTCTTGATGAAGGTTTGGTGATGGGTATATACAGCTTGACCTATGATGAGATACATAAGAATATCATACAGGAAAGGAAGAAACACTTCTTGGATGATCCCATGCATCATGCTTTTATCAAGGAAAAGGTGATCATGATGGACACCAACAAGAACCCAGAAGCCATTGTTGTATCCAACTTGGCCTTCGCAGGAGCCTCCAAGACAAATACAAAATACTTGATGGTCGAGAATAGAGAGATGGAAAATAACTTAGAGGATGCAAGGAAACAAATTGAACAATTGTAAGCAAAGCTCCTGAAAGCACCTCTCACATCGATGTACTTATAAGAACTCAAGGAAACCATACTTGGTGAAGTATCAACATTGGGAGATACCATGAGGAGCCTCTATGAGGAGCTTGTCACCATGCACAAACTAGTTTTCCGCTTGCATGATATGCAACAAAAGTGCAAATACAATGCTAAATATCTCATGGTTTTTTATATAGGCATTACTGCTTTGCATGAGTGGGGAGTGAAGTATAGAGGTGCACCTCCTGACTTGGTGAAGAAGACAAGGAAATAGGTTCAGTTGGAAAAAGAAGAGGTTCAGATGCTTATCCAGAGCCACAAACAACTCATCTCATTCATTGCCAACATTCAAGACTCTTATACATGATTATATAACAATGTGGATTCCATGGTGAAGTCACATAAGATCCCTTCAGTTGTCTCACTCACCGAAGCCAAAGGCATGAACAAGATCAAACAAGAGGTTGATGAATTCTTGGGCCAGCTGAGGCAGATTGCTACCAAGGAAGATCTAGAGGTTAATAGGCATGATATGCGGAATAAAATTGTTGGCCCTATCAAAATTAACACCATGTTGCTCCTACTGAAGAAGGAAAATTAGACTGCCTCCAAGGTCTTGTACTCGGATGCAATGGAAGCTAGAGTCCACTTTCATCCTGATCCCATCACAAAGCTTGGGGAAGTCATTTCACAATATAAATATTGGCATCACTATATGACCAAGAAGCTAAAAGTTGAAGCGGTCAAGCTATTGTTTTCCCAAACTCAAGCTTGACATGTGAATATTTTTATGCTCGTGTGTTCCTTTAAAGTTGTGTACTATTACAGGCTTTTAAGGGGCTTACTCACTTTCCCCTTGTTGTGTTAGAACCTCTCATGTGTTGCACTTGACTCTTCGTAAATTTATACACTTGTTTCACCAAAGTCACGAGTACATCATTCTATGCATTATCATAGCCAAGGCATACCACTAAAACCCATTATTTTAGCAACCACGCCATCTTCCAGATGAGGCTCCTACTCCAAATGGTGTGAGGTCTAATTGGGACTTTATATCGGGGAGACCCCCTAAATGTTGGCGAGTCCAACACTGTCAACATTTATAGCAATAGGAGTACCATATGACAAACTAAGCCCATGAATTCTATTTGAAATTTCCTCATCATTACATGGCTTCTTCCCAAATCTTAACCCCGACATATTTTTCCAGAACTACAAATTTGAAAGTTTGTACGAGAATAATTCATGACTTGTCTAATTTAAAGTTTGATGGCGGGGGTGGAATAACCATTCTTGAGCACTCAACTCCTTTTCTTGAATTTTTCACTTAGCATCAAATTCACTGTGAGGATACTTCTTGCAATTTGTTCATCCTTACTTTTGAAGCATGTGTTAGGGAATGGTGTTACACATTTCCAACCACTTCTATTCACTCTTTCGCACATTTTTTCAAGGAGATTTATTGCACCTTTAATAGGTATGATTATAAATATGTTTACAAGAAAATCATGCATCTTAGAAAAGAACTTGAAGACTCTCTTGAGGATTTTCACGATTGCTTCATTCATTTCTATTATGAATTTTTTGAGGCTTATACCAACTAGAATTTCATGAAAGAGAACTTTTAATTTTGTATTCATATTTTGATGAATCCAGCATAATATTAATCCTTCGAAAGTCTCCCAATATATATTAGTTATGGAGTTCTTAATTCTGTGACGTAGGAAGTTGTTGTTCCAAGTGACCCTTTGAATTCCCCTCATCAAGCAGCACCATCTATGTCAGTTGAGGTTGGATAACTTGAAAGTCCATCTGTTAATCTACCACCATCTTCTCTCACCCCACATATTCAAAATTTAAACACAAGTTTTGACTACAGATCCGATTTTACCATTGATGTTCTTTCTTCTCATTCTCCATTTGTTGTTTCTATTGATCCTCCTGATCATGAGTTGTCACATCTGCTTGTTTCAATCATTTCTTCTTCTGCTTCTCACGACAAACAAATTCAGGATGGAGTCAGTGTTAACCGAGAAACTTGTGATGTCATTCATAATGACCATGTGTGGGAATTTATTTCTCAAAAACAATTTGCAATGAAAGATGAGCTTTCCTCTCTCTCACCTCTCCCTCATTATCATGACATTTTATGTGAACCTATTGTAAATGTCACACCTTTTGATGTGGTAGTGTTTGAGAATGTTAATTTAAATGATAGTCAAGTATCTTGGAATGTTAGTTTTACATTTGAACAGGGTGAGGAAGAATCTTCTCTTTTTGATCTCTCTCATCTCTCATCTTATCATCCTTTAGAAATAGATAATGAAATTTCTTGTTTTCAATAAACTCCTATATACAAGTCATGAGATCATGAGGTTTCCTTGTTTCGACACAAAGAAAAATATGGTCATGGTTGTCTTAACCTATTCATTGAATCATATAGTGATCAATGTGTATCCCATGCTGTCGATTTTTCTAAGCCACTGGGTTTTGATGATCTACCTTCTTATGTCTTGGAACTACTGCAAGTTGTCAAGGAACTTCAGCTTGCGCTGATGGTTATGTTAGGTTATCACAATCTTGATGTTAGTCCCGGGCCTGATCAGAATAATACTCTATCTCTCAATAATCCTCATCAATTGACTGTAAAAGCTGAAAATCAATCTATCTCACAATATTCACATCCTTCGATTTTTTTCCATGATCCTATTGCTCAATCATTGGAGGAGTCATACCTGGCAAGCTTGTTTTCAAAACACAAGTTTTTCATTTTCTTCATATTTTCCAAGTTTGAAAGTTTGGAAGAATGCTTTAACATGACAACTTGTTGCGATGTGCATAAACACCATAATGCATCAGCATAATGTTTATCATATGATTTATTGTTATATTTTTATTCTTTCATTTTCGATCTTTGGATGTTGCAACATTTCACGATTATATCTCTTGTCAGTTGTTATTCTTGATAATCTTTCTTTCTATTGAAGCATTCTCCCACATAGGTCAGGTAATGCTTCGGTGGTTACACTAGAAGTTTCATTTCATGCAAGTGTGGCCTAGATTTGGTTAGTTTAGGAGTAGGATCAGTTTGTTTTAGTTGTCTTTCCGTTGCTTTTTTATTCCGCTCTCTTTATTTCTTTTCATTTGTAATAAATTTTCGCATGAGGCTGTGTTTGGTTTCTGAAGAAAGCATGGTGAAATTCGAGAGGAAATTGTGCTAATGTCAATGCTTGGCTTACTATTTATTCCATCTCTTTGCACAAGACTTGCAACCTTTAATCGATGATACCCTAATGGAAAACATGTTCTTTCTTAGAGAAAACCTTAGTGGAATCACAATGCTTCAATCTATAACTAGTCCCACCTACTCTAATTAGTTTTATGGTTAGCTGATTTTTTCTTGTCGAGTAGAGTAAGTAGGGGAGGAAACTTAAACAAGTGGACTGAATTTTAGAGGTGTATAAACATCCCTCTGAAGGGACAACCTCTTATTCTCTTAATAAGTCAGGATCCCTCTTCCACCCCATGAAACCAATAAGTGTTGATGCACAATTCTATTAACAAAATACAACAAAATAAATAAAGGATGAAAGAAGATAAAGGCTTCATGCATAGGGAGGTGAAGAAAGAAAATTTTCTGAGTTACTCTCTAGGCTTGCTGGTAGTGAAGCAACATTTGTGTTCCTGAAGTGACTTAGTCGAGGTACTATCCAAGCCTATCGGTGGTGGAGCAACACTAGACATGAAAACCAAGACTTTGATAATCCTTTTCACTTGTGTATCTATATACTCCTCCTCCTTAGTTGAAACAACTAAGTTTGACTTATCTTTGTTAGTGTGTCGTTGATGATGAGAATGGTAGGGACTATATCTGCTCAAGCTAAGTAAATAAGTTATGGTGATCAATGACATGAACAATACTTCTTGAAGAGTTAGGAATGATTTACAAGAGATAAGGCCCATACAGAGAGCTAGAGTTCTACCAGTGTGTTGCTAAGTGTTGTAGTTGCTATAACCACCCCTCCAAAAAATTTCTTGTGCCTTGATTTTGGATCCTACCTTCTGTCCACAGGAGCTCATCATTCACTAGGGTCAAGTATTCATGTTGATGTTGAAGACTCATCCATTCATGTAGTTCTTGTTATGTGTTGTTTTGAATCTGATATGAAACTTTTCTAACACAAGCCATATCCTGCCTTGACCTTGCAGTATTGTCAGTCTTCTCTCTTGGAACTGCACAATCCATTGTCTCTAGAAATTGCACTGAGTATTCAAGAGCAGAACTGCGTAATCATGGAAGGCAAGCTAGTCTTGAGCTTGGAAACTAGGAAAAATGATTTTCTTCCCCTCAGAAACTATGTGATTCATTGAGGCAAGGAATTTCACAAGCCCTTGAGCTTTTGAATTGTGTAATCACTTTTGCTAGTGTGAACAAGAATTTTCCCAATTAAGTAGAGATGGAATTCCTAAAAAAAATATGAGTTTCCCAATTAATGTCTAGTTAAGTCCACTAAGTTGCTAATTATGTCTTTCAGACAAGTGGTACTTTTTCCTTGATTTTAGTCATGTGCGTCATAAACCCTAACCCACCTATATATATTTAATAGATGCCCCTAGATCTCATTTTCACACTCGATTTTGGAGCTCTAGCCTTCCCAAGGAGCTCAAGGAACTTTTAGCTAAGTTTTTAACACTTTTTTGGGCAAGTTTTGCATGTGTTACTTTTTGTCGCTTTTGTCACTTTTTCTTCTATGAGTGATAGTTTACCTATTTATTTTCATAGTAGCTGGAATTTTAACTTATATTATCTTGTACAAATATTGGTTTGGTCTGTTATTCACATTTCCAAAGTATCGCATTGAGCTCTTGTTTTTTTCCCACCACTAGTTATTGTTGCTATGTCATATTTTTCATGTTCATTTTTCCTCTTGCATGTTGGATTATAGCACTTAAATTTAATTGATCTATCTTTCCCTTAGCTAGATATACATTCCTTCATGCCCTAACACTCAGATTTGTCATTGTTTACTCCCCTTCCTGGGCATATCTGCACAATCATGACTAGCAGTTGCCTTCCCAAACTGCGCATTTCATATCTTCAAGAGATAAGATTTGATCATGTCCTATGATAATACGCAATGAGCAGTCATTATCTTACCCAATTATGCATTACGCAGTCTCAAGCCTTAGACATCATTCCTAGCCACTGAGACTGCACAATGTGCAGTTCCTTCCCTTACTCTACCTAGTTGTGTATGTGCATTACACAGTCTCTAGCCTCTAATTACCACCTTGTCTATTGAGACTACACAATGCACATTTCAAGATCCCAACTTCTCACCTTCAGCCCAAGAATTGCACAATATTTCCTGTCAGTGCATGAGTTGTTTCCCTGATCTTGCTGAATATACTATTTTGCTTGAGCTAATTTGTTTTTGCCATGAGTGCATTTTGTCATACAGATATTGCATCTTTTTTAGGTTATCTCTCTCCATTAGATTGTTATCATCATGGCACCCAAGAATTCTTCCTCAAAAGGCACCACAAAGAGAAGCATCGGTGAAATAGTTTAGAGTGTCCCTATCACTACGTAATTCTTTTATAAACTCAACTATTCATTAAGAAAGATCAACATGGCACACACTAAAAGATGCATTCACGGAAACCAACTACAAAGAAGATCTTGAAGAAAAACTTTACATAAATGTCCAGAAGTCAAGGTTGCACAAGGTTGCATGCAGGTTTCTGACCTTTCCTTGCACATACATTTTCAACTGGATCTTATCACGCATAGATGCCAAGAGCATGACCCTTAGTAGTTCTAGTGGACAAAGGATTGCCCCTTTTATGCCATATGATTTCAATGTATCATTTTCTGTTGGCATAAGACTACATGGATTCTCACTTCTATATAGTCACCAATTACCTCAACATAAAAGATGTCATCAAAGTTTGGTGAAAGAGACATCTAAATTCTGCTAGACACCCAACAACACTTATAAGACAAAATCTCTCCGGAAGTCATTTCATTACATGATAGTCCTATATTGTTGTCGAATCTATGGTAAAAAAAGTACTGAGACGTTTCCTAAAGACTGAGAATTCTTGCTACATCAGACTGTGAAAGAAGGAAAACCATTTAATTGGTTGGACTTACTAGCTCAATAATTGAATATCCATGTAACTAATAACAAGAACCCTCCTAAGGGTAAGAAAGCCAAGTTCTACATGTATTCTTACTCTTTGTATGTGATATATGCACATAACTCATTTCCTAGCATGACTTGGACTTGGTCACCAAAGGAACCCACTGTACATATTTACAGCAAGCTGCTTTCAGAGTGCATCTACAAAGGAGTCATGGAGAATCTGACAAATCACTTCCTCATCCCATCATACGAGATGATCTTTGAGGAAGATCCACCTTGCATGTCCCGCGAGGCAATGGAAGCAGTGTCAAAATTGGATGATTGGTTTTCCACACTGGATGGCACTTACCTCAAAGTGTTTGGTGATCAGAAGTCTCCACATTTTTTTCCTAGGTATGCCACCGACAAGTTGGTCATGTAAGAAGCAGTTGGTCATATTTCCATAGGTTTATTAGGAGGGTTGCAGAGGAAGAAGAAAGCACCTTGGCCCACTCTTCCTTTGCAAATTAGATTGTATGATATCAAGAATATGAAGGCTGCTAAAATTGAAGGTAAAGAGATAGAGAAATTCACACTCAGTCACATGGATTGTAATCTGTATGATCCTAGGAATGTTTGCAAGAAACATTGTGTAAAAATATATTTTAGTTGGTAGAGAAGGACTTAATCGAGGCTCGATGAGGAAAGGATAGATAATTGTTCCAATGCATCTAAGCCCCATGAACCATTTAGATTTGTAGGTACATCGTAGTTTACTCCTCACTAAGAAGCCACTCCAGAAGAAGAACCAGCAGAAAAGCACAACGCAGTGCATGAAAAGGGCAAGAGGAAGGTCGTGCATAGTCTAGCAAAAGAGTAGAGCTACAAATTTAAGGAAAATCCCATCATTTTGAAAGCAACCATAGTAACAGAAAGAAAGAGGAAGCAAAGGAAGTACGAGGAAGAATTAAAGCATAAGGAAGAACAAGAAAAAAAGGAATGAGAAGAAAGGTAGAGACAAGAAGAAGAGAGGCAGAGACAAGAAGAATAATAAAGGTAGAGAGAATAAGAGGATGAAGCGGCATTGAAGCAAGTCGTATAAGAGGAACATAATCGACTACTTGAAGAATAGAGCAAGTACTTGCAGGATAAGGAACTTTCTCAGGAAATTGAAGATCTGATAGTAATATAGGATATGGAGGTAAAACTACAAAACCAAGATGTTGATCTCATCCCTTCCATGCAGCAAATCAGTACTTAGTCTCCCCCTCCTATGATAACAGAGCAAGCTTCTAGCAAGGAAGAGGAAATTACTCCTCTTGATGAAGGTTCGGTGATGGATATATATAGCTTGACCTATGATGAGCTACAAAACAAGATCATACGGGCAAGGAAGAAACACTTCCCAATGATATTGCACATCTGGCTTTTCTCAAGGAAATGGTGACCGCAATGGACACTGGAAAGAACCCAAAATCCATTATTGCAGCTAACTTGGCCTTCGCATGAGCCTCCAAGACAAACACAAAATATTTTATGGTCGAGAATAGATAGATGGCAAAGAAATTAGAGGCTACAAGGAAACAAATTAAACATCTCCAAGCAGAGGTCCGGAAAACATCTCTCACATAATTGTACTTAGAAGAAATCAAGGTAGCCATAGTTGGTGAAGTACTGGCATTGGGAGAGACCATGAGGAAATTCTATGAGGAGCTTGTCACCATTCACAAATCAGTTGTCTGCTTGCACAACATGCAGAAAAAGTGCAAAAACAATGCTAAATATCTCAAGGTTGTTCATACAACCATGTTGCTATGCATGAGTTGGGAATGCAATATATATGTGCACCTCTCAAGTTGGTAAGAATACAAGGAAATAGGCTGAGTTGGAAAAAGAAGAGGTTCCCGAGCGACAAACAAATCGACTCATTCATCGCCAGCATTCAAGCCTCTTATGCATTGTTATATAACAATGTGCATTTCATGGTGAAGTCACACAATATCCCTTAAGTTTTCTCACTCACCCAAGGCAAATGTAGGAACAAGATCAGACAGGATGTTCATGAATACTTGGACTAGCTCAGGAAGATCGCTACCAAGGAAGATCTAGAAGTTAACAGGCATGATATGTAGAAGTATATTGGCGGCCTTGTCAAGATTAACACCAAGTTGCTCCTACTAAATACAGGAAACTCAGACTGGCTCCAAGGTCATGTACCCGGATGCAATGGAGGCTAGATTCCACTCCCAACCTGATCCCATCACAAAGTTTGGGGAATTCATCACACAATATAAAGCTTTGCATCACTATGTGATCAAGAAGCTACAACTTGAAGTGGTTGAGCTAGATTTTTCCCAAACCCAAGCTTTAAATGTTGTTTTTCTTATTAGGCTTGTCTATTTGACTCTACCCCCTTTTCTCTTATATGGATACATGTAATATTACATTTAAAATATTTTTGTAAGTGGAAGTCCAAGTGTCAATTTTGGAATATGAAGAGTCATTACGTAAAAGAAGTCAAAAGGTCATGAGAGAAGTCAAAGTTTCACAAGGAAGATGGATAGTCATCTCATTTGTTATAAATATACCCTCATAACTCATGTAAAGGGATTTTTACCAATATTTTGGCTTACGATCGAAAGCTAGGGAGTTTTGTTGAGAGCATTGGATTCTCCTTTAGCATAGAGAGAGTATATTTATTTGGAGGAGTAGGTGTTGGCTTCATGTTCCACTATTGGGACTAGTGGTTTTCAATTGTATATGTATGTTTGGGACTTTCACTTTAATAAAATCTCAGAACTAGCATGTTTTCTTGCATATGTTGCAAATATAGTAGCGCTATAATTGTTATGTTTGCAATATATGTTATTTGATTTACACTAATGCTTATGAACTATTTAATTTTCATTATTATGAATCTTGTTTAATGTGTGTTGTTATATATTTAAATCATGGTTATCTTATGAACTATTTTGTAGGCTACCTTATGATTCTTTTTATGCTTGTGTGTTCTTTTCATGTTGCGTATTATTACAGAATTTTAAGGGGCTCACTCACTTTCCCCTTGTTGTGTTAGAACCTCTCATGCACTTCACTTAACTCTTCACAAAGTTATACACTTGTTTCACCAAAATCACGAGTACATAATCTATGTGTTATCACGGCCAAGGCATACCACTAAAACCCATTATTTCAGCAACTGGGCCTTATTTCAGATGGGGCACCTACTCCAAATGGTGTGAGGTATAATTGGGAATTCATATCGGGGAGACCCCCTAAATTTTGTGGGTCCAACACCGTCAAAAAAATACTTCGCATCAACAGCATACTTTACCCCATAAAAACTATATCGTGATATGACATAAAAACAATATTGCTATAAATAATTTTTTTAATTAAAAAGTGAAAAATATTTATATATTAACTAGATCAATTTATAACAAAGTTTGGTCTTTCTTGACACAAAGTTGGTTGCTATAGTGACATCTAGACCTCTAGGTGTATCAACCACCAACCCTGGTAAGAAAATCATTGAACATGGGTCTTTCATCACTCATATAACTTTACATAACACAAGCTTTCCAAGTGAATTACCCCCAGAATTTAAGTGTTTAAATGGATCAGATCTCTCAAGGTGCAAACTTCTTTTTTAGTGAAAATTTTGAGAAAAGGTTTACACGAGATTTAATCCCTATTTGAACTTGATAAATGAGAGGTTAAGATGAATCTATACTGGTTCTTTATAATATTATTTATATATTATACAAATTTTACATCTCTATATATAGGATTATTTTTATTTTTAATTCAACTAAAATCCTCACAATATATATAACTACATACATATTCTAATGCCAATTTTTTTTTACATGCTTTATAATTTTGTAATGTGACATCCATAGCAAAGTCTATATATATTTTTTTCCAAGGAAGAAATATTCCCCCTCTTAGCCCCAAAGTAAGAATGAAGTTGTTGGCTACATAGCATTAATGTGTGTGTGTGTGTGTGTGTGTGTGTGTGTGAGAGAGAGAGAGAGAGAGAGATGTTCATTAATTAAAATGAAATTTTGAAATACCTTGGTTACTAATATAAATCATCATTATTTTTATTTAAATATGGTAAGTTGAATTTATTTACATTTATGCCCATAGACATCTCTACTTTGGAATAGAGATTTCTCAATTTTAATTTAATTATCAATAATTATTAGGTGAATGGTATGGACTTAATCTCCATAGAATATTGTATAATATTTTTAGTAGTATACACAAGTCAAAGACTGATATTTATTTCCAAAGTAGTTATGTCTTTTTCCCTTTTGATTAAATTCAATAATTAAAACAAATGTTATACAAACAAGTGGCATATGAAATGAGTTGTGGTTTTTTGGGCATGTGGTATTGATGAGCCATAGTATTGACCCATAAGAGTGTAATAAATAATGTGTACAAATTATATTTATTAACCATTTAATTTGAATGGTTGTGTTAGTTTATGTATATTTCAGAAACACTTATTCTATAAAAACGTTCATAATCCATATAGCTACATACATATGTGCATGGCATTTTTCTTTAACATATTTTATTAATTTTTTATTTCAAATATAATTGCATGACATCACTATAGATCCATCTTAACCATGAGTCTGCCAAGCATGGAAAGGGATCAAATCTTTTGAGATGTAAACCTCTCTTATCCTGCAAAACTTCATAAAATGTTTGTAACTCAATAGATTTGATCCCTTTCAAAGCTTCATAGTTCCATGGTTAAGATACACACACTATTATAGTCAAAATAAAAAACAGCTAACAAAAATACTTGAAAAAGATCCAAAATGTAGCCATATTGAAACTATTAAAATGTTTTAAACATTTTTTTTTCCATTTTCTTTATAATACAATGATAATGATGATATATGGATCTAGACTAGTATAAATATATGTAGTTGACATTGAAACATTTTATTTATAATTCAAGTTCTCCACATTAAGATGTTAAAACAGGCCCTCTCATATTTTTTCATATATTTTCTAATAAATTACATATCAAATCCATATCAAGCATTAAAAGAATTAAAAAATCTCCCTCATACATTGAATTAGAAAGCATCTATTATATGAATAAGAATTCTCTCAATCTTTCTCTCTATATATATATATGTGTTTCATGTTAAAATATTTTACTTTATTTATAACAATCTAGGCTAGAATAATATATACGTAGTTGACATTGAAACATTTTATTTATAATTCATGTTCTCCACATTAAAATGTTAAAACATGCCCTCTCATATTTTTTACTATATTTTCTAAAATATTACATATCAAATCCATATCAAGCATTAAAAGATTAAAAAATCTCTCTCATACATTGAATTAGAAAGCATCTATTATTGGAATAAGAATTCTCTCAATCTTTCTCTCTCTGTATATGTTTCATGTTAAAATATTTTACTTTATTTATAACTCACTTTAAATTATTTGTTATTGATATTCTTAAAATCTTATATATCAACTCCATATTAAAAATGAAATAAATTACACATCTCCCAAGTTCTGGAAAGTGATTTTTTTTTTTAATTTAAATTACATTACTTCTCTTTATAAAAAGTAGATATGCAATTATGTTATTTAATATGGACATTGACATATTTTAACTATGGTTTGCAGTAGAATAATTTTTTGTTATTAATATATTTTTGTTTTGAATATCACATGTTAATTGAATGTACAATGAATTACACATATCAAAAATACTATTTCCTGTCATCTCCATATTGAGTATTGAAGAAATTACATTTTTTTCACGAACTAAAAACTATTTTTTATACTCATCTCCTTATTAAGTAGCGAAGGAATTACATTTCTTCCTCATACTAAAAGGTAATTTTATTTTTTGATACTTTGTTACTTTGTATCTCTATATAAAGTTATGTAAAATTAAAATCTAAATTGACTTATTTTAAGATGTAATTTAAAATTTTATTTTACTATTTTAAAATATAAAGTTATGTGACATCTCTTCCATACTACAATGAACCACTTTGTCCATAATAAAATGATTTTTTGTTAATATATATATTGTTATTTATGACTTATATTAAATTTTTATTGTTAATACTAATATTTTTTAAATGTTTCATATCAATTTTAATGCGCACGAATTTGAAACCCAATATGAGGGCATGTGATTATGTTCGTGCTTAATGTCTAGTTGACAAGTATCTATTTAAAATTAAATAAATAAAAAATTAAAACATGTTTGGTAAATAAAAAATTAAAACATGTTTGGTATGCAGGAGGTGTGATAAAATTATTTCACTCTCACCCATAAATAGAATATTTGAATATCTATGTGAGGTAAAGTAATTTCATATTAACTCTAGAGAAATAAAGTAACTAAATGTAAAAAAATCTTATATTTTTACTTTTAACTGTGAGCAAGATGTATAATTCTTATGCTTCTTAAAAGTAATTCAAAACACATAAATAAATTGTTTGAATATCTAGACTAACTAATTTATTTCAAGATCAATTTCATATATATGTATAGAGAGAGAAAAAATGTTATTGATGACCATAATAAAATATTGATTGCTACTTTTGGATAAGAACTGTGTGGAAGTTTTTGACTGACACTCCACTCATCCTCATCTATCTCTTTTCTAGTCCTTGAAGATGGGTGGAGCCCAAACTTAGGATTTTTCTCTACCCATCTTCATCTATGTGTTTTCTAGTCCTTGAATATGGTCTCTTTTCTAGTCCTTGAAGTTGAGTGGAGCCCCAAAGGTAGGATAGAGAAAGCTTTCACACAGTTCTTATCTGAAAGTAATAGTCAATATGAATAACTATGGAAATATCCATTCTCATAATAAAATATTTCAAAAGCCCCAAGGGTTAGATTAATTGGTTGATGTCCCATTGCTAAAGCACCCTAATTTTTCATGGAAAAAAAATTCAATGCACCCAAAAAATAATTGAAAAAATAAAAATTTATGTTTAAACAATTTCACATAGTCTCACTATTCTACATTTTGGTCCCTTTTTCAGATAAAGTTTTAAGAGCGGGATGTATAATTCATTCAATTCTTAATAATAAATATTTTTGTAGATCATAGATAAAATATTTCAATATATGTGTTAAGTAAAATATTGTAATATCAACTCAAAAAAACAAAAAACTATGTATATAGTATAAAACAATTGAAAAAATTGAAAAATTATGTTTAAAAACTTTCACATAGTCTTACTATTCTACATTTTGGTCCCATTTAGTGCCTACCATGATTTTCCGCTAGGAAATAAAATAATAAAATAAAATATTTCAATGCTCTCCAAAAAAATTGAAAGTGAAAAAAATCAATTAGCTCCTAAAAAAATTAAGAGAGAGATGTATAATTCATTCAATTCTTAGTGATATGAAAACTGAGTGTGGATAATAGATCAAATATTTCAATGCTCATGCTAAGTAAAATATTTTAACATCAACTCAAAAAGACAAAAAAACTATGTATATAGTATATAACACAATTGAAAAAATAAAAAATTTATGTTTACAAAGTTTCACATAGTCTCACTATATTAAATTTTAGTCCATTTTCAGGTATATATACATATATATTCAATTTTATATCAAATCTAGTAAAAATTGTTGGTATTGCAAGGTTAACCTGAGTTGTCTGCACAATCGAAGTGGCCAAGAGGATTTTCAAGATGCTAAATCCATTTATGCATTCAAAAATGTAATTTAAACCATGAAAAATTATATCTATATCTATATATCTATATATATATATATATATATATATATATATAGATAGATATAATGTTGGCCATAACAAAATATTTCAATACCCCAAAAAATTAATAATTGAAAGTAAAAAAATTCAGTTAGTGATGTATACTCCATTTAATTCTTAATAATAAAAACATTCAATGTGGATCATCAATAAAATAGTTCAATGTGCTTGTTAAGTAAAATATTTTAATATCAACTCAAAATCCAAAAAATATGTATATATTAAATAAACTAATTGAAAAAATTAAACTCTTATATTTAAAAAATTTCACGTAGTCTCACTTTGGGTTTTTTTTGGTCAATTTTGTATGAAATCTAGCAAAGATTTGTTGGAATTGCAAGTATACAATCCAAGTGGCCAAGAGGACTTTCAAGGCATTGAATCCATATAGATATATATTCATTTTAACGAGTGATTTATGTAGCAAGTGGGGCCAAATCTTTGGAGCTACAAAAAAAATTCAAAATATTTGATCCCTCTCAGCACTTGAATGACAGTGATGTGTTGATGTCTATTTTAAAATAAAACAAAATATTATCTAAATAAACAAATTGTGTTAGCTATAATAAAAAACAAAAATGAATAAACATCTTTAGTGTGTAGGAGATGTGACAAAAACGTTTACTTTCTCACCCATAAATAAAATATTCCAATATTTATGTGAAGTAAAATAATTTCATATTGACTCTCTCTCTCTATCTTTCTATATATATATATATATATATATATATATATATAGACACACTTTTCAACTATGAGCAAGATGGATAACTCTTATGCTTTTTAAAAATACTTCAAAACACTTAAATAAATTGTTTGAATATCTACACAACTAATTATTTCAAAATCAGTTTCATATATATTTATATATATATGCAAATAAAGAGAGTGAACAAACAAAAAAAATGTTAATGTTGAAATGCCCTGTTGCTTTTTGGGAATCAATGAGAGAATTTTTCTCTCCCAGGGTTTCTGGTAAAATTTTCTGAAGACAGGACAAATTGTTAGTTTGACAAGATCTGAAAATCCTCCATCGAACTGAAAGATATTGATACAAAGCATGAGATCTCCCGCTGGGAGGGGAGATATCCCCTCCTAAAAAAATGTGGCAGTCGACGAATTCAAAGGAAAAGTTATCTCAAACACTTCGTGTTGTCATGGCACCAACCATAATGCAGAACTAGCCTTGGGAGCTCACTGGAAAAATCACCTCAGAGGGAAATTCCTTCCGTGAGCTACAAAGAAGCTAAGATTCATTATCCTAGCCAACAAACTCAATAATTACAGGAAATATATGAAGGATCATGCATTGATGTGCAAGTAAATTGGTATTTGGCCCTTGGAAAAATATTTACTCAAGTGGATCCAGCTGAAATGGAAACCAAAGGCCAAATCGATATAAAATTGGGAGCTCGAGGATTTTTTATAGTCTTTTTTATGAGTTTGGAGGACAAAGAGAGATTTTTTTAGAATGGGTCATACTTCTACTATAATGTCAGACTTTTTATGTGCTTATGGGAGGAATGTTACAACCCTGACCAAGAAAAATTTATGGCATCCCTAGTTTCGGTACACCGCTTTGCCATACCAATGGACTTATGGGATCCAAACATTTTATAAAGGATAGGAAACTCCATTGGCCAATTTGTTAAAGTGGCATACTCCACTAGGAGAGGAAGATATACATTCTGTGCCTGAATCTGTGTCTATATGAATATCATAGAACCACTACCAGAAACAGTTGAACTCGAGTACTAGAAGGAAGTGTGGTAACAACCGTTGGATTATGAGCATATTTCGTTCCATCGTAGATGATGCCATAAAAATGGACATCTATATAAGGCATGCCCTCTTAATAAGATGGAGGTAGTGAAAGCGACAGGACTAAAAGAGGAAGTGTCATCACAAGAAGAAAACAAAGGCTTTCAGGAGGTTTCTCATAAGAAGCGGCCCATAAAAACCTGATAGGAAAATCAAGATACTCAGAAGAGGAAAAACCCTAACAATCATAACAAATTTAGGGTACTTATGAGAGATGGGGAAAAGTTCCAGAGAAGTGGTTAAAGGAAAAGAAGCAGAGTCGAGGGTAATCTCTAAAACAAACCCTAAGGCGAAGAGGAAGGCACAATAAGAGCCAATGGAAAAGGAAGGAATTGAGCTAACTATGTATAAAAATAACATGGATATTGATGGTACAAAGGAAGACTTGAGCATGGAAGAGAAACTCCTCAAGAAATTGTTGAACAAATGGCACAACCTAGATGAGCAATTCATCTCTGAGGAACAAAAAAAGATATACCGAGAGACATTCCAACAATATCAAGCCAAACAAGCCCAAAAAATGCTAGAACCGCCTAACCCCCCTGGTTCGCAAATAGGGAGTTCTCAAGATCATGAAGGATAGGGTAAGGGGGGGGGAATTGGGTAGAAAGAGCCTATAAGAATCCATTTAGATGATAGGTGATTAGCTCATGAACTCAAGTAGGGTGGTACCGTTGTCAGCGGTATTCAACAAACTTAACAAGCCCTCTCAATCATAGTGCTTTCCTAGAATGTAAGAGGCCTCAATAGCCAAGGAAAACAACGATATCTAAAGGAAATATTAAAGAAAGATAAACCTAGTATCTTATTTCTTCAAGAAACAAAGGTGTTAGAGGAAAGACTAAAGGTAATGATTAGAGATACTTGATTAGGGTATGAAGTGATGGTAGAATATGAAAGAGGGAGTGCAGACAGTCTTGCAATCCTCATCAATTCTTCTGAAATTCTTTTTGACAATTGGGTGAGTATGCCTCACATTATATTTGGTCACTTCCGGCATATAGGAACTCGAGACTGGGTGATGCTCTCAAATGTCTTTTGGCCTCACATTCCAAGTAGAAAAGGCTGCCTTCATCCAAAATCTTAGCAAATTCTGAGTTATCTCCATGGATGATCTCTAGATCATTGGAGGATATTTTAATCTCATCACATACTTGGAGGAAAAAAGAGGAGGGATTAGGTATCAAGACATGGAGGATTTCAGGGATCTAATCTCATATCTGAAACTTGTAGACATCCTTACCAACAATGGCATATATACATGGAATAATCGAAGAGGCAGTCACAGGGGCTTATAAGTAGAGACATCTTTTTTGAAGCTTCAATCCTTCCCTGCTTGGAATCGGATCACTAACCAATATAGCTAGAAATGGACTCAATTTGTCCCCCAGAAACCAGCCCTTTCAGTTCAAGGCCTTCTGGCTTCAGGACCCTTCCTTCCTGAGTAAACTTGAAAGCTAGTGGAAATCTTGCTTAGCCCAAGGTAGAAACCATATGCACACTTTCCAATTAGAATAAGGAGTTGAAAAAGAAAATCAAAACTTGGAATAAAATGGAGTTTGGGAATATTATGAAATAGAAACTATAGCTATAGGAGTGCATGAACAATGTACAACAAAGAATAATCACAGAAGGTAGAATAGAAGCTCTTGCTCTAGAGGAGGGCCGAACCATAACTCAAATTCAAGAACAAATAAAACAAGAGGAAGTTCTCTGGAAGCAAAAATCCAATATCCAGTGGCTCAGAGAAGGGGAGGGAACACCTGTTTCTTCCACAAAGCTATGATCTAGCATCTCTAGTAGAATAGAATCTTCTCTTTGAAGGACTCAACAAGGAATCAACTGGTTCATCATGAGGAAATGGAGAATCTCTTGATAGACCATTTCCACACCCTTCTCTTTGAACTAGATCAAGATAGATCGGATGCCATACAATTCATCGCACGACATATTCCTCATCTTGTAATTTGAGACCAAAACATGGCTCTGATGAGGACTAGTACTTTGGACTAAGTTGAGGAAGTGGTTAAGTGGATGGCTCTTAATAAAGCACTCGGCCTTGATGGTTTCACTGCAAAATTTTTCCAAGCAACCTGGCACTTTATGGGACCGAACATCCTTGAGGTTGTGGAAGAATCCTAACGATCCCAACAAGTAAATCTTTCTCTTAACTCTAGATTTCTAGCTTTAATCCCTAAATTAGTGTAGTCGAATGAACCACATGGTTTTCAGCTGATTGCCTTATGTAATGTAATTTATAAAATTATTTACACAATTATGTTCAAGAGACTAAAACCCTTACAACCAACTCCCATCTCCCCTGAACAGACTGGTTTTGTTCAAGGTCTCCAGATCTTGGATGGGATCATTACCTCTCAAGAAGTAGTACATTCCCTTAAACACCTCGAATCTAAAGGCATGATTATTAAATTGGATATTTCTAAAGCCTATGACAGTATTAGCTAGCTCTACCTTCTCAACATTTTGAGAGCCTTTGGATTTGACTCTCACTGGAAAGATTGGGTGTCCTCCCTTATCTCTACCCTTGTCTTCTCTATTCTCCTTACTGGGTCTTTGACACGAACCTTTAACCATTCCAGATGGCTGAGATAGGGAGATCCCTTATCCCCCTTCCTCTTCATCCTTGTTGAGCAAGGCCTCGATTGGTATATTAAATCAGAAGTCCTCTTAGGCTCTATTTGTTTCATTCGTCTCTAGGGTAATGACCTCCCTCTTACCCATCAACAATTCGTGGATGATATCATGCTTTTCTGCCAAGTTACCCTCTGGGAAGCTAGAACGCTTAAATTGATTCTCTTTGACTTCATGCAAGCCTCTGGTACTATGATCAACAATGATAAGTCTAATATCTACTTCTTCAATACCCCAGTTGCTACACAATCCTTTCTCGCCAGAGCTTTAGGGTTTCATATTGGATCCCTCCCAACCAAATATTTGGGCATTTCCTTAGACTTGAATTCTCTTAGAATGTCTTCCTAGAAGGACCTCTTGGATCACATCCAATCCTGTCTCCAAACTTGGTCTTTCCGAACACTGAATATCGTTGGTAGAGTGGTTCTTATAAAAGTTGTGCTTCAATCCATGTCGATCTATTAATTGTCTGGTTTGGCTTCCCCCAAACCTTCTTATGCCAAAATAGTAGAGACTTTCAAAAAAAATGTGGAGAGGAGCCCAGGAGGCAAAAAAATGGGCCTTAGTTTCCTTGAAAAAAATCACCAAACCCAAGCTGGTAGGGGGACTAGTGCTCCGGGAACCTTATTCTTTAAATCAATTCTTGGGGGCCAAAATATGGTGGAGATGGATACAAGGAGGACAAGACGTATGGAAGACTGTTTGGACTCGCAAATACCAAATGCCCTCTGAGCCAGAAAATATCTTAAGAACTCTGTTGGCATTATGATTCAAGTGTTGTCCTTGATGGCAACTCTCTCAGAGGTTGGTACAGGTGCTCAGAGGTTGGTACAGGTGATGGCAACTTAATCAGAAGACAGATCTTAGTACAGCATGCCAAGGAAGTTCATATACACAGGTTCGTTAAGCCCAAGTCGCGTGTACACGCTAGTTGGATTCAGAAAAAGCGCGTGTATGTGGAAAAGTACCTTTGGTCCATGGTGGTTAGTCCTTGGAAGTTGTGCCTATGGTTTCGGACCATTGTGTCTCGACGGGCGTGTCGATCTCTAGTTTTGAAGTTGATGGTATTGTATTACTATGGTTTTGGCTCTTGGTATTGAGCAAGGCCTAAGGCTATATAAGGAGAAGAAGATCATTAGGCAAAAATATCTTTCGACAAGGCTTGAATATCTAAGAGAGAAAGAGATCTGATATGCAGGTTCTGGGTTGCTTGATCTAAGCCAAGGAGAGATCACATCGGTTGATGGAAGACTAGATCTAAGGATAGATCGGGATCTAATGGTTTGAAATGCACTATCATGATATGGTTGATTATGCGTATTTCTAGATCTGCATATTGTCGCAATGTTATGTTCTGGGTCTAACTAATGTCTGGTACAGCTGCAAATTGAGAAAGTTTATTTTTAGATCTGTACGCAGGTTGGCTTCGGTAAAAGCGCGTGTATACGCGGGTTTTGCTCATTGAAGTAGCGTATATCTTTTGAAGCTTGATTTTGGGTTTACAGTGGGGTCTGACTGTTATTGCAGAGTTCTGTAGTCTGCTCTGTGTTCTGGTAACTGGTGATTGACAGGGTTCAGTGGTTCAGTGATTCAAAGTTTGGTTGTTTTATGCTTCAATGATCTGTTGTGGAAATTGAATGAATTGTGGTCTTCAGATTGTAATGTTGTGCTTCAGGAATATCCAAGTCTGAAAATGTATGAAAAGTGATACCTGAAAGAAAGAAGATCGTAGGTCAGCACCTACGTACTAGTATCTTGGCTAGTACAAGAGCAAAGGGGGTTGGAGCTCCCTTCCAAGGAAGTTTGGAGAACGAGAGAAGGTTGTAGCCTTCTGCAGGTTGTAGCCTGCGTACTGGTATAAGGCTGCACCAGTACAAAAGATTGTAAACTGAAGTTTCATATTAAAGAAAGATAGAGACAACTTGCAGCAGGTGGTTTTCACCCACATTGGGTTTCCACCTTATATCTTGGTGTTCATGTGTGTGGCTTTTGATCTGTTCTGTTATACTGCACATGTTTACTGTTAATGTGGTGAATAATGTCCTGATGCACTTAACTGAAGAATAAGCTAACTAAATTGTGAGTTTTCTTCTTATACGCTGTTTTACTTAGTCACAGTAGCGTGTACACGCTGGTTCACTTAACTGAAGTAGCGTATATGTTTCTAAGCATTGAAAAGTTTGATTGATCTGATAATACTGATTCACCCCCCCTCTCAGTATTATTTCCAACAATTGGTATCAGAGCAGGTCCTTCAGAGAAGCTTGATCGCTTGAAGGTAGATCATTCATCATGAGCAACTACGAGAAAGAAGCATCAATCAGGCCACCGGTTTTTGATGGAACAAATTTCAATTATTGGAAGGTAAGAGTTACTGCATATCTTCAATCTCTTGGTACAGAAGTTTGGAACATTATAGAAACAGGCTATGCTTTTCCTTCAGCTACTCCTACAGATCCAGCTGAGAAAAAGACATATGAAACAAATGCAAAAGCAGTCAGTACTCTATTAGGAAGTATATCCCAAACAGAATTCATGAAGGTCATGCACTTCAAATCAGCAAAAGAGATATGGGACAAAATGATCACTAGCTATGAAGGAGATGAACAGGTAAAGCAAGCTAAACTTCAAACTCTCAGGATTCAATATGAGACTCTCAAGATGTATAATGATGAAAGTGTGGCTAATTATTTTCTTCGGGTAGATGAGATTGTTAATTGTATGAAAAATTTGGGTGAAGAAATAAAAGAGACTATAGTAGTTCAAAAGATTCTAAGATCATTATCCCCCAAGTTTGAATCTAAAGTATCTGCAATAGAAGAAAAGGAAAATCTCAAAGTTCTCACTATGTCTCAGCTACATGGAATTCTAACTGCTTATGAAATGAGAAAGGGAGGTCCATCAGACAGAAGGGAAGCTGCTTTTAAGGCATCAGGAAAAGAAGATTACTATGAAGCAAGCCATGTTCCAGAAGAAGAGGAAGAAGAATCAAATTTTGTCAGAAATCTTCAAAGGGGTGCTGAAAGGTTCAGAGGTAAGCTACCTTTCAAATGCTTTGCTTGTGGAAGAGTAGGTCATTATGCTGCAAAATGTCCTTATAAGGATAAAGGAAAAGAACCTGCTAGATGGAACAAGAAACAAAGTGCAAATAAGAAAAGCTACTACACCCATGAAGATAGTGATGGCTTATCAAACAGTGATGAAGATGAACAAGGTAATAAATATAAGCTGTTAATGGCATTTGAAGATGATGATTATGAGGATGCTGTAGATGTGGATAATCTCTATAATGAAATTACTAGACTCAAGAGATGCATAGAAGAAAAGAGTGTGATCATTGATACTTTGCAATTTCAAATTGATGAAAAGGAAAAACATCTTGAAAAACTAGAAGGTGAAATTGTTGGTCTCAGAAAAGAAATTGAGAAAACAAAAGCTATTAATCTTAAGTTTGTCAAAGGATCTGAAACTTTGGATGAGATTATCAATGTGCAGCGGTCTCCTCTAAACAAGACAGGTTTGGGCTATAATGGAGAAACCTCTCAAGCATCCACCTCAAAAAGTTATCTTGATGCAGCAAGAAGAAATGAGCAGAAGAACAATGAAGATAATCAGGTAAAGCAGGGACGAATTACAAACAGAAACTATCAGGGACAATCCTTCTTAAGGGTGAACAAAAGCTACAACCAACCACAGGTAAAATCTTCTCAGTTTGGCACAAGAATAGATGAAAATAGAAATTACAATCAGTTGGCTGGTAGATTCAATAACCGCAGAAGCTTCTTCAATGGACAATGCTTTTCTTGCCATAACTTTGGTCACAAAGCAGCTCAATGTGTTGCATATAAAACAATCATGACTAGGGAAGCTCAAAAACAAAGAAGTATGACAGGGATTACAAAGAGGACCTATAACAACTTTTCGGTTCTTGAAAATGAAGTTGAATGTTCTATTTGCAATAATTTTGGTCATAAAGAATCTGAATGCAGGAGCAGGTTTCAGGAGAAAAAGGAACAAGCCACGAGCACCAAAAAATGGAGAATAAAGGAACCTCAGACAGAAAGATGTGGGATAGCTTTTTATGCAGAAGGACAGGAAAATCTATGGTACATTGACAGTGGATGTTCGAAACATATGACAGGTGATAAAGAAAAACTTGAATCTTATTCTACTTTAGAAAAGGGAAAGAAAGTTTCTTTTGGAAATGATACTCCTGCAACTATAAAAGGAAAAGGTATTGCTCCTTTGAAGGAAAAGGTCAAGGCTGGAAATGTTTTGTATGTTGATGGATTGAAGCATAATCTACTAAGTGTCAGCCAGATGTGTGATCAAAAAACCGAGGTTATTTTCAGATCGAATGGATGTCTTGTTCGTGATCTTGATACAGGTAAAACAGTTCTCAAAGGCAAAAGAACTCCAAATAATCTGTACATATTTGAAGAAGGACAACAACAATGCTATCTTAGCAAGGATGAAGAGCACTGGTTATGGCATCGAAGGTTGGGACATCTAAGCTTCTCACAAATAAGGAAAGCATGCAAATATCAGGCAGTTCGCGATCTTCCAGATATCAAAATTCCAGACAACACCATATGCAAATCTTGTCAGTTTGGAAAGCAAACCAGAACTAACTTTCCAGAGAAGGAAGGATCAGCTAGCTTGCCTCTTGAGCTAGTCCATACAGATGTATGTGGTCCATTTAGGAAAAGGACACCTCGAGGAGAAGAATATCTGATATTATTCATTGATGATTTCTCAAGGTTTGTTTGGTTAGGGCTTATGAAGCACAAAGATGAAGCATTCGAAAAATTCAAATCCTTCAAAGCATTGGCTGAAAATGAATCAGGACACAAAATTAAGTGCCTCAGATCTGACAGAGGTGGGGAGTTCACATCAAATGAATTTTTCGATTTCTGTGATGAACATGGGATAAGAAGAGAATTCTCTACAGCTAGAACTCCTCAGCAAAATGGGGTTGTGGAAAGAATGAACAGAACTATCCAACAAATGGCTCGTGCTATGCTCGATGAATCAGGTACTCCTGCAACCTTCTGGGGTGAAGCTGCACATGCTACTGTTATCATTCTTAACAAAACAAATGTCCGAGTAAACAGCACTCAAACACCTCATGAGCTTTGGAGTGGTAAAACTCCTTCCGTGAAGCATTTCAAAATCTTTGGGAGCAAATGTTATATTAAGAATACTGATGAGCAACTTGGCAAACTTGAACCTAGAGCAGATGAGGGCATTCTTCTTGGTTATTCTCCACATAGCAAAGCATACAAGTGCTACAATAAAAGACTTGGCAGAATTGTTGACAGTATTGATATAGTGGTTGATGAGAAGGGATATATTCCTAGGCAAGTTCATCATGAAGACATTGAAGAAGATGAAGGTTACTCTCAAAGGCGAAATGATGAAGAAGAAGAACCTCAAGAAGAAGAAGAATCTCAAGAAGAACCAGAGGAGCAGACAAGAATAGAAGAGAAGACTCCATCCAGATATGTCCAAAAGAATCATCCAGAAACTCAGATTGTGGGGCAGAAAGAAGCAGGAGTACAAACAAGAAGGACACTTGCAGAAGCTTCAAGCTACTTGGCTCTACTCTCCTCCATTGAACCACAAAATGTGAAAGAAGCATGCAAAGATGAATGTTGGGTCAAAGCAATGGATGAAGAACTTGAGCAAATCGAAAAGAACAACACTTGGGAATTAGTTCCTAGACCAAAAGATAAGAATGTAATAGGAACAAAATGGGTCTTCAAGAATAAATTAAATGAAAATGGAGAAGTAATTAGAAACAAGGCCAGACTTGTTTGTAAAGGGTATGCACAGCAAGAAGGAATAGATTTTGAAGAGACCTTTGCTCCTGTGGCAAGACTAGAGGCCATCCGAATGTTCCTTGCTCTCTCAAGCTTTCAAAACTTCAAGGTATTTCAAATGGACGTGAAATCAGCCTTCCTGAATGGAGACTTAGAAGAAGAAGTATATATTGAGCAGCCAGATGGTTTCATTCTTGGGAATGATCCAAACCTTGTATGCAGATTGAAAAAGGCACTCTATGGGCTCAAACAAGCTCCAAGGGCTTGGTACTATCGGTTGGACAAATATCTTCACCAACAAGGCTTTTCAAAAGGATCAGCAGATAGCAATCTCTATATAAAAGTTGAAAATAACAAATTGCTAATTCTTGTTGTTTATGTAGATGATATTATTTTTGGCAGCAATGAAGAGACTATGAGTCAAAACTTTGCCTTGGTTATGCAGAAAGAATTCGAAATGTCACTTCTTGGAGAATTGACATATTTTCTTGGATTGCAAATCCAACAAAATGAAGGAGGTATCTTCTTGTCTCAAACCAAATACCTCAAGCAGATCTTGAAGAAGTATGGCATGGAAGAGTCAAAGCCAGTTTGTACACCCATGGTTACAGGATGCAGCCTCAGTGCTAATGATGAATCAGCAGCAGTTCACCAACCCACTTATAGATCCATGATTGGGAGTTTGCTTTATTTGACAGGTACTCGACCAGATATTACACATGCAGTAGGAATGGTTGGAAGATTTCAAGCCAACCCAAAGGAAACTCATCTTCAGGCAGTCAAAAGAATCTTCAAATATCTTCAAGGGACCCAAAACTATGGCTTATGGTATCCTAGAAATACAGATCTCACTCTTCATGCTTACACAGATGCAGATTGGGCTGGAAGTGTGGATGATAGGAAAAGCACAAGTGGTGGTGCTTTCTTCATGGGTTCCAGATTAGTATCTTGGTTCAGCAAGAAACAGAGTTCGATTGCCTTATCTACAGCTGAAGCAGAATATGTGGCTGCGGCATCTTGTTGCACACAACTTCTTTGGATGATGCAGACCTTGCAGGACTTTCAAATCACTTGCACTCCACCAGTTTCTATCTTATGTGATAATACTAGTGCAATCAGCATTTCAAAGAATCCAGTCATGCACTCAAAGACCAAGCACATACCAATCAAGTACCATTTTCTCCGGGAACAAGTGCTTGAACAGAAGGTCAAGTTGGAGTATGTTCCTTCTAAGGAACAAGTTGCTGATATTCTCACAAAACCACTGCCCAGGGAAACTTTTGAATATCTCAGACAAAAGCTGGGAGTAGTTGATGCTTCATCCTGCTGTTGAAGCTTGTCTGTTCTACAGAAAAGTTGGTATACGCAAGTTACGAAAGGTATATACGCGTATACACGCGGATTTATGCTGGGAAAGTCGCGTGTAAGGTGTACGCTTGTTGCAGAGATTATATCCGCGTACATACGCTGTTTTATGCAGGAGAAATCGCGTATATGAAGTTCTGAACAGCAAGGGAAAACTCTGGAGTTCTGAACAGCAATGGGAATGTCAGAATTCTTCAGGCACAGTTTCAGGGGGTGCAACAGGCACAGGTTCAGGGGGAGCAGCTTAAAAGTCTCATAAAGCATTGTTGGTATTTAGATGTTTTGGTTGTTGGTTTCAGGAGAAGGAGCTCAGAAAGAAATCCTGGTTGCTGATCTAACAAGATGTTTATCAGATGCTGCTGGTGCCTTTCCTAAGTCTTGGTCTAGATCTGTTGTCTCTATGTCATGTATCTCTCTTGTCATATCTCTTTTATGGTGTCAAGGTCATGTAACGGCCTATGTTGGTTTCCCCTCTATGCCTGGGATGAATGCTGTAATATAATTGGTTGTTTCTGATATGTCCCCTCTTGGTAGGGAGTATGGATGTATGTATTGAGTCTTTTGGTGATAGGAAGGTCTCTTATGGTGTATAAGTCTTGGTTCTTGTTGAAGAACATCTTTTGCAGATCTGGCCTACTGTCAGGGGGAGCACGAGTCAGCACAGCCAAGCAGAGGTATCAGCATGTCCTCAGGGGGAGCACAGCCCTTTGCCCTTGATGTCAAAGGGGGAGAGTGACTTGGTGTGGTGGTTGCCATCAAGTCCAAAGGGGGAGATTGTTGGCATTATGATTCAAGTGTTGTCCTTGATGGCAACTCTCTCAGAGGTTGGTACAGGTGCTCAGAGGTTGGTACAGGTGATGGCAACTTAATCAGAAGACAGATCTTAGTACAGCATGCCAAGGAAGTTCATATACGCAGGTTCGTTAAGCCCAAGTCGCGTGTACACGCTAGTTGGATTCAGAAAAAGCGCGTGTATGTGGAAAAGTACCTTTGGTCCATGGTGGTTAGTCCTTGGAAGTTGTGCCTATGGTTTCGGACCATTGTGTCTCGACGGGCGTGTCGATCTCTAGTTTTGAAGTTGATGGTATTGTATTACTATGGTTTTGGCTCTTGGTATTGAGCAAGGCCTAAGGCTATATAAGGAGAAGAAGATCATTAGGCAAAAATATCTTTCGACAAGGCTTGAATATCTAAGAGAGAAAGAGATCTGATATGCAGGTTCTGGGTTGCTTGATCTAAGCCAAGGAGAGATCACATCGGTTGATGGAAGACTAGATCTAAGGATAGATCGGGATCTAATGGTTTGAAATGCACTATCATGATATGGTTGATTATGCGTATTTCTAGATCTGCATATTGTCGCAATGTTATGTTCTGGGTCTAACTAATGTCTGGTACAGCTGCAAATTGAGAAAGTTTATTTTTAGATCTGTACGCAGGTTGGCTTCGGTAAAAGCGCGTGTATACGCGGGTTTTGCTCATTGAAGTAGCGTATATCTTTTGAAGCTTGATTTTGGGTTTACAGTGGGGTCTGACTGTTATTGCAGAGTTCTGTAGTCTGCTCTGTGTTCTGGTAACTGGTGATTGACAGGGTTCAGTGGTTCAGTGATTCAAAGTTTGGTTGTTTTATGCTTCAATGATCTGTTGTGGAAATTGAATGAATTGTGGTCTTCAGATTGTAATGTTGTGCTTCAGGAATATCCAAGTCTGAAAATGTATGAAAAGTGATACCTGAAAGAAAGAAGATCGTAGGTCAGCACCTACGTACTAATATCTTGGCTAGTACAAGAGCAAAGGGGGTTGGAGCTCCCTTCCAAGGAAGTTTGGAGAACGAGAGAAGGTTGTAGCCTTCTGCAGGTTGTAGCCTGCGTACTGGTATAAGGCTGCACCAGTACAAAAGATTGTAAACTGAAGTTTCATATTAAAGAAAGATAGAGACAACTTGCAGCAGGTGGTTTTCACCCACATTGGGTTTCCACCTTATATCTTGGTGTTCATGTGTGTGGCTTTTGATCTGTTCTGTTATACTGCACATGTTTACTGTTAATGTGGTGAATAATGTCCTGATGCACTTAACTGAAGAATAAGCTAACTAAATTGTGAGTTTTCTTCTTATACGCTGTTTTACTTAGTCACAGTAGCGTGTACACGCTGGTTCACTTAACTGAAGTAGCGTATATGTTTCTGAGCATTGAAAAGTTTGATTGATCTGATAATACTGATTCACCCCCCCTCTCAGTATTATTTCCAACAAACTCACCTAAATCCAAAAGGATCTTCAATATGGAATTTGGCTTCAACCAATAGAGATCTTATTCGAACCCACACCTTCTAAGAAAAACAGGATGGAATACACTCTCTCTTCTAGCAAGATTCTTAGCAGCAGAGAGCCAAAATCTTTAGTTGACCTGATCTTGTAGATATTTTCCTGTATACAAATAGTCTAAAATGCACCACTATTGAATAGTTCTGGAAGCACCCTTCGAGTAATGGTTAGAGACAATGGAAGGAGAGACAAGATTTGCCTCATCCCCCTAATTTAGATCAATGGATGGTCTTAGGGTGAGAACTTCAATTCAGAAAACTAGTAGCTCTAGAAGGCACGAACATTCTGCAATGGGGCTATACAACCAAAGGCATGTTTACCATTAAAGAAGCCTATAAACTAGCTATGGAAGAGCCCCAAGAATACAGAGACCCAATATGAAGGAAAATATGGACAATACAGTACTCACCAAAAGTCTCCTATTTTCTATGGTTGGTATGCCGATGAAGGATTCTCACATGGGACTAGCTTTAGAAAAGATGAATCTAGGGACCTTTGCAGTGTCATATGTGTGAGTTTGATATTGAGGATGGGGAACATCTGTTAAATCACTACCCCTTCGCGGAACAATTTTGGCAAAGAATGGCAAACCTTTTTGGACATATGGATAGGGATATTACTAGCATAAATTCCACCCTAGAGATGTGGTGAGATGGGCTATTTTCAAGCCCTGTCCTTAACAGAGCATTAAATATCAGCCTTGGATTTCTCCTCTAGGCTCTTTGGAAGGAAATGAAATACTGGGTTTTTAAAATCCAAAGCCTTCCTCAATCAGAAGTTTGGGCAGGGATCATACATAATATCCATGAAACAATCCTAGCTGAGAAATGACATCCTTAAGATTGGAAAGTGGTGGCACATGAAGTAGGTATCCCTACAACTCTAAATCTGGCCCCACAAATGTTGGCTCCAGCATCTTGGAAGTTTTGGGTGTCCCCTAAATCTTCTCCTTCCAAGTTCTCAGTTCCTCCTCTAGGATTTCTTAAATTAAATTTCGATGGGGCCTCTAAGAATAACTCTGTAGATGAAGCCTTTGGGGGAATCTTTCAAGACTCCATGGGCTAGACAAGATATCTATATGCAACAGATTGTGGATATGCAAGTAACAAGGAAGGCAAATTTAATGTGATCAAGCAAGGTCTCCTCATTGCTAGATGAAAGGGATTCAGAAATTTGGTAATGGAAGGAGACTTGAATCTGGTTATAGAGATGCTTAAAAAGCTTAATCAAGGAGCTAATTAGGAAAATCTAAGTCAAAGCTGGTGAATAGCCCATAATGTGTAGGATTTAAGCAACCTTCTCCCTTGTTTTGAATATATAATCTGGTCGCATGTCCTTAGAAATGACAACAAAGTTGTTGACTTTATGGAAACTGGGGATGCACTCATATGGGGCCAACCTTAGAAGAAAAATGGACAAATGAGCCTCCCAAAGACCTAGAACCACTGACCCATATTCTGGCTCATGATCAGTAGGTGGATCAGTGCTCTACGGGTGTCAGTCGATGCGAACCCCGATTGGGGTGCGATTCAGCCATCTATCCCTCTCATGACCTCGATTAAGCAATCAACTATGTTTAATATGATGGGGTGGCCATGTCAGGCCCGCTGAAAGTGGGGTAGGTATGATAGGATCTAAGGTCACGTGCAATCAAATGTAAGGAGAGAAACTCGTGCCTAGAGAGAAGACTCCAGGTGGTGGAGCTTAGTTTTAGTCTCCATGCAATATTGTGGAACCTTATTGTAATGTTGTGAGGTTGGCAGACTCTGAGTGCTTCTCCGGGTGTAAACTCTGCAAGAAAGCTCGTCCAAAGGGAAGCAACCAACGTTGGCTCCAAGGTAAAGGGTATAAGGTATGTTATGTTTCTTTCTCCCCATCCCTCAGATTGAATTCCTGAAAATATGCATAATTTATGTAAGTCTTCGGTCTTTGTCTATGGATGGATGAAATTTCGATTATATGTTGTATGTTCGTCTGGTGAGAAGGTTGAAAGGAATAAATTCTATCTTGAATCTGATAGTTTTGAGTCTGTTTCAGTCTTATATGGTATTTTACTTCAATGTATAAGAATGCATGGAAAATTTAACCTCCTACGTCTTTGTGGGATGGATGTAATGTATAAAGGGTATGGAAGTTTCCATATTCAACCTTACCGGATTTCAACTAAATTGTGTCTTTTGGTAATTTTGGTTTCAAAAATTGATGTTCTTTATCAATTTAGGAGGAAGCTTGAGGAAACGGCCAATGGTTTATCCCTCGGGAGAAACACTACCCATTTTAGAATATGTTCTCTCAGTAATATGATTAAGGATATGGTGTAGGTAAAGGAGGAGAAGTGTCGAGGGCAGTTGGATGCTCCACTGAGTTGTATTTATAAACACTATGGTGTTAACATTACATATACTCTATTTTTTTATTGAATATTGTTGCGAGTTCCATTAAAATGAGAGGCGACCCATTCACAGTGTGGTGGGTGGTTGCTTGCCTATTGTTTTGGGTTATTGATTACCTTGTAGTTTAGTCAACCACATCAGAAATGGACCGGGAAAACACAGTGAAAGGAGAACTAGATTCTGGAGGTCGTAGAAGGAATTCAAAAAAGGGATCCCAGGTAAAGAGAGGGGAATCCTCCTCACAACCTCCCAAAAAGGTTGGCTGGAAATCTCCGGCCTAGCACATTAGTGATGCCATGTATGCATATATCAATTGCACTCTAGAATAGGTGAGAAAGAAGATAACAGGGTGGGAGGCCGACCTCAAACACTGATAAGAGCAGGAGATGCAAGAGGACTATTGGAAGATGTTGGTTATGAACCCAGTCCACACTCGTGGAAAGGTTAATCAATATAAATAGACTATTCATCTTTATTGGATGATGAAGAATATCGTGGCCAGAGCTATTATGTACACTAATTAATATACCAAAACTAATCCAGGACTCCAGGAGATACAAAAGGACTTCTAGCTAGTCCAATTTCAAATCCAGCAACAGAATGTTCGCTTGGGACGAATTGAGAGGCACCTTCAGTGCCCTCACTATTATGAGATTCCAGGTTCTAATGCAAATAATCATGCCTCAGTTGAGTTCTCTAAGGACTAAACAATAATTTTTTTTCTTTTAGTTTCTAAAAAAATTTGATGTTGTCTATGTCGGTTAGTAGTAATATAGTTAGTTTGACAAGTATGATCTGGACTTTAGACGTTAAGGCCAATTAGGCTGAATTTGATAGGCTCAAACACTTCAAATTTTGGATGGATTATAATGCTTTCTAATGGCCAATAGACTTGGTTTCCCACTGGGCGGATTGAGGCCACAAAATGTTTATGTTGATATAACCTGCTTTAATCATGAATGAATGAAAGGTCCTACTAAGCTTACCAAAAAAAACAAAAAATTCAATGCCCTAAAAAATATTGAAAGAAAAATAATTTAATTAGTTCATAATAAAAATAATAAGAGTGGAAAGTGGATGTACCTAGGGTGGTAGGGAGGAGTCACTCTTATCCTCCCCACTCAGGTCCTGTCCCACTGAGATTGACATGCATGCTCATTGGGAGTAATTTCTAAATGAAAGATAATGGAGCTCCAAGTGGCTAAGAGGATTTTCAAGCATTGAATCGGTTTATACATTCAAAAATACAATTTAAATCATGAAAAATATATATATCCATTTCAACCACTGATCTATCAAAAAACATTACAAGTTTTTCACTCGAAAAGAAGTTTGCACCACAAAATATTGTGTTTCTTCAAATGGATATAGAAATGTTTTGTTTATGGTTGAGAGTGAAAGTGAAATATGTTTACCACATCTCCTTCATGCTAGGTTGTAATATCAACAATAGTATCAGGCTATAAAATGGTCCTTTGGACACAATGATAAATATAAATACTTTTAATAAATAAAAAATATAAATATATTCATCTTATGATATAAAATAAAATAATAATGATTCAACTTGATATTTCAAAACTTCATTTTAATTAATAAATATATAAAAACTCCCCCCCATGGGGGTGGAGGAATGTGGTTATATGGAGAAGGGGGTCCGCGACTAGGCCCTATCGGTTATAACAATGAAACACAAGTGGCAAATGGAAAACATGCAATATGAACCTCCATGAAGCTTTGAGATTGTAGGAGATTGTTTTAAGCGTGGGATGGCGAGTGTGGCACTATTGTTTGTAGTTTGGGGTATGGGCATACGAGAAGGTGGTGGAGATAGCGAAGAGTTTACGTAAGTTGCCGACCTATGTGTGCCTCTTCGTTTCTGGTTCGCGGTGATAGAGGGTTTAGTTTTCAAGTTGGGAATTTCATGCGGAGATGTTGGAAGGAAAACATGCCAAGTCTAGGATGCCAGTGAGTTAGTAGGTTGGAGTTGGCTTTGCCTCTAGGTGGGCTCTGTGCAGAGGGGTCCTACCCTGAGTGTGATTGCAGGAGGAGGATTTTGGATCTGGGACTCTGCAGTAGGCACTCTGGTGAGCTTTCTTGACTACTCTGGTAGTTTTCATGATGTTTTGTTCTCATTTCGAAGAAGGGTAGAGCCCTGGAGTGGTGTTTTCTCCTCAATGCTTTTATTTATGGTGGATGGTCATTAGGATCATCGAGATTTCATGGTTAATGGTGGTTGTAATTGGAATTTGAAAGAAAATTTGTGAGTTGTGGGAGTGGTCCTGGGCTCTCCAATATTTTGTTGGGTATCTTCAAGCCCCTTGGCTAGAGTTGGAGATAATCATCTAAGGGGCCACAAGTGTGGTGGTTGTAGGGCCACAAGTGTGGTTGTTGTAGAGTCATGTCATGGGTGTCTCCTTGCTCTAGTTTTCTAGTAGTTAGAATGAATTATAAGTTAGGGGTGGTCAACATAATTCTACTCATATGGCCTAGATGATTTGGGTCGTCAGGTTAGTTCTCAGAATCTCAGACATGACACTCTCGCCCCGGATCATGATGGGCTAATTTGGAGGAGGCCAGGAGGATTAAGAGGAGAGGGGTGACATTTCTCTATGGTGACAATTCAAAGGGAAAAGTTGATTGTTCTTGCGCTTATAGGTTCAGAGTGGAGGTTGGAATTGTGTGAGCTAGTGAATGTCTAGAAGTGGTCACTGTGGGGTGGGTTGGGGTTGGTGTGAGCATGCACATATAATATGGTCATGTGGAGAGAGGGGTTGGCCTTCGAGGGCATCGTGCTGAAAACAAAGGGGACGCTACAAAGTTGGGTGGTGAAGGCAAAATGGAAGTGGAGTTGGAAGAGGAGGTTGCCATCAAACACACCCCTTCTCTAGGATGTGTGGACCTTCCTCCTCCTTTCAACGCTCTAGACTTGTAGATTTAGCATGTCACACAACTTCTAGAACAGTTGGGACAGAACAACCATGACAATCGAAATGAGATCATCAACTTCATGAATGATTTGTAGCAGAATCAATGGAATATGTAGGACTGCTTGACCTCAATTTGATGAAGCCAACATATAATGTCTGAGATATTGGAACACCAGGAAGGAAGAATTGCTCATGTAGAATTCCATGTTCATGGTGAATTGAGGCATCCAAACTCCTCATGCATCACTTTGTACAACCCAGCTCATCCTCGTGTTCCTTAATGATTGTTGGTTGAATTTACATCTTAAAGATATTTTGGGCCATTTGGTCTTTTTGTTTTTCTTCTCGCCATCAAATCTGGTAAAAATGAGGTCAGAAAAATAATAAACATTGGGCTGAACTGTTATATATATAAAAAACATGTTAAAGAAAAATGTTATAAGTACAAATATATATTAAAAAAAATAGAAAAACAGAAAAACATTGATAGTGAAAATTTTATACTTATTTTAAAAACACAAAAATATTTTCAAGTTTTATTAATTTTTAAAATATCAATTATAAAATATTTTATAAAAAATATTTAAATTTATATCTATATATATATATATTAAAAAAATATTTAAAATTTTAATATAATTTTAAAAATTGATATTTTTTAAAATAAAATATTTTTATGCTATAAAAATTAAATAAATAAATAAATAGAAATGAATAGATTTATTTTAACCTATTTCAACAAAATATTACTTCTAATTTTTTCATAAAAAATAATAATAAAATTATTGTTAACCATTTCCTAAATATATATTTGACCTTTAACAATACGTCAATATTAATTAAAACCTATATTTAACCTTTAACATTACGTCAATATTAATTAAAACCTATTATTGTTAACCATTTCCTAAATATATATTTAACCTTAACATTACGTCAATATTAATTAAAACCTTTGATTTAATATGATAAGAGTAACTCATTTAAAATATCCTTGTGACATTCAACCACCCAAACTAAGTATCTAACTGAATTTAATTAACTTTAAAACTATTTTTAACTGAATTTAATTAACTTTAAAACTATTTTTTTAAACGAAATAATAATTTTATATATAGTAAAAAATTCAATAATATTAGTTGAGAATCATAATTTAATTTACTTTAAAACTATTTTTGAAATAAAATAAAAATTATATATGATAAAAAATTCAATAATTGTAGTTTCAGAGTCTTTCTCCAATGGACCCAGGATGAGATCACATTCTTCACACCTACAATGACAACTTGAGATGACGTGTCGGAGTATACAAATAATATTTGTGTGATAGTCAACAAAGTATCCTCTTGGATTGTGAAAATCGAATATAAGCGCTTTCAACGTGAAGTGATTGAGCACTAGACATGTAAGGTTTTTTTTATTAATTATATATATAACCAGGGTTATATGTTACTTAATTCTGTTGGTTTAGTTTAAATATAATTAAATTAATGTAAAAAATAATAAAAATAAAATTTTAAATTTTAAAATGTTATAATTAGATTAATTTTAAATTGTAATTATTGTATTATTATTAATAAATTTGGGTATAGAGGTTTTATCATAATATGGTGTTTGGAAAATTTTATTATTAAATCTGGATATAGAGGTCTTATCATAAATTTCTATTATACTTTGGTTTGTGAATATGGGAAATTTTATATTTATTTGTATTACAAACAGAATATCATTCATTCATTAATAGTGTAAAATCTATCATATATGATTAAGTTCACTCAAAAATCTAATTGACCTCTACCCCTTAAAAATATAATGTAAAAATAAAAATATATCTCTCACACATCATTAATAAATCTTTTTAAATTACATATGTGATTTTAAACTATATATGTAATTTTAAATAATATATTTTTTATTAGATTATATTAATCATTAGCCATTTTTATAAATAGGAATATAAAATGATTATACTCATTAGCAATAATTTTATCACCTTCTTAAAACAAATTGTATCATAAATGCTCATCATACACCTTGATGTGATCTATGTACTTTTGGTTAATTAATAGAGGTAATGGGCACATTAATAGAGGCAAAGGGCAATGACATGTTAATTTGATAGGAGTCAAATTGAATATAAATAACTTAAATTATTTTTAAAAAAATCATATATTTCAATGTGTAATGTTATACTAAAAAAAAATTGCAATACTTTTTTTAGTCAAACCCAACTTAACATGGGTTTGACCAAAAACCCATTCCAATATACATTGTTGTGCGACATGGATAATAATGATAAGTTTCTATTAAAAATGGGTTGTATTCTAGTCCAATTGCTTTGTAATAAGAAGGAAGTAAATAGATCACTCACTGCTAAAAATCTAAGTTTGATATCGGAAAAATTTTTTAATACAGATTTTATTATGACAATTAAATCGCCATTTTTATTGTTTCAAAATTAATTAGAAATTGTAAAATATGTTAAATGGTAGTAATTTTAGTATTAATTAAAACTCTTAAAATATGTTAAATGACATCAATTTTAAGGATTTTTTTTTAAATTAATTAATTAATTTATTTTAAATTTGAAAGTTTTTTTTTTTTTTTTGTTGAATTTGAAAGTCTTTTGATGGGTCTTTTAGCTTCTTTTTTTTTTTGTTAAAATCTACTATGTTATTGGATGAATTCCTACCATTGTTGTGTTTATACTGCTTGTATTTGTGTGATTGGTCACTTTGCTTGAGGGCAAACCAAGTTTTGATCTCTCAAGTGTGTGCTTCAAAACTTCTTTATATTTTCGACCTTGACTAACACTAAGCTAGGCTATTATGCCATTACTAAATACTTTACATTCTAGGTGTACATATAATCTTTCATGCCCTTCTTCGATTCTCTCAAAGACTAAATTTGAACCAACATCTTTACCATGTGTCTCATCCATTTAGTATCCTTCCACTTACAAGTTGTCTCCTGCGTTTCATGCTAGGTACTCTAATGTAGGGTCATCTTCATCACCTCCCACTAGGCTTGCTTAAGATCCTTCACGTACACCTTCATAGGTGGCCTAATATCTACCAACTCCCACATTATATAGTTATAAGGTTGATATATATTCACCTTCGGGATCTCCCTGTAATTTAACCCACCCTTCCATGTCTAAGATTACCCCATCTTGAATTAGTACCAAGGTAGACCAATCTAAAGTAATAAGGAAAGGGACCATAAAAATAAAAAACATCCCATAATAAATGAAAGTCCCTCTTGTCCACCACTTTAATAACTCCTCTATCATTGACCTGAAATGAAAGGATGAGCAGAGGAACTTTAACTCCATATCCTACCTCCCATCCATATAAGTCCATGTGTCCATTGGTATTAGTATATATTATTCATGTTAATTTCATGGGAGGAGTGTTAAATCCTGGAAAAAGAAAGTGGATTCAAATTACATTATTGATACACTTTTTTGAATTATCATTTTTAAACTATAATTTTTAAGTAATAAGGAAAGGGAACATAAAAATAAAAGCATCCCCTAATAAATGAAAGTCCCTCTTGTCCACCACCTTAATAACTCTTCTATCATTGACTTGAATGAAAGGATGAGCATGAAAAGAGGAACTTTAACTTCATATCCTACCTCCCATTTATATAAGTCTACGTGTCCATTGATATTAGTCTATATTACTCACGTTAATTTTATGGGAGGAGTGTTAAATCTTGGAAAAATAAAGTGGATTCAAATTACATTATTAATACATTTTTTTTGAATTATCATTTTTAAACTGTAATTTTTAAATAATAAGGAAAGGGACCATAAAAATAAAAAGATCCCATAATAAATGAAAGTGCCTCTTGTCCACCACCTTAATAACACCTCTATCATTGACTTGAAATGAAAAGATAAACATGAAGAGAGGAACTTTAACTCCATATCCTACCTCCCATCCATATAAGTCCACGTGTCCAAGGGTATTAGTCTATATTACTCATGTTAATTTAATAAGAGGAGTGTTCTTGGAAAAGGAAAGCGGATTCAAATTACATTATTGATAATTTTTTTGAATTATCATTTTTAAGTAATAAGAAAAGAGACCATAAAAATAAAAACATCCCATAATAAATGATATTGTCTCTTGTCAACCACCTTAATAACTCCTATATCATTGACTTGAAATGAAAGGATGAGCATGAAGAGAGAACTTTAACTTCATACCCTACCTCTCATCCATATAAGTCCGGATGTCCATTGGTATTAGTCTATATTACTCAGGTTAATTTCATGGGAGGAGTGTTAAATCTTGGAAAAAGAAAGTGAATTCAAATTACATTATTATACATTTTTTTGAATTATCATTTTTAAACTGTAATTTTTTTGGGAGTAGAGTAAATTTCATGGGAGGAGTGTTAAATCTTGGAAAAAGAAAGTGAATTCAAATTACATTATTATACATTTTTTTGAATTATCATTTTTAAACTGTAATTTTTGGGAGTAGAGTAAGAAAGGATACATTAGATAATGATGGAGTAGTCTTCAACATCTTTTGTATGATTTATGAATTGCACTTTGCTCCTTGATGCATTATTAAATCTTCTACCTTTCTATTAGTAGATGGTTCTAATTCAAGATTTCCTTTAAAACCAAATAGGATCCACCTCATACTTACCAGGGAAAATTTTAATGATGGGAATTTATTTTAAAGTTTAGAAATTTTGGCGAATCTCACAAGTACATAATATGAAATTTGTAAAATGTTTGGAATTTCTTTTGTAAAAGTATTCAAATTTCTAATAATTTTATATAGTCTAAATATAAAATCTTGGCAATTTTTAAGGTAAAACAATTTTATAATATAAAATTTCGGCCAATAATTTTTAGAAAAAATGGAAATTAATGAATTTTTTTTGGAAAAAGCATGGAAAATTAGCCCACTTGCGAATATTAGCCCCTAAAATTTCCCGTGCTTACCACCCTTATCTTAGAAACTATACTTGTGCTAAGAGGCACTCTAGTCCAATATGGTGGAGATGTTGTAATGGAGCTTTACATCAATAACAAAAAAAACCAACAATACATTATGGGAAAGATGTTACATTGAAACTTTAATAATAATAATAATAATAATATGCTAAATTCAATTTGTTAAATTGCAAATTTGTCTTTACTAATAAAATTAAAAATAATTTCTTAAAGAAAAAAAATCTAACATTCACATCACATTAAAATAAATTTAAATAATAATAATTCATATTTATAATAACCATATTTCAAAACTTGATATTTAAATTTAATTAATAACCATATAACCATTCAATATTCATAATAAACTTTTTTCCTAGACTTTATATATATAATTATTTTATATATATATATATATATATATATATATATATATATATATATATATATATATACACACACATTATGATGGTTTTAATAATAAAAAAAAAATATTTCTAAAATATAAAATAAGAATATTTCTAAAATACATATAAGAACATTAAAATATTTGACTTTTTAATTAAATTTGATAAATACAAAATTAAGATTAATTTATACAGATATTATTAAAATAATAAAATTAAGATTGATCTAGATTAAACATAAACTCAAAAATTATTATAATTTATTAAACTATTATTCAGAGAATTCAAAATATAAAAATAAAAATATATATGGAATGAAAAAAAAAATATATATATATATATAAAAATATAAAAATAATACTTCTCAATGTTGGATTGATTCTATATTTAAGATGGTCCAGTGTTAGTGAGCGTCCTCGAAACTATATTAATTGCATGGTGAAATCAATACACCATATCCATATGGATTGTTAAGATATATATTAATCTGAGGCACAAAGATAAATAGATAATATTATGTTGAATCAATGCATTGTTATAAGTTTTATAATTTGCAAAGTGAAATAATGCATATAGATTATCAAGTTAAATAGAAAAATTAATCAATGGTATATGGATACTACAGAGATTTATTTTAAACATATTTAATTGGGAAGATTCGTAAATCTTTGAAACTTACTTCTCTTTAATTATATTAACTTTATTATTCATAATATAATATATAAATATTTTGTTGGAAACATGTTAAATCATAATTTATTTACTAGAATTAAATTATAATTATTTTTTTCAGTAAAAAAGTTGTATAATTTTATTCATTTTAGGAAAAGTAAAATTACATTTTGCATATGTTATAATTATTTTAGGAGAAAAACATTTTTCGACATTGCGTTAGTAAGAAGAATTAAACAATTTGAAAAACATACAACAAAAAGAAGGAATAAATTAAGTCTGACAATTTGTGTTTACCTTTTCCTTTTTGATTCTCCTTTTTTACACTTTTTGCCAACCATAAGAATTTGGTTCAACAAGAACCAACGCTACTTGTCAATCTGCTTCCATATAGGGGATTTCATTGTCTGAATCTGAGCTCTCTAAAACATGAGCTATTTTTGTGCCCCCATTCCCATCTGAAACCAAGACCTTCATGTTCAAAACCCTTATGAAGAAGGGTGACAATTCTTGACTGTGCCACGACATCCTCATCCTTATTGGTTCCACTTTGAACCAAAGCATCCACATCTAATTGGACAGGATGGTTTTTCTTTATGTCTTCTTTTTCATCAAATGTAAGGTGGTGTTCTAAAAACTGTCATCTTTTAGGGATTTTGGATTGCCTCTTTTTCTTTTTTGTGTTCTTCTTTGTTTTTGGACATTTGTTTTGCAAGTGTCTTGTTTGGAAACAAACTCAACATCCAAATGTGGTGTTTTCATAATCTAATACTTGAGACCGATGATGTTTTTTAGTGTTTTAATATTATATGATCTGGTAGCCCTTTTTTGAGGTTTATCTCCACACATATTCTAACAAATGTGAAGAAGTTTTTCTTTGTTCTTTCCACATATATTTTTTTAAATTTTCCCAGAGTATTTCCATTATCCTCAAGGACTTTGTGATGCGAGAAGGGGAGAGGGAGGCTTGAAAGCCTCACCCAAATCAACATAGTTGAGACCACTATAGTTGTGGAATCAAATTCTGAAAACCATAGAGTTATAAATAACCCAACTCTCCCCAAAATCAAGGCCCTTCATTTAGAACAAAATCCAGGACCTTCTGAGTTTCAAATTGGACAATGAAGAAACATTTGGATCACAAGTAAATGTCCCAATTGGATGTCCAAGAGCAGAAAACCCATTGGAATAAAGCTTTAGGTTTTGGCCAAAAGCCATTAAACTAGAAAATAACAACCTTTGAATGGATGACAGGAAAGAGGGAAGATACCTCAGACAAATTGACTTCCATAGTAGGTGCATGCTCCATTTGGTCTACTATGTAGGGGTCCAGATTGTTTTGACTAACATTGGTTGTGGATGAAGCCTTCCCTTGCAAGACTTCCTTGAAAGAAGCAGAAGTTCCAATTGAAGTCTTGGCAGCTTGAGCACCCCCACATAGCATTGACATCAGGATAATGGTGGAGTTTTTAACGATGTAGTAGTCCTTGAGTTGATATGCATCTCGAAGAACTTTCCCTTCATAATTGAATTCTTCCCATTGATGTTTATGACAAAAATCTGGAAAAATTTATCCTAATTCGGAGAGGGTGGAGACAACTAATGCCCCAGGAAGAAAGTCCAATCATTCCCACCTTAATCTTGAAAGTAACTGGACATGGCAGCACACATTCAGACCTTTTACCAAAATATAGATCTTATATTCATTCAGAGACAAAAAAATTGAGAGTTGGACTGTATGTACCCCATTTTCTAGTTTCTTCGAAGGTCAAACTGGAAACAAAACGTATGATTGATCCAACCACAGAAGGTAAAGTCTGAAGGATAGGACTATCCACATGCAAGAGGAAAGCAGGGGATTGTTTGTCTCTCTATGGCACATCCACAGAGAGGGAAATGAATCCCAGGTTCACAGTGGTAGTGGTAGGGTGAAGAGGACCAAAATGCAGAAAAGCCCTTGAATCCCTCGCACCTCTTCCATCCCTCCAACAATCCTAATTTTTTAACTAGAATTAAATTACAATGGACTAAAACTATTAATTAAAAATTATTAAAAACAACACAATTTTCCTTTAAAGTAGGGGTGAAAATGTGAAATTGAGATACACTTTTGTGAAAATAATTCGTGATCGAATGTTTTCAGCCGAACTAATTTTTTTTCGTTAGAAAGGTTAACTCTAACTTTCAGCAAAACGTTTTGGCTGTTAAAGTTAACGACGACCTTCAATACAGTGCAATGGAGTTTTGGATGGGAAGGAAAAATCCGGCCATTAGCATTTTCGATCGATTTTTTTTTTGTACATATATATGCGGGCCGTGAGGTCGCGATAAAAAAATTTCCAGTTGTTCTTTTGAGTTATTGTTTCGGTCTTCTGATTCGGGGTCAAATTATTGTTTTTGTGGTTTTTTTGAGTTGTTAGCTATGATTTTTTATTAGAATCTAATTTAATTTTTTTCCAGCATGCTCGTTGTGCACTGGAGGAATTGTTGTGGAAGTACTGCTGTGTTGTTTTTGCAATTAGTAATTTTTGGTTGTTGTCAGCCATTGTTTTTGCAGTCTGGCATTGTTGTTGCGCTTGTTTTAGTTGTTAGCTATGCATTTTGTTTGGCTCTAATTTTTTCAGATGATTTTGAACTTCTTAGGCATTGGAGGAATTCTTGTTGCGGTTTTTTTCGGTGATTTGCAGCTTCTTTGACACTGGAGGAATTATTGTTGTGTCTTTTGGCATTGTCGTCTGGAATTGCAGTTGCAGCCAATCACTGTTGTTGCAGTTTTTTTTTTAGTTGTATGCTATGAAATTTTTTTTTTTTTGATTCACAGCTCTTTGGGGGTGTTGGAGGAATTCTTGGGCACTGGGTTTGCACCTCTGTTGGGCAAAGTGCCTCATCCTGTCGACCGGAATGCACCATAAAAAAACCAAGTATGAAACCCGAGTCTATGTTATCATTCAGGAATGCACAACATGGCTACACACCAAAGTTACCAAGTAGTCGATAAAATTTCGAATGAAAAAAAAAATAATTCGGAAAAAAAATCGATAATATTTTTTTTCCAAAACAAAAAATGACTTTTTTCAGTAAATTTTTTTGCTATAGATCAATTTGTTTTTCTTATTAGTGGGATCAGAATGCCCAGCGACATACTCTGTGAGTAGCAGAAAAATATGATTTAGCCCAAAAACAAAACACAAGGTTAAAAAATAGACCTCACCACCACCCTAATGTGTAATTAACACATACATCTAGAGAAAGTCTGACCTTACACTGATGGAACCAGGTCTGTACATATACTCACTAGGGTGAGGATACACGTTGAGCACTTCTAATGGAAAGGAAAGTTTAATTCTCTGTGTTTTTAGGTTGGTTGAGAGTCTTAGTGCCTAAACACCTTGTGTATCCTAACGACCCTTACCTCATCTTCGTACTCTGTAATTACCTATGCAAAATTAAGTATATGTGGACGGAATTTGATGTTTGAAGTAGGTTTTTCATTCGGTATTTTACCCACTATAATAACTGCCTCTGAAAGCCCAACGTTCAAGCTAGTACAAGCTAGTATCTACTCAATAGAGAAGGTAATCATTTTGCTATGGATTTCGTTCATTGTTGTATTAGTTCTCGTTGCAAGCCTATGAAAAAGTAGGAGACACCACTGCAGTTTACTGGGATCTAGCCCCTTTTGAATCTTTCAATTTATCTCCCATTCCAGAGTCTTTGTGCCCACACCCAAATCCACAGAGAAGTGGAAAGAAGCAGTAGTCCATCTGTAGTTCATACATTTTATACCCATCCCTTAACGCCAACAAAGGGAATCTAAACTAATTTAGTTAAGATCGAAAGAATCCACACCTAAACTAGATCCTCCAAATCCACATTTTCATAAAAAGATCCAACTTCCTTCATTCTCTCTAACTTTCTCGATTATTCTCGAGATCTATCATAAGGAATAGATCTGATTACAATTCTCATTTCCTAAATACACATTTTTCTAGAATATTTTAAAAACATAGAAATTAGTTGCATTAATTACATGTGCATTAAAAAATATCATATTTTAATCCATGTATGACAAAGATCAAATGCATTCAACCCCAACGAATGAAGTAATTCAATGATAAAGAAAAACAAAGTGTGCCTATTATTTCCAGAAAATAAATATTTTGTTTCCTTTTTCATTCTACCCACATTACTGGAAGTAATTCAATGATAAAGAAAAACAAAGTGTGCCTATTATTTCCAGAAAATAAATATTTTGTTTCCTTTTTCATTCTACCCACATTATTGGAATAAGCATGCTTATTTGAGTAATTCGAAATTCATAGCTAACAACTCAAAAAAAAAATGCAACAACAGTGTCTGATCGTAACTACAGTTCCAGACCCCAATGCCAAAGACCGAAATAATAATTCGAAAGAACAACCGGAGAAAAAATTGTGATGAGCATGCTTATTCTTGCCCATGTTTAGATCATTTATTTATGAGATACAAGCCTATTAATAGATTTAATCTACATTTGGAAGGCCTATTAACTGTTTTCATTTTTGGTTAAGGAAAGAAAGAATAGAGTATTACAAGTATAGTAAGCCTTTGTACTTTGATCTAGTTCATGTTTTCTTGAAGTTTATATTTTGTTTTGTTGAAGTTTATATTTTGTTTTGTAGAAGTGTGAAGAAACAATAGCCTGTTACCATAAATTTATGGAATTTTATTTTGTTTTTTTTGTTTTCTAAATTGGAGATTGTAATTGGTTGTAGTTTGTATTTTATATATATTTAAATTTGAAGTTTTCTCATCCAAATATGTTTGTATTTCATTTTAAAAATTAATTTATTTATAGTGAAACTATGAAACTCTGCAACTCTTTGCTTATTCTTTCCCATGTTTAGATAATTTGTGAAATACATGCCTATTAATAGATTTAATCTACATTTGGAAGTTGTTTTCCCATTCCCATTATAGTGGTAACCATAGTTAGTATGATGTCTTAACATAAAAACACCCTAATCTTTAAAGGAGCTTTCCATTTCTAAATCAATTGATAGCACAATTTCCTCTATAAATCCTCATTAACTATAGTTAAGGCCTATCCTAATTTAGTTGTTAACATCCCTAGAGAGTGATTCCAAGACTAAACTAGAGTATCAACCACATCCAACAGTGAGAGTCCAAATCTAGTAAGCCCACTAACAAATCCTTCCATTTTGAATCCAACACACTTACTGTCCCTACTTGAAACCAAACCTATGAAACATCATTCTACACTCTTATGACTCCAATATTTGTGGAAGTATACATCCCACATTCTCCTCTAGATGTTGTTTCATATTTGGAGAGAACACCCAAAATCACCCTTGTTCATTTTGTAGGACATATGGTTATTACATCTTAGTAATTTTATTGTTGATGTTGTTTCATATTTGGAGAGAGCACCCAAAATCACCCTTGTTCATTTTGTAGGACATATGGTTATTACATCTCAGTAATTTTATTGTTGAGAAATTAATGCAGGTAAGAATTAGGGTTTGATTCCTCTTTTCTTGATAATTACTTGTGATTTATATTGGCTTATTTTACTTCTTTATTATGTTATATTTTATCAAAAAATTTACCAAATTAAATGTATGAAGATCACTAGAACAAGGAACACAAGATAGAGGCACTCGCCCAAGGGAAAACCCCTATCTAGGGGAAAACCTAGTCTAACTCTTCTACTAGTAGATTCAAATCAAAATGAGACAGTCCAAGATCTTTTTGAGCCTAACAAAGACCTCCTCCAATCACCAAGTCAACCCTCCCTTCAAGTAGATGATCTCAGTCAAAGTATCCAAGTGTCATCTTCTTAGGTGCAACTTCAATCCAGAATCTTAGCCCCCTAGCTATAAAATTTTGAACTTGTACTAACTTCAAAATTTTTGGCCCCATCTACTAACCTAGAAACCCTAAAAGCTTCACACGTGTGTGTGAGAGAGAGATGCTCCAAAATTTGATTTTGATTCTTCCTTCAATTAAGTCTTCTTCTCCTGCAATTTTCTCTCTTTTTCATCCTCTTTCTCTTGTTGATCAAATTCATGAATCTATGCTTCTAAATGAGTTGAGCTACCTCTATTTATACTGATTTTGTTGGGTTGAATTCCCTATTTCTAGGCTGGCTTCTCCATGATAAGTTCGACTTGGTGAGGAGGTAACAAATGACACTTTTGACTCAAAAATAAATTTCTTTACATGATACAAATGCCTAAGAAGGGTCTAATAAATGTGAAAAAGACTCTTTTGACTCATGAAAAAACCTAGAAGCCTTCAATGGAGGCTATGACCTAGAAAGCAAATAAAAAAGCATGAAACCCATGCTTCAAAAAATATTTTTCTTTTACAATATTTTTTTCTTTTGAAAAATACTGTTGAAAATACAACAAGATGATGGAGCTTAATGGAAAGGAGTCGCCTTCACTAAGTGGGTCCACAAGCTATTTTTGGCGCAAAGTCTATTTTTAGACTATGCCTATTTTTAGACATATGGATCATGGTCTATGAGTTGCAGGATACTATTTGTGGATGATTGGTCATGTTGGTAAAAATAGATGGACTTATATTTTTATACATATGGGCGGTGGACTTATATTTTTATACATATGGGCGGAGTCCATTTTTTAGACTCCCAGGCTAAAAATAGAATAGTCGAATATTATTAGCTCTTAATAATATTTGGACTATAAACATTATCTTATCCTCTTGGAGCACTTCAGTTCGAGCTACGGATGTGGCACATGCAGCTGCTAGAAGGAAATACACTTTTCTTATGGGTCAGTTGAGCTATTGCATGATGGACTTCAGTTAGAACTCAAGTGATTGAGTTTGGTGGAGTTGATTGAGGAGTTGATGGAGTTGTGTTCAGTTTGACTTGGTTGAACTAGTTGTATTTAGTTTAACTGCATAATACACTAGTGATGAATGATGTGAATTAATTACTAATTAATTCACTAATTATTAACTCATAAAGCAATAGAAGAATACATTAGTTAACTCAGTGCATGGACAGTTCAGTGGAGACAAGTGTTAGAGGTGGAGACTATTATCAGTTGTGACTATAGCTGTGCACGAGATTTGCACAATCAGTGATTGAGATTGCCAATGAGGATTTCGCAGTACAAGCCAAGGAAAACGAGCTTGGATCATTCCTATTCTTTCTTTGGATTGCGCAGTAGAGGTAGGCAGCCAACGGAGGAGATTTGAACCTGTGACTTGATTCAGATCTAAGCTAGTTTGTGTGTAGCAGGTGGAGATAGTACTGATTACTTGTGAGAAGTATTGTAATATGTATTGTTACATGTTCTCTATCATTATAATATACAGATAGTTCGGAGTTTTCAGCTGTATGCTTTCCCCATTACATACTGTGTTAATGTGCGCATGCGATTGATGTTTCATTGTTTTTAATTCCGCAAAATTGATGATCAACGTAGAGGAGGTTATGTATTATGCATGCATTCCGCAAATAGTGTGTAATCAGGATAATCTCTATGAATAAGTGTTATATTATTCAAAATTTCTACAAATACAATTATGAAGACTAACACTAGTTACATTCTTCAAAACCCTCTTAACTAGGGACGTATTCATAATTACATATATATAGAGGCACATGGAAGATCTCAAAATGACATGCTCTATGAAGAATCATAACACATGCAATGCTACAGATTAGATACTTAACCACAGTATCTAACTGGGTAGGACTAAGGCGTGTTCCAAGCTTTAGCCGCTCTAGGTATTTTCAGGCTTCAGCTCTAACACCAAACTAGGTATCTAGGTGTGCATATACAAGGTTATAGCTCCATGATCAATGCCACCCTCCCTACTTCGAGATCTAGACATCATCGCAATTTGGCCAGAAGTCCTCCCAACCATCTTGTCACCCCAAGATGCTTCATCTTTCCCTATCTACTAAATTTGTAATATCAACCAATCCAAGCATGCTTCTGAAATATTCGAACTTATTATTTAGAAGAGATTTTGTTAAAATGTGAGCCACATGTACTTGTTATTGATATGCTTCATCCTGGCATGAAACATGGGGCCTTCAAACATCTTGATGTTGCTTTGATTATCACAATTTATCATTGTAAGATCAAGTGGCCTTCCAAACAAATCTGACAAGAATTTTTTTATCCAATCTGCTTCATTTCCTACTTCACATGCAACAACATATTCAAATTTAACACTACTGAAAGCAACATGATCATGTTTTCTACTAATCCATGAAATCATTGTAGATCCAAAACTAAAATAGGCACTAGTAGTGCTTCTTCCACCAGTTTCACTTCCACCCCAATCCAATGCGGTAAAACCTATCAATTTAATCTTCTTCCCATCATACTTCGGGAATTGATGAATTGTTCCATGTAGATATCTGAAAATATGCTTGGAAACTATATAATGGTCATGATGAGTCTCGAACTGAAATTTACTAAGAATGTTTACAACAAAGCATATGTCAGGTTTGGTATTCACCAAGTACATCAAAGGACCCACCAACTTATGATAGTTCTTAGGATCAATGGGACTAAAGTCGGAGCTTCTCAACTTATTTAGATTTGTGATCATGGGAGTAGTCATAGGCTTGGAATCCACCATGCTAAACTTTTGTAACATCTTGATTATGTACTTTCCTTGGCCAAGATATCTCACCAATTTTCTGGCAAACTTCCAAGCCTAAATAGTAGTGCATGAGTCCCAAATGACTAAATAAGAAATACAACTAAAAATGATTAACATGAATGATTAATTTAGTCTAGGAACAAAAATATGACTACCTAAAAAGTACTACAATAATATGAATCAGTTGCCAACAACATCTTACATTCTAGAATTCTGCACTATACACCTATAATAAATAAATCATCCACATATAGAAGTATAATGACTGGTTCATTCTTCACTATCTTGATGTAGAGGTTTACATCAGAACAACTTTTGAAAAAGGAAATCCTTAAAAGATAGGCATCCATTATTGCGTACCATGGCTTAGGAGCTTGCTTCAATCCATACATAAGTTTATTTAGAGTGCAAACATGGGTTTTCAAATTCAGTTGCCAGCAACATCTTACATTCTAGAATTCTATGCTCCACACCTATAATTAATAAATCATCCACATATAGAAGTATAATGAATGGTTCATTCTTCACTATCTTGATGTAGAGGTTTACATCAACAAAAATTTTGACAAAGGAAATCCTTAAAAGATAGCCATCCATTCTTGCGTACCAAGCCCTAGGAGCTTGCTTCAATCCATATAGAACTTTCTTCAGAGTGCAAACATGGGTTTCCCTGCTATTTATCTCAATGCCTTTTGGTTGTTCAATATATACTTCCTCATCAATGGTTCCATTTAGAATTTTTTTTTAACATCCATTTGATGTATATTCCATCCCATAGTTGCATCTATCGAAACCAAAGATCTAATATTAGTGTACCTAGCAATGGGAGCAAATATTTCTTCATAATTTATACCTTCCTTTTGAGAGAAATCACTTGCAACAAATATTTCTTTGTATTTGTCTATGCTTCCATCAATGACATGTTTGATCTTGTAAATCCATTTGGAAGTGACAACAAAGTTATCACTAGGTCTAGGAATGATTTCCAAAACCTCATTCTTCATGATAGATTGGTATTCTTCCTGCATTTCTTTCTTTCATTCTTCTTGATGAGTGGCTTCTTCAAAGGTAGTTGGTTTTGCTTCAATTAAATTTGTCATGTATGTTGCATACCTGTTGCAGCGGTTGAAACACCCTCCAAAATTTTTGCTTGCACTCAAATTTCGGAACCTTCCTTGGTCTTTCCCTTGATTATTATAAACACTTATGCTCATTTCACGAGCTTTCCTCAAGTTCTTTGAACCCTTTTTCTTGTTGGATTAATTGTCATATTTTGGCATGTTTGACTGATATTTCATGTTTGTGAACCTTTTATGGTGGTTTCGAAGGTTGGTCATTTTGTAGACAAGTTGTCCTAGTCATGTAAACACCTATCAAACTCATACAAAAAGTCTTGATCACTGTCATACAAGTGTCATCACGAGTGTCCAAAGGTCTATCTCAAGTGACGCACTTGTTGCTTCTTGTCACAATATAGTCACAGAGAGGGTAATGCTTTGTCTTGTTGTTCTGGTGGTCTATGTTGTCATGTCATCAAAGTATGCTAAGTTTGTGATCACTGTTCAATTTTACCATGAGTCCATCACACTCCCGTACTTAGATGTTTTCGGACAATCTTCCTGACTGACCAACTCAGCTTCACTGGGACCCTACTAAATTGTGCACTGCACAGTCTCAACCCTCATTGATGAGACCTTGCTTCCTAGAATTGCACAGTGCCCAATCACTGTCCTCCAAGACACTCGTACAGTGCAATTCCAGAGCCCAAAAACATTCCTTTCCCCCTAGAATTGCGCAGTTGTACCTCCCAGTCTGCCTTGAACTACTCACTTTTCACTTTCAGTCCTCAATATTTTCCCTTGCCTATAGGAACCCCACAATGTGTAGAGAGACCAACCTCCCTTGGCCTTAAGAACTGTGCAAGTTTTTCCTCCATACCTATCTATTTTCTAGTCCCCCATTACCACTCACAATTGTGCAGGACTGACCTCTTAGGGCCTCGTCCTGCATAACCCACGACTGGCTTGAACTACACAATCTTGACTCCTAGTGGCCACTGCGCAATTTATTTCCCCAGTGGGGACTGTGTTGTAAATTTCCTCAATCAAGACTGAGTTGCGCTCTACGCGATCTTAGTGATCAAGCTCTCTCCCTGTCACCTGGAGCTACATAATTCATAGTTAGTGAACCATCTCTCCTAGCTTATCATTTGTCCCAGGCTCAGTTCATGGATAATAATGCATCATCTTAGACTAGGGAGTTTTCGGATTGATGTCGTCCCGTCATGAGTGAATCATAGGAATAGGCACACTATCAAGTCATGGTGAAATGATGAAGAAGGAGAAGAAGGAGGGAAGCATTCCTAAAGACTGACTTGTAGCTGAATGGACGACTGGACCAACCGAGAGCAAGCAAAAGGAACACAAGTGTGCAACCACCTTACAAGACTGAAGATCATTGAAGACCCCGCATCATCAAGCTATGCGGAGGAAAATAAAAAGCATATCCAAGAATACATTTATCACTTAGCAACCATAGCAGCTTGACATTTCCACATCATCAAGCCAGTCCATGTCAGCAGTTTCATGTCAAGTCGTGTCATGAGTTTTCATATGCCACATCACTATTGTGGGCCATGTATATTGTAAATCAAATGTATTGTAAAGTGGAAGTCCAATGGATACACATGAATATGAAGAGTCATGTAAGTTGAAAATTCATAGGAAGTTGAACAGTCATGAGGGTAGTCAAAGAGTCACAAGGGATAAGCATCACCCCTTGGTTATATATACCCCCTCATTATATGAGCAAAGGACTTTTCACCTTGGCTCCTCCTGCAAGGCATTAGAGAGATCAACTAGTTCTTTGAGGAGCAAGGAGTGGCTCCAATGTCCCACTACTGGGGCTAGTGATGTACAATGTAAATATGTGTCTTGGAACTTTTTCTTAATAATAGAATCCTTTTCAGGCCAACACGTTCTTCATGCATGACTTATGAATGTTTGTAAGACTATTTCGTGAACGTTTGTATTTCATGTTTGCTTTCACATGTACTAATATAGTTGAACTATTTCAGTTATTTTAGTGCTTATCTTGTTGAGAATGTGCTATAATGGTTGTCACTGTTGTCTCATCCTTGTGGAATATTCTGTGAGATACTAGACAAACCTTTCTTTTCTTATTAGTTATAACGTCCATCACATCCATTGTGGACTATTCCGCTGGATGTTAGACAAACCTTCCCTTATTCATTGGTTTTAATGATTGTCACATCCACTACAGACTATTCTGCTGGATGTTGGACAAGTCCTTCTGGTTCATGTGTGCCTCTTCCTAGGTGGTACTATTACCTCTCACTTAGAGGCTCACATTTCTCCCCTCTTTTGTAGTAAAAGATCCTAGACATAGTTGCGCTTAACACTCACCTTGCACACTCACTTTGCTTTTCGAAGATACCATTGCATCACTCTCTTGTGCTGATAGCTAGACCCAAGGAAAATATTTAAGGATTTGGAAATTGAGCCTTTATACCGGATGGGACTGCTACACCAAATGTTGTGAGGTCTGATTGGGACTTCATATCATGGAGATCCCCTTAATGTTGGCGGGTCCAACACCGTCAAAATGTTTGGTGCTAAAAGGAGGGAAACCAATATTTTATGGCTAATTTTCCCACCGACCCCACTAATCCATCTTTTGGTCAAGGCAACAACGTTCACTCCACCTCCCCTACTCATAATTCTGAAGTTGGTAGCTCTTCACCACCCAGGTCTGAACGTGAAATCATGTATCATCAACTTCGGGTCATCTGCCCCATCACCCGTTAGTTTGCAAAAGTTGTTGCATTGATTCTAGGAGTAATCACTCTTCCATACTCTCAAAAGAAGAATAAGACCACCCCCATAAGAGTAGTGGTCTCATATATTGAAGAATCAGTTCTCGCCACTTTTGAAGAACTAGCAGATGTTGTGGAAAGGGAAGAAGAACCTCCACTCTTTCAAGGAGGAGAAGGAGGAAACCCCTTACTCTCGGGTTCAAATTCCAATGGGATAGGTGGAGAGGAAGAAAAGGAATAAGAAGAAGAGGAACCATCAGATTCAATAGAGGAAGATGAGGTCAATGAAGAAGAATACATGGTAGAGAAAAATTTATATTGGATGACTTATATCCCGCTGGCACTTCCAGGTGTCTTGCACAAGATGTCGAGGCACGCTGAGAAGCTCGTGACGAAATATGACCTTGAAAAACGAGAGAAGGTTGAAGACCACCTAAATAACTTCTACCTACATTTGCAAACACTTGAGGTACATTATGATGATGTTGCGTGTAAAATTTTTCCATGTACCTTGGATGGTAGAGCAGTTGTATGGTATCACAACCTTCCTCCAAACTCCATCCAGAATTGGAGGGCATTCAAAAGAATATTTCTTGAGAAATTTGTTGAAGATAAGACCCCTGCCATGTTATTGAAGGAGTTGGGTAGTCTTAATATGGAGCAGAAAGAAAAACTTAAATATTTCAATCAGAGGTTCAATCGCATCTTAAACAAGTTTTCGAACAACACAAAACCTCATGACTCCTTCACTATAGACTACTACACTTCTGACTTTCCAACAAGAATTGCATAGTTTGTAAACTGAACTGCAAGACCAATATTGACAAAAAACTACAAAGAGGTTATTTTCATTGAGAAGGACATGTATGCTATTGGAGTCATCATAGATGATGAATCCACAAATGACTCCAAGGACATGGGTAAGAGGTCTCAGACCTCTTTGAGCAAGGCCAAGGAAAAGGAATCGAATGATCTTGAAAGCCTTACTCGTCTCGTCAAGTCCTTGATCAGGGAAATGCTGAACTCAAACAAAGGACAAGTGAGACTACCATGAGCAGCATGCCCCCAAGTCATGCTTAGAAGGAACACAACTTCTGGAAGCAACAACAATCAACCAAAAAAATATGCGCAAAGTTCCAATGTGGTGTTGAACATTGAAAAAATTGGCATGGATTCATACTGCACATTTCATAATGAACATCATTTGAAGAAAACTTTCCCATAATGGAACCAACTTATAAGCAGAATGGCTGCACAGTTTTTTGACTTAGTCATGGTTGAGGAGTAGGCTGAGCTCGATGAAGAGAAGGAAGAAGATGTTGCAGTTGATGAAGCTCCAAGCATTGGGCATGCAGCGAACATGTATTATTGTGTTCCCACATGATCCAAATTTAAACAAGAACACAACCAATTATAGATATAACCATAAATACAAGATGCAATAGAAATAACACTTCATTTCATTAATATCAAACAATATGCTTACAAACAGAATGGAAATGAGACTAGCTTGGGCGATGGTAGCTTATCTGTGAGACGAGATGTGGCACCTACATACCTTAGAACTGTGTTACAATGAGGCTTAAAGGACTATTTATTATTGAGAAATAATGAGAAACCCTAAACATCCAAAAACCTAACCCTAGGATATGAAGCGCCAAACTATGGGCCCCTTCTGGGTAAATTGGTACATCTACTTCCCTGGGTCGTAACTTTAGCATACGATCTTCATTTGACGCGCACAATACCTCATTTGAAATATCTATTGGAGGAATACAACTTTCAAGTGGACAAAATTAATCCATGTCCCATGTTGGCCCCATTTTTCCCAAAAAAACGTCATATAGGGCCTCAAAACGGCTTCGAAAGCTTAGGACTTGAAAAACTGCCAAAAATAGTAAATTGTGCTACAATTAAGGAAACTGAAAAATTGAAAGAGACAGTGGCGGGTGTCCAAATGGAATAGGAGGGTGGCCACCAACATATAGCAGGATCATTCCTCCCCCCTAGGAAGAAATGGTCCCCATTGCGTTGAGTGCCTCCATGAGATGGGGAAACTTCTGCTGAACTTGGTCCCTAGTGAGCCACTTGCCTTGGTGTAGGAGTTGGCCAGCTTTGAAAACCTGATATAGTTGGATCTTTTTCTGGTGAGTGTTCTTAGCCTGTGTGTCCATGATCCAATTAGTTCTGGCTTGTTCCATGCAGTTTGGGTTTAACTTTTTTTGTGTGAGTTGTTCTGCAATATCTGATGTGTCCAGTAATAGTGGGAAGTATGATCGAAGGCAGTCCACATTGAACACTAGGTGTAGACCAAGGAATGGGGGAATGCTGAGCTCAAAATCATTGTCTCCCATAGCCTTGATAATGGTATAAGGATCATATCGGAGTGGTCTGAGGTTCCAATGGGCTCTGGTAAGACATTCTTTTTGCAAATGCAACCAAACTTTGTCTCCCACCTGAAACTTGTGTGGCACCCGATGTTGATCATGTCATTGCTTGTACTTGGAATTTGACTTCTCCAAGATGTTGTGAACCTACTGGAAAATTTGTTGGATGTGTTCAATAAATATGGTTGCTTTATCATCCTCAGAAAATAAATGTGTGGATTCTATCTGTGTAGTCGCATGAGATATGGAAACATCAATCAGATATAATGGTTGGAATCCTAGACCCACATGAAAGGCATTGTGACTAGTCAAGCTATGGATAGCTCTATTATAACTATGCTGCAGATATGGAAGACTCTCATCCAAGGTCCAAGGATACTTGGAGTTGTACATGCAAAGTAAGTGCACTATCATCCTATTGACAACCTCAAACTGGACATTAGTCTCGAGATGGAAGGCAGTCAAATTGGTGAGTTTGGTGTCCAATAGTTTCCAAAGGCTTGACTAGAATGTGCTCAGGAACCTGCTATCCTAATCTAATATAATGGTCCGTGAGATCTCAAAATGTACCCGTACTCGTTCAAAGAAGAGTTTTGCAGTGTCCTTTGATATGATACTCCTCTTACATGCCACCAATATAGCCATCTTAGAAAATATATCAACGGCCACAAATACACAAAAATTACCATGCTTGGTAGAATGGAGGCCAGACATATATTCCATGGATATGGATTCCTACGGTTGGCCAGGACTAGGAAGAGGAGTGTATAGGCCTTGCTTCTTGATGGTTGACTTGGTGGTGGCACAGGTAGTGTAGGATCTGATATATTTCCCAACATCTAGTCGGATTTTGGACCAATAAAAGTACTTTTGTAATACAACTGTAGTTTTCTCCACACCAAAGTGTCTTATGACCCGACTATAGTGTGTCTCCTAAATCATCTTGGCATGCTCACTTGAAGGAACACAAAGGTGGCCCAGGTAGCATAATAATACGTACTGGAGGTGGAAAGCAGGAACTTGCTTCCCATCTACTAACATCTAGTATGTGGAGGCAAAATCTGTATCATTTTTGTATAGTTGCGACCATCCAAAGGTCTCGTGACCACAAGAGTTGAGAACAATAGTTAGTGCTACAACTGGGGGCCAGCTGAGGCAGTCTTCAACATGATTAGTTTTGCCCTTTTTGTATTTAATATTTAAGTGGAATTGTTGCAGATATGTAGACCATTTATGATGGTGATCATTCTGTAACTTTCCTTATGTTTGTATAAACTGAAGAGGTCGGTGATCAGTGTGGATGACCGTCTCCTTCCCCAGAATGTAGTGCTTCCATTGTCGACAAACCTACATGATGGAATACATCTCTTTATCATAGGTGGGGTAATTCTAAATTGTATCGAAAAGTTTCTCACTATGATAGGCCACTTAATGCTCGTGTTGGGTGAGGACTGCACCAATAGCATAGTCCAAAGGTGTTTGTCTCGATTTCAAATGGTTGTTGTAGGTCTGGGAGTGTGAGTGAAGGTGCAAAGCAGAGGTGGTGCTTCAACTCAACGAACGCCTTTGATTGGGACTTGGTCCAAGAAAACTTTGCTTTTTCCCCGCCCTTAGTATTCTTACTCAAAGGCCAAGTGATATGGGAGAATCCCAACTTAAACCTTCAATAAAAATTTGCAAGGCCCAAAAAGCTATGAAGCTCTGTTAGAGTGGTCGGGGCTGGCTAGTCCCAAATGACTTGGATCTTTGTTGGGTCCACATGCATGCCATGCTCATCTATGATGTAACCCAAGTATTTCACTTGGATCATGTCAAAGGTTCATTTCTCCAATTTGGCACACAATTTGTGTTTCCGAAGGGTTTGAAGGACCTGCCAAATGTGTTGCAAGTGTTCTTCCCAACTCTTGTTGAAGATGAGGATGTGTTACATAGTATTTTTTCATGCCTTCTGCACTTCCCTATGTCATTCCCTGAGTGCCTGAAACTTGGGAATTATGTAGTGTAACCATCCTAATATCTAGTCCAAATCCTCTCTGAAGAATTAATGAAAACATGCCTTGAGCCCTCCCTGGAGAAATAAGCTCTAAAACCATAATTTTAATATCAGCACGAACCTGAAACTGACAACTAGTGCTGATGGAAGGTTGCATTATACTGGCCTCATGCTGCCAGCATGCTTTTTACTTGGATACTCACGTTTATCCATAAAATAAAATGTTCCCCAAAGAGGACAAGAAGCTTCATGATCTAGAGGCTTCCAGAACGACGAGTTCGAGGTTGTTCATTGTGGATGTGGTCGAATTTCCCAATATTTCTCTTTGATATTATCCCTATGAACTTCCTCCTTGAGATGAGAGCCTTCCCATATCTTTTGAGAGATCCTAACTCCCTCTCCCTACCTATATATTCATCCTCTCCCATTCCCAAATGGTTGGTCTCTAATTATTTTCACCCTTATGTTGAGATAGTTCCTATGTGCTATTCATTTGGCTTGGAGAAGGAGTGCTTGGAGATCTTGAGCTTAGACTTGGACACTCACTCAAGGAGGGATTATGGACATCAAGGCTTGGTTGTATGCTTCCTCTTTTATTCATTAATATATGCAACTGCTAATTCACTTTTCATAAATGTTTGTGTTAATGCATCATTTATCTTAATGCTCCTTGATCCGTTAAGTGGATTACTTTCGATTATGCTTGTTGCACTTATATTCTTTGTCGTGTCTTTGATCTCTTGTGCAAGTATTAAAATGATGTGAGTAGTAGAGTTGAGCCTGAGGAGAAAGTGATAAATATCTTCAATAGGGGATTACATCATAGCATCAGAACTAGGTACATCTCCTTCCTCTTCTCTCATTTCAATTGTAATTTAGGAAAGTGTCTTGTAGATTGTCACATAGGTTGCTAGTCCCACTCATTGGGCTAGAGGGATCGTCTCTGTCCACAGAGAGGATTTACCTAGACAACAAAATGGTGACTCCGCTAGGGATGATATAACCTTTCCATCCATTCCTTCGATCGGATTCTCTAATGAGTTTGACCAACCGTCAATTTCTTGGCTTGTATGCATCACTGTAGATTTATGTAGTCACTTGTTTTTTCTTGAGAGTGTTGAGCCTGCTCTGATTTTCAATATTTTTTTTCCTTATTTTCCTCGCCCAGTGTGTTTTCTGCTCTGACAGAAGCACTACCAACACTGGTTTTCAAATTACAGTCGCGCTGCTCTACCTTTCATCGTCCTTTTGCCTTTAATAGGCACGCTGATCTCGGGGGATAGAATAAAATTAGGGTTTCTTCTTGTTTTCAATGGTTTTCAACCTCCATGAGTGATGTTTTAGTGTAATCATAGTTTGTTGATGTGTGTTTGAGGCTTTATTTCCTTCTAGGGTTTCTAGGTCTAGGTCATCCTTCACTCATTGTTTGATTTATCTCTATGAGATTGATTACTTCCATTTAGGAGTCTTGGTGCAGTTAGGACACCATTTTCAAGTTGCTTTCGGTTCATGTTTGAGAAGTTATTTCATTAGTATTGAGTCATATTGGTGCTTTGAAAATTTCTTTTTCTCCATTTTCAAACATAGATTATAGTTGTTTGCTTTGGTGAAACTGGAAGTGAATGCTTGTTTTGATTTCATTGTTTCAAAAATAAAAGTGAAAGGACTTATTCATTTAAGTATTTTTGAAACGATTTGTGTTTGAAACCAAAAAGTGAATGAAAATTTCATTTTAGTTGTTTTGGATTGCATTTTTCCCTTTTCTTATGCATTAGTTTGCATGTTTGAATCAAATTGAAAGGAAAAGAACAAAAATATTAGTGCATCTTAGTGAAAGAAAAATGATTTTTGTTTCCAATAGGATTAAATTTTGGCATTGCATTTGTTAGTGAAAGTGAAAGAGTAGATTTCATTTTTAAATTTTGCATTGGAAAGTTAAAGAGTTATGTTTTGGTGCATTTTTCTTGATTTATTCATTATTTGGTTGTCTCTCTACCTTAATTAGTTTAGCCTTCATCGAATGAAAAGATTTCATTTTTCTCATTTAGTTGCATCATAGGAATTTAGGTGAAATCATTGAGCCATCAAATTGAAACATAATTCAAGATAAAGTTAAAATTTACCTAAATTAACCTAAGGAGCATTTGTAACCTAACAAAAATATCTAGAGGTCTAGGCTAGAGACATGTTCCATCATCTTTAAACCTAGCAGTTGTCGCTAACTTCTTGTATTGTATCCCGGGGGTGAAATCCCGTCCTATTACAGAAGTATACCGAAGGTTCTCCAGTACCTTCGGGTATATAGGAGGCACTTTAGTATGGCAAGTATATAGGAACACTCTCATCGAACAATTATGCATTAGACAATGTTAACACAGACTTGTGCTCCACGTATATATTGGGAGACCCCACTAGGTTCTATCCTTTAGCCATAGGTAATCGTGTCAACCGCCTTGTAAATGTGATACACCGAACACAACATTCAGGGAGATCGGTCGTCGTACATCATCCTTGGTTTCTGCTAAGGTGCATATAATGGTTCATGGTTACTTGGTAAACCCTCTTGCTTAGCAATACCCTTTTTTATTTATTTGTTGTTTCACGTCATAAAATTAACTACCAGCGATAATATGTTGAACCCATGCAGCTACTTCTTAGCTTCACATTGAGTAATTCCTTGTTAATTTTAAATTTTAATCATCCCTCAACAAATAATCTCTTCTCCTTCTGCTTTTGAGAGAAGGTCATCGTGGCTGAACCATTGCGTTCACCTCACAGTTCCCCTTCATCGAGTGACACTAAAGGGTCTCCACAAGGAGTTCATCCTGAACTTAGGAAGTCACTTGAAACTCGAAGCTTTGAACTTGGAATTGTCCCAAGTATCCAACCCCTTGAGTCTTGTCTTCCACCTCAAGACCCATCGTCGTCTCAGGAATCTGATCTAGAAACCCCTGAGAGTCAGCAAAGGTTTATTTTATATCCTCTAAATCCATTATTTGATCCATTTGTGATATCTCCTCAACATCCTTATGGTCCATACGATTGACCTGGTGTTCCTTTGGAGTTATCTCCTCATCCATCTCAGATTCCTCCTCACCAGTTGTTTCGACCTATGGCTTCAAAAGGTGATATTTCAACCTCTTCTCGAGGTCCTCCAGAAGTCTCTGCTACTCACACTCCTAGTGTTGATAATGACTTCAAATAATGACTTTCCCCTTGGAGGATTTCCTTATGAAGGAAGAGTTCCATCTCAACCACCTCCTGTGAACAGTGGGCCTATGCTTCCACATGGTTATACAACATTGACTCAACTAGTTTCAGGAACTCCCAATGCTTCTTAATTATACCAAAATTCTATTTGGTCATCAAATGTTATGCCTACTTCTGGTTCGTTTATTCCTAACATGACCCCTCATATTCCTATGAAAACTGCCGTTACTTCAGTTCCGATTCAACCAATTGTTCCATCACAACCATTACCATCATTTCAACCTTCCATTCAAATGCAACCGACAGTTTCATTTTATACGTCTGTAAGTTCCTAAATTCCCCCCTCAAGTGGACAGAATGTGACACCGCCTCACTCACAGTCTGAGGGGAAAAATCCAAATATACCTCTCATTTCAAATGGAACCCATGTGAGTGGATCAAAACCTCACATAGTTGGAGTAGGTCAACCTGTTAGTGGAATTCCTAATCGAGTTGATCCATCTATTCTAGCTAGGATAGGTAATATCTCGTATCAACAACCTTATGTGGCCCAGATACCTCTCCAGCAGTCTTATGTTCCATATGGTTCACAAGCACTGCAAATTCCACCTTATATTCCACAAATGAGTCCTCATGTGCAACCTAGTCAAAATCTTATTCCTGGTGCATATAGTCAAATACCAATTGGAACTTATTAGTACCAATATGGAATTCCTCAAGGAACTATTCAACACCCTTTACTGTAGCAAGGGAAACCTTTGCAGCAGCAGGGAAAACCTTTGCAGTAGCAAGGGAAATCTTTGCAGCAGCAAGGGCAACCTTTGCAGTAGTAGGGGAAACCTTTGTAACAATTTCAACAACCTTTGCAACAACAAACACAATTTGTCCAACAACTCAATCAACCCTTGTATCCGCAAGGTCAACCATTGCAGCAACAAGGTCATCCCTAGTAGCAACAAACCCAACCTGTATATCAACAAGGTCAAACCTTGTAGACAAAAGGACAACCCCTGCAACAATAGGGCCAATAGATTTATTATTAGGGTCAGCAGTTACAACAACCTTACAATTCATATGCCACGCACAATGTTTATCCTCCTTATAGTTATCAACCTATGGCAAGTCAATATCAACCCTACCTTGGGTAGAATCCACCTTATGGTCAAGGTGTCCCTTAGTGGGGGGCAATAAAGCCCCTTATGGTCAAAATCATCCACTTTAGGGAAAACATCCTTACCAACAAGGTTGGAACCCGCAAACTAGGCCTTATCAGAGGCCTTATATGCCTTTTAATTTGCAATTGCCATTTCTAGCAACGTTGGAACTGCCTGATGTCTCAAGGCTTACTAATGATCCAATTCTTCATTTTTCTTATTGGCCTCCAATTCCCGCTATAATTACAAGTGATTTCCCTAAATTCGAAGGAATATCTAAAGAGGACCCGCTAGCCCATGTGATGACATATCACCTATGGTGTTATTCCAATTCCTACATTTACGATTCTTTTCTTCTTTGCCTCTTTCAACAAACCTTAATAGGTGTTGCTGCAAAGTGGTACATCGAGTTGCATCAAGGTACCTATGCAGAATTCAACTCTTTGTCAATGGCCTTCCTCACCCACTTCCAGCTACTGGTTCGTTATGAAACTAGTACCCACTTGCTCACATCTATGAAATAGGATACCACAACCCATATCTCCGATCACATCCATGAATGGAGATGTGGGGATCACCTCATCAAGTTTGAAATTATTGATGAGTTGTTGAACGGATGGTTCACCAAGTCATTCGTAAGAAAAATCACTACAAATATAGCAATGGGTGGTTGTGTTATCGACGATCAAGCCATTTCCCGTGCCCAGTATTTGGATTTGGTTTATTCCCAATCTAGCACACTGTATGAAATGTTGCTTGATACTCCAAGGCCATATTCAGATCCAACATCTTCAAAGTCTCCAGATGTACCACCTATTGATGGTATAGTTGGATCAGTATCTCAAACTTCCACTAAATCTTCTTCAAAGCAAAAATCTATTTCGAATACTGGTTCTAATCCTCCTTCGAAAACCTCATCGAATCCTAGTAAAATATCTGAGGTCAATGTCATCCAGTTTACCGTGGCAGAAAAAGCCTTGAAAGGTAAGAAGAATGGTAAAGGTAAAGAAAAAATCGATACCCCAAAACAGGATCCTCCTAAGCCATCTACTGATAATTCCTCCAAACGTAAGCCAAAATATCCTTGCCTCATTTGTGAGGAAGATCATTACACGAAGGATTTTCCTTGACATGAAGAAGTTAGTCGTTTATTGAAAGGGACCCCGGCTGTATTGAAAGAGCCATTTCCATCTTAGCAAAATTAGTTGGTATACCAATCACAATCCTCTGCCTCATCAGGTTCTCAAGTTTACATGATGAGTGGCACACCACCTATATTTGTTGCCACTCGGTCGAAAGATTATCAAACTCCTCAAAATTAGATGGTGGAAAAGGAAGGCACTAATACACCTTCTACTTCCGCTCTGCCCAGTTATGGTCCTCTCCCTATAGAGATACCTAATAATGAATCTGTCATGCAATCACCTCCCAATGGTGTGCTTCGGAAGTCATCTTATAATCTGAATGCTAGTGCTGCTCAATATTACAATATTATCGAAGATTTAGCTCAAGCGCCCTCGGTGATATCTGCCTTGGAAGTTCTCCAAACTTGTCCAACGTAGTGGAAATAATTATTGTCTTCTATAGGAGGCATTGATCATGCCGATTCGAAATTGATTACTTTTGATCTAGAAAACCATGTTCCTTATCTTCCACATCAAATTGAATTTTTGATTCAAGTCATTATAAAAGGAAAGACAATTCATCAGACTGTCATTGATGAAGGTCCTTCCACCTTCATCATGTCTATTTCCAGTTGGAAATCCATCAGGTATCCACCTCTAAACCATTCCCCGAACACCTTAGAAACCTTTGATGGAAGAGGCTCCAGTCCTTATGGTATTCTCACAAGTTTTCTCATCACCTTGGAAGGGAAAACTGTTGAGCTAGAAGTAGAGGCTGTAGATGAAAATCTAAATTAAAACCTTCTACTTGGGCGAAGTTGGACCCATGCCATGTTTTGTGTGGTTTCCTCTTTATTACAGGTGCTCTGTTTTCCTCATGAGGGGAAAATTGTCACTGTCGATCAATTGTCCTTTTTCTCTTCCAATGCTTCGAATGGAAATGTCCCCTATGTGGGAAATACTGATATTTCATATGAGAGAGTGGGGGTAGGTCTTTTCAAATATTTTTCTTTAATGGTAACTTTTTCTCTCCCACCTCCTCATGTCACCTCGATCAACATGATCTCTATCTCCAATGATCCGTGGATCATCCCTACTCTGGATGAGGTTGATTCTTTTGGTGATGTTATGTCACTAAGTCTTTTAGAACAAGCTTATTAAGAAATTGTCTTGGCTTCAGTGTCTCCTTAAAAAAGTCCTACTGTTCTCAACATGCACCTATACATATTCACAATCTCCTTGGGTTGTTTCTTGGGATTCTCCGGATCCCTTGAATGAGATATTCCCCACTGATGAGAGTATTGTTGAGGTTATGTCTCTTGACAAAACTCCTTGGAATGATGCTCATCATTGTTCCTCGTTTCTTCCAAGTCTTAGCAAGATTCCTTTGTGTCTTGAAGTTTTTGTTTCTCATAACCCAATGCATCCACTTTAAACACATGTTTTGGTGCATGAAGTTTTGTCCGAAGGTAGTATGGGAAATATTACCACAACCATGCCAATCAAAATTTCTATTAAACCTAGAATTGTCGAGAACATTCACATTGGGGTTTCCTGTTCTCCTAATGAGCTTAGGGTTTAAACTGACCTTTTTAAATAATTTTGCGATGTCTTCACTTAGTCATATGAGGAAATATTGTTCCAGCTATAGTGGTGCACGAAATACCCGCGTATCCTAATTCGAAGCCCATTCGTCAACGACTTTGTCACGTGCATCCCAGAAAGCTCACTATTATTAAGGGAGAAGATGAAAAACTTCTAAAAGTTGGTTATATCTACTCTATCCCATTTACAAATTGGGTCTCTAATATGGTACCTGTTACTAAAACGCAGAGGACAATCCTAGTTTGTGCTCATTACTGTGACATCAAACGTGCATGCCCTAAAGATAACTATCCCACTCCCTTTATTGATCAAATCATTGATGGGTGCACTGGGAGTGAGATCTTCTCTTTTATGGATGGTTTTCCTAGTTATAACTAGATTAACATATTACCCATTGATCAACACAAGACTAATTTCATCTGTCCATGGGGGACTTTTTCTTATAAGAATCTTCGTTTTGGTCTCAAAAATGTTGGTGTTTCCTTCAAGATATAAATGCCATATGCCTTTCATGATATTAAACACATTGTTCAACTTTATCTAGACGACTTACTAGCTCATTCTGCTAAGCGTCGTGACCATCCGAACCACCTTCTAGCAATCTTTCTATGTTGTCTACACTATAATATCTGTCTCAATCCACATAAATGTGTCTTCTGTGTGGAATCTAGTTGGCTCTTAGGTTTTTTTGTGTCCAAATAAGGCATCTAAATCGATCCTCTAAAGTTGAGGCTATTGTAAATCTACCCCCTCCTTCATCAATGTACCAATTGTAATGTTTGCAAGGGAAGGCTAATTTTCTTTGTTGATTTGTCACAAATTACGTTGAGCTTTCCAAGGGTTTTAATTGCTTGCTTAAGAAATTGATCCCATTCACTTGGGATGAAATTACCCATAAATATTTTGATGCTCTAAAAAAAACTCTCATCAGTGCTCCTTTATTGCATCCCCCTTACTATTGCCGTGATTATTTCTTGTACTTGGTCGTAGCTGACAGTACCATTGATACTGTGCAGGTCTGGGATCATCGCAATGGAAATGAACATGTGGTTTATTATTTAAGTTGAAATCTTATTGATACAGAAACTAGATACGTTCATGTCGAGAAAATTTTCTTAGCAACAGTCCATGTTGTTCAATGATTTCACCATTATATTCTTCTACGGAAGACCATGATGATTTTTTACTGTAACCCCATGACTTATATTCTGACTCGTCAGTGTCTTTGGGGAAAATAGTCTAAATGGATTAGTACCCTGCAAGAGTTTGATTTGGAGTTCGCTGTCACCAAATCAAAGAAGTCACTCGTTTTTGCCAAATTTCTCTGTGCCCTTCCTTCTGCAAATACCTCCACTAATTTACTAAGCATATTCTTGATGAAACTTTGTTTCTCATCAACACTCTCAACCCGTGGTATGAAGATATCATTGATTGTCTTCAAACCCAAAATTTCAATCCGAGTTGTCTCAATTCGACCGACGCTGCATCCGACATCAGTCTCAACCTTATGGGATTATTGGTGATACGTTGTACCGAGTCGATGTTGATTATGTTCTTTGCAAATGTCTAATGCTTGAAGAGGTTGAATGAGTCTTGAGTGACTGCCACTTTGGGGCATGTGGTGGTCACATGTTAGGCTATTTCACTGCTCAGAAGATCCTTCACGCTGGTTATTTCTAGCCTTATATCTTCAAATACTGCATTATGGTAGTCCAAAAGTGCCATGAATGTCAAATTTAACCATTTTCGGACAATCTTCCCAACCAGGAAACTCAACTTCACCAGCCCCGAATGAACTACGCACTACACAATCTCACCACTCATTGATGTAACCTTGCTTCCTAGAATTGCGTAGTGCATAGTAACTGTCCTCCAAGGAAGTTGTACTATGCAATTACAGAGCCCAACACCATTCCTTGCCCCCCATAATTATGCAATTATGCCTTCCATTCTGCCTTGAACTATGCACTTCACACTTTCAGTCCTCAAGCTTTTCCTTTGCCTACTCAAACCCCATAATGCATAGAGAGCCCATCCTCCCTTGGCCTTAAGAACTATGAAGATTTTTCCTCTATACCTCTCTATTGCCCAGTCCCCCTTTCCTCTGAATATTCTGCAAGACTAACCTCTCAGGGCCTCATCCCCAATCACCCACTACTGGCTTTAACTACACAATCTTGACTCATATTGGCCACTACGCAATTACTTTGCCCAATTTTCTTTGCATACATGTTTCCTCTTCTTACCTTATGTTCCACTCGGTTCATAGATGTCATCAAACCATTATGTTGGTTTTGCTAATAGTGCTTGTGGTTGCACACAGAACTTATCCTTCGCAGCTTGGGCACTCTTTGCCCTTGATGGTGAGTTGATAAATTTACAAGGTATTTTTCTCGAATGAACATCTAATAATATTTCTAAGTACAATGTAGATATTGAACTATTATCAGAAGCAGTTTCTCTTGGAATTAGAAATTTAGTTGTTAATTTAGGTTCATAGCTCGTTGTGCTACAATTGAATAGTCATTACTCAATAACAAATCCACGAATATTGCATATGTATCTATGTGTTAAATTACTGGAAAGAAATTTTGATTATATCACATATCAAGCCATTCCACGAAATTTGAATACATTAATAGATGCACTAGAAAATTATGTTTTAGACAGCCATTTGCGTCACTTATAAAAATCTGATCACATCATCACGATATATGGACACATAAGTAGACAATAGAAACATGCATAAGTGTTCTAAGAAACATGGCTTTCAAAGCCTCCAATAGTGTAGAAAAACACGACTAGAAAGGGTTATTCACCCACATGGTGCTTGCGATAGCATGAGACTGCTCTAATCAGTCGACCTAATAACCGATGCAGTCTTTCAGACACTCCTATGGTATGCCTCTGGTACCTTAGTGGTATGTCATCTATAGTCGCATATTCTGGAATCCCTCGAGTAATCACTTCCAGATTTCATTCCATTTATACCATAGGATTTGCTCCTTCCTCGTATGGAGCATCTTCTATCTAACGTGCTACTTGTCGTGCTATTGGCGACATGCCAGGAGGAAATTATGGTCCTACATCTACACAATTATCACAAACAAGTAAACTCTTAGATACACTTCACACAAAAAAATCATAAAACTTGAAAAATTCCAAAAAAGAAGTTTTACCTGCATCGGTCCACTATGCACCTAGTGGTAGAGGTAGATCTAGGTCTCCTCTAAAGTTCATCCCTGCATAGGCATAGTCATCAACAATGATCATTTGTTGGCATAGCCAACCAAAGAACAATGGAGGGAAATGCATCCGCTAGCTTGCTCCCCCTCGAGGCATGATATCACTCCATCTGAGTAGCCTCGGATCTTGTGGAGCTGAATCCTCCACCTTTACCCACTAGTATCGAAATAGGGGCACACGTTCCAAAATGAAACTAACCAAAATTGATCCAAATCAAAACTGCTTCAACTTTCCCAACTTGCCTTTGGTCGGCAGTCTCTTCATGTTGACTAGCAATCTCTCACACCACTTGAACACTGTTGGAGCAAGGAAATCCACTGCATATTGGAATTTTGATTTCAAAATCTCATGCAACACCTATGCCCCAACTAAACGGGCCATGACGTGTATAATTTTCCTCAAGGGAAGATTGTCGATGGCTTCTAGCTTCACCTTCACGCTCACAATTGTCTTGGCACCTGGGAAATCCCTTCTGATTAAGGTATTGGTCCTCTCACCTTCAACACGGGCTCCAAAGAGTTGGACTCTTTCCCCTCTTCAAGACAATCCAGTGATGAAGTAGATTCCAACTACTTCCAACTCTAGTTCTTTATCTCTAATGATGAAGATCTATCGGTCAACATCCCATAGACCGATGAGGTAGTGTGACAATTCATTTTGAGCTCTGAGTCCTCGGGTCCAAAAGAAGTTTAGTAACTTGTAGTCCCTCAAAGCATTGACACATTCAACGCTTTGGGCAGCTTGGTGATATTCTGCCTCATGGACCCTTTCCTTCCATTCGATGATCATGTTGTTGAAATCTCTTGCAAACAACCCATAAACAATGATTAGATGCCTTTCTAAGGATTAAAATCTCGAAAAAACCAATCAAGAGAGAGAATTTCTCTTTCGATTTTCTGCTCTTCGTCCAGCGTGAATGTCTTAATTATTTTCACGCTGGCAATGCAAGAGCCTTTTGGATTGAGAGAGATCAACGCAGATTCAATGAGCAAACTTCGTTGGTCACCCCCGATTTTAAAAATTGAAATCCTCCCCTTAACTTGCTAAAAATCCTATAAAATGGCATGAAATTAGAACTAAAAGCAATAGAAAAGGAAGAGATCTTACCTACAGCTGACGGTTTTTGAAATGGTGCCCTGCATCTCCCACACTGCTTGCCTAAAGAATCAAGGAAAATAGGGTAAAATGCACTCTCCAATTTACTCCAAGTGAAATGGTAAAAGTGTTTTTAATTTTTATCTATTTATAAGTTTTTAAACACATTTTTGCCATTATTTTCTTATTTTTCTTGATATCTGTGATGTGTAGTTGTCTTTGTGCAGTTACAGGCTCTTTTTGGTGGTTTCAGTGATCAGTTTTTATCGATTCAATGAGTTTTTGTTTTATCTCATTTTCAGACTCATTAAAAATAAATAAAAAAGGAACCCCCTTGGAGTCATCTTTAAGCTCTTTTCTGACTCTCGAAATATGAAAAGATCGTCGAGTACTTGTCTTTTCTAACTCGTTAAATTATATGATTTGACGTCGTCTCAATATACGTTTACCCTTTTTTCGGGATGATATTAACTATTTACGAAAAAGGTATAACTTGGTTGACATGGTCAAGAGGTTCTCTCGAATATTGTTTTCTGCCTTTTCAGATTTGAGAGACAAATTATGAAAAGGGACATGATGGAGTTTTATTTTCGTCTCTTTTTCAAACTCTTGAAATATGAAAAAGACACCTCTTACGCCGGACTAGTAAAATTTAAACAACGAAAGAATTGTCACCATGATGAGACCAATTTTCTCCTTCCTAGGGCTCGTAAAACTTACTAGGATGGATTCATTTGAAGAATGAACTTATATGAAAAACATATGTTATCCCCTTCAAGCTTGTGATAAAATATGATTGGGGTACTCGCTAGAAATAGCGGGGAAAATTGAAAGTGAAACATCTCTTGTATAGGCAACATGTCTCTCTTGAACATGATACTCATCTGTTTCTCATGTCAAGTTTGGGATATCCTCTCTTAGTCACTTGCCTTTATGGGTTTTGGGTGATCCATTTTCCCTCTAATCTAACTATTCCATTTCATCATCATGACCCTTGGTCTTATGTTGAGTCAAATGTGCCACACTCTGGAGTCATGTCGCCGGTATGTTCAAGAGAAGTCCTATCTGCAGTTTATTACCTATACATTGCCTGACCTTTTGCTATAGTATTGGATCATACTTATTTGTTCCAATTTATTCCTTGTTTCGTGTCGATTATGAGGGAATCACTATGGCCCTCCTTCGACGGGTCACTTCTTGTTGACTTCAGCTCATTATCTAGGAAGATGAATTAGAGACCCCCTTTCAGGACCTTAGAGCTTACATGCCTTAATGGAAATTTCTTCACATCCGATGACAGGTTTTCATCATTGGGCTTTGATCGAATGATCCCATGAGTGTTCGAATTCAACTTCATTTTCACATTTGCGGATTGTATTGTTGTACCTTGAGGAACATTGTCATATTGGTGGTTTCTCTCATGCCTGTCAACGATCCACATAATTGGCTGGTAATTAGGTGGTTTTCTAGCATGTTTGACTTCGACAAATTCACTCGCATGTTAGGATTCGTACTTTGATCAAGTTGGGATAGAGCGCAAGGCCCTGAGTTTTGTCTGTTATAACTCAGGTTGTGTGGAGTTATGTATTGTTCATGATTGTATACATGTTTCTTCTATACGGATGGTTGCGACCATACCGTGGGACTTTATATTTATGATGATGATGATCCTTCTACATTGGCTGGCTGCATCCATACCTTGGATCTTAGAGTTCCAAACGATCATTTTCATTCGGATGGTTGTGCCCATGTCGTGGATCTTTTTCACATAGTCCTTTCTATGTAAATGGTTGCATCCATACCATGGATTCATGTTTTGATATAAGATATGTATATATATATGTGTCCTTGATTTGTAGGTCCCTTGAGAGTGTTTTTTCTCGTCCTTTCAAAAGCTCTTAAAGCATCTCAGCCATCACTCCCCATAATGCCTTCATGCTTTAGGGGGCATCTGTTACACAATATTTTGTCACGCCTCCCGCACTTCCCTGTGTCATACCCCGAAGTGCCAGAAACTTGGCAATTATATGCAGTGTACCCATGTTGATATCCAGTCCAGATCCTATTTAATGACTTAGTGAAAACATGCCTTGAGCCTTCCTTGAAGAAGTAAGCTTTAAAACCCTAATTTTAGGATCAGTGCAACCCTGACATTGGTAACTAGTGTTGATGGCAGGTTGCATTATACTGGCCTAGCACTGTTAGTACGCTTTTTACTTGGATAATCGCATTAATCCCTAAAAGACAAGTTTTCCAAAATATGACAAGAAACTTCGTGGTCTAGAGGCTTCCAGAATGACGAGCTGGAGGTTGTTCATTGTGGATGTGGTCGAATTTCCCAATATTTCCCTTTGATCTTATCCCTATGAGCTGCCTCCTTGACATGAGTTCCTTCCCCTATCTTTGGAGAGATCCTAACTTCCTCTCCCTCCCTATATATTCGCCCTCTCCCATTCCCAAATGGTTGGTCTCTGATTATTTGCACCCTTATGCTGAGATAGTGCCTACATGCTACTCATTTGGCTTGGAGAAGGAGTGCTTGGAGAGCTTGAGCTTGGACTTGGACATTCACTCAAGGAGGGCTTATTGACATCAAGGCTTGGTTGTATGCTTCCTCTTTTATTCATTAATATATACAACTGTTGGTTCACTTTCCATAAATGCTTGTGTTAATGCATCATTTATCTTAATGCTCCTTAATCTGTTAAGTGGATTACTTTCGATTATGGTTGTTGCACTTGTATGCTTTGTCATGTATTTGATCTCTTGTGTAGGTATTCAAATGTTGTGAGTAGTAGAGCTGAGCTTGAGGAGAAAGAGATCAAGATCTTCAACAAGGGAGTACATCATACCATCATAACAAGGTAGGTATCCTTCCTCTTCTCTCATTTCGATTGTAATATAGGAAAGTGTCTTATAGATTGTCACGTAGGTTTCTAGTCCCACTCATTGGGCTAGAGAGATCGTCTCTTTCCGCAGAGAGGATTTACCTAGGAAACAAGATGTCATCCAAATAAACCACCACAAATCAGTTGGTGAAGGGCCACAAGATGTCATCCATTAGCCTCATAAAAGTAGCAGGGGAATTTTTGTAGAAAATCTGTGATAGGTTAACCTGATATTGCAATATAAATCAAAGCAAAATACTATAACCTACTTCTACTATCAATTTGTGGAAGCTTAAAGATCGAGCTGAACAATATAACCAGAAGAAGAAGAATCAATGGCACAATACACATGAAAGTACTTTGGGGAAAGTCTCAGCTAAAAACCCCACACTATTGTATTATCATACATGGTGGAAATACATAGGAATTATACAAAGCCTTAGCTCCCATAGCTAGCCATCTCTCAGTACAATCCTCACAGATGCTCACAGGCAATCTCGGCTTCTCTCTAGCCTTCTTCTCTGCCCTCCAAGCTCGTATTTCCTTGCGTTGTTCCTTGTGGATGATTTTCCTATTACCAAGTGGAAAAACAACCTTCAAAACTGTGCAATCCTCAAGGATGAATCCTTGACTCCATTCATGAGTTTTCTCCATGAAAAAACACATGCAACTAATAGTACATTGTCCTTGAACATTAATCTCAACTGGGTCTTTCTCATAATAGACATGCATGAGTTTCCGATGAGGGAATCTTCAGTTAATTGGAGTAGCACTAGTTGAGTGCATTAATGCATCAATTGACTGTTAACTCACTATTAGTTCCTCAAACAGTTTGGAACTAATTTAACTGGACTTAACTCAATAAACCGAGTTAACTAATAACAACTCAAATATAACTCAATCTTATCTCCTTAATTAAGGGATAACTCTTGCATGACTTCAGGAAGACTTCTAACTTGAATTTCTCCGACTAATTATTTTAAAATTAATTAATTAATTAATTCCAAGTAGTTGTTAAGACTAAAATCGATTTTAATTCACAATTTAATTCAAGGAAAAATTAAATTGGAATATTATTGTTGCCATATTTCAACAATTTGTCAACCCGAAGGGCATAACTAACCATTCAAAAAGGCACTCCTTGGATTTAACGGTGATCTTCCTTACATATGTGGGATCTATTAGATCCTGGTGATAGCTGGACTTCAAATCGATCTTGCTGAAATACTTGGCCCCCTTGAGTTGGTCTAGCATGTCATCAATCCGTGGGATTGGATACCTATTCTTGACAATGATTTTGTTTAGTGCCTGCAAATCAATCTAGAGCCTCCAGGTCCCGTCCTTCTTCTGTATAATTACAATTGGGCTCCCACAAGGAAAGGAACTTGGTTGGATGTGCCCTTTGTATAGCAACTCATGTATTTTATAGTTGATCTCTTCATTTTCCAGAATGGAGTGGCGAAATATCGATCCATTGGGTAGAGGTGCTCTAGGAGTCAGATCTATTGAATGCTAGACCTGACAATGCAAGGGTACCCCTATGAGTGAGGAGAATATTTCCCTGTATTATTCCACAACCATATCCACCTTCTTATACTGCTTGGAGGAAACCTTCCCAGGGGCCATGGCTATGGCTATGACCTTCCCCTTCACCCAGATTTGTGGGTGGAATAGGTGCTCCCCCTCTTCTGGATCTTCAGGCTCAATCTTCTGGATCTTGGTGGTGGCCATAATGGCACTGGGCTTCGCATCAATGATCTGATTCCCTTTATCTTTCCCCTTATCAAGTTCTGACTCAAAGTCAGAACATGAATTGGACTCAGAACCCTTCATCTTGGCCACTGGTGACTGCTTGGCCCGACACTCACTTGTGTTGTGAGTGGAGCTCTTATGGAACTCACACCACTTTTGCATGTCCTCATTTGTTTTCATCATGTTTTTCTTTGCTTGTGGCTTTGCTAGGTTATCTTGGGTCACCCCACCTTGGCACGTCTTGGTTCCTTCCCTATCGTTGTGTGGTCCACTTTATGTATTTATCCTCTTATATCTTGAAAAGGTAGTACCTCTCCTTGATGGCATCCCAGAATGAATCCCAAGTGGGTGTGCCCGAAAATAGTGAGGGTGCAATTTCATCCTTCTGCTCACAGTAGGTTTCCCAACAATCCTTAATGTGGGGGGTGGCTTTGAGAACAAAAAAAGTAATATTTTCCCGACTGGAAAAATCATGAACAATAAAAATATCCTTCTACCATATTTAACCATTTATCTACGACGTTTTCATATATTTGACCCTCAAATATGGGGATGTCAAAGTTAACTTGTACCTTAAAGGGCGTGGCGCTTCCAGAAAAGCTGCTAGAAGTAGATGTGTCACCTTTGGGTAGACGCTGAAGGATCTGGGAAAATTTGTCCATTATCGCGTTCCTTTGTTGCTTGAGGGATTATTTGAGAAAGATTTTGAAAGGATCTCCTGCCCCCTCATCTTTATTTTCTTCCCCCATGGGAGGCCGGCGAGATTTGCGAGGTTGGTCTTTCAAAGGCTCGACCAGTTCAAGACCTAACTCCTTATATCCCAACCTCGTTGGGAACATGCAAATAAAAATAGAGAAAGAGTAGACTTCTTTGATACCACTGATCTGAATTTAAACAAGAATTCAAAAAATTACATATATAACCATAAGTGCAAATATACATAAAAAATAACACTTCATTTCATTAATATTAAATACTGAAATATGACAGAGAAATGCAAGACATATAATATGTGGAAAAACACAAACAAATAAAACTAGAGAGACACAGATATACTTGTTTCACCCAGTTTGGGCTACGTCCACCTCGAACAGCCAATCCTTCCTTTCGATTATCCAGCAAAATGAAGAGACACACCTACAACATATCCACTGTAATATCCTCTGTTTTCTCTCATAGTCTCACCTATCTGTTTCTCGCTCTGAGAATACACATCTATTTTCACAACCTCAATACAATACCCTCATACAAAGAGAGGGGTTGCCTTCTAGGGCAAAAAAACCCTAAACTAAACATAAGTTCTACTATCAGATCATCCGCCTAATGAATGGCCCAGATTGACTAGAAATTACTATACTTTTACAAGGAAATTTTACATCTGTTTTTAGCATCGATGGCGTTGCCCCCAAAACCCCCACCGGGGGACCGCTAGCCCCCAGACCCCCCATCCAGGGGGGATGGGCCCCCTCAAACCCACGCAGGGGGGACAAGGCCCCCACGCACCCACCCGCATGGAGGGGTGTACAATCTTCCTAGGGTATACATCCAGCTGAAACAAAGACCTCTAAATTAGGATGATAATCATGCTCCACACCAACACATTTAATGTGCACAATACCTCATTAGAAATATCTATCCAAGGAATATAACTTTCGAGTGACCAACGTTGGTCCACACCCTCTATTATTCCCATTTTTCCCAAAAAATGTCATTTAGGGCCTCAAACCATCTCCAAAAGTTCAAGACTTGAAAAACTGCCAAAATTAATAAATTGTGCTACAATTAATTAATGAAACTGAAAAACTGAAAGAGACAGTGATCGGGATCCAAGTGGAATAGACGGGTGGCCACCAACATCCACCTCGATCATCGCAACCCAAAAAAGTATTGCCAATAAGCACCCTCCCAGTGATGGTCCAACCCAGAAGCAGAGTAATTGATATAACTTGAGAATTCAAGGGTCGACTAGTGTGATTGATGGGACAAAACAGAATGCTCAGAGCATGTTCGGGAAAATAGTTCTAACGGAATGTGTTTCCGATAGTAATAAATAAAAAATTATCCCTCTGGAAACCACAAACCCATTTCCATCCCTGGACACCTTCTCATTGTACATTATAACATTGTAGAGGATATGAAGAGGGTTTGTACAAACATCTCGTTGTTTGAACTTAAAAATATCATGATCCAATGGGACATCCTTCTATGGTAACTTTGATAAAATTCTACCAGTAATGCTACCTCTTCGTACAAGGGATCTAGTAAGTCTCCTCACGCTATCACATTTTTACTTAATGCACTCACGATGGATGCAAACACACTTTGCCCACCATTCTTGTTAATATTTGAAATATTCAACTTCAATGTACACAATTTCTTAGTTGATTCCAGTGCATCGGTAAATGTCATACCACTATCTATGGCCAAGAATATAAATGCCAAATGGGAAAAGACAGATGCAAAAATCGTTCAATCAGACATAACTGATGCCCAAGCAGTTGGTGAACTCAGGGAGATCATCATCCAATTATCAGCTGATGGATGAGTTCACCAATGTATCAACATTGTGATTGTGGATATTTCAGAAACATATGGAGTATTACTAAGCAGAGATTGGTCAAGCAAGTTGCAAGGATACTTGGCCATAGACTGGTCACACTTATGGATTCCATAAAGGGGTAGGAAAAATCATATCTGGGAAGAGTCATAGAGATACATGAATCACATAGTGACTCCCTTGAATGGGCATAATGAGTCAATGGCTTTCGCAGAACTTTTATTTGGCAATTATTTTATGGAAACACAGTTGGGGTATTATCTTGCAGAGCCATCCCCAGTTCCACCAAATGCATAGTTGGATCTCCTTCCATGTCCAGCTAGTGATAATGAACTTTGTACAATTAGTAGTAGTAGTAGTAGTAGCACTAGTGCAGTGAGAAATCCCTATACATATGATATGTGGACAATGTAATTTGACGGATCTAAGACACAGGAGGGCTCTAGAGCTGATTGTGTTATAATAGAATCATTGTAAAGAAAACACTTTCTCTAGTCACTTGGAATTCTAGTGCACAAATAAAACTATAGAGTATGAAGCACTCTTCTTCGGCTTGTAGAAGGCTGTTGACCTAAACATTACCATTCTGGAAGTGGTAGGTGACTCTAAAATCGTGGTGCATTAGGTACATAACAATATTAATTTTGTGTCACCTCATCTTAAGAGTTATCAACAACAGTTATGCTGACTCATCTCTCACTTCCAAGATTTTAATATTATTTCAGTACCAAGAATGCGTAATGCAGCTCTAGATGCCTTGGCAAACACAGCTGCTAGGATGTTACCCTTAAGGGATGACTTTTCTATTGAAAGTTTGTATAAACCATCCGTACCGGATAAAATAATTAAATTATGCATTTTTTATGACAAACAACAAATATTATACTTTATGGTGAATGTTGACGTATTCAAAGACACAACAATCGACGCGGACGTGCATGAACAAAAATTATACGATGCAGCCAGTGCAAGCATAGGCAACCTCATTCCTAAGGGTGTGATATCAGTTGAAAATTTGTATGATCTATCGATTGTTGAATGACATGGCTGTGGATGGATGGGATGATGGTTAATGAATGAAATCCTGCCTGATAATTATGACTTGAATGGAACTAAGGCTTATGAATCAATCATATACTTATGAAAATAGAAACTGCTAATCCCGGTGGCTCATATGATGCAGATTTCGATACTTATTAAATACTAAAGAAGTCAGGAAGCATTAATAAAGGAAATTATTCATGGTGTGGGTGAGACTTAAACTAGGGGAAGGCCAAGATAGAGAAAAAGGAGAAGTTGAGAAAGGTGGGGGGAGGGGGGAGTATAGTGGCGGGATGGGTCTCTAGATGCAATTCCTCTACCTGTCTTCTAGAGTAATCACAAGTCCTATAATTCTTTTATATTCAAGGTGGGTGTCCTTAAATAATCGTTACTAGCAGTGATTTCTAGTGATATTTGATAGAAAAGCCACTTACGAGGACTTGTGAATACCAAGATCCACAGTTCTATGTTGTCACATGAGAAAATCAACCTAGGAACTTAGAACAATTTGAAATATGTCAATATCGGTACTTGCTACACACCATAAGAGTGAAAATCCTTCATCTGTGTATTCAAGCAGTATCGTGATTTCTTCACGTGGACATACAATGAATGCAAGACTTATGACATGTGAATCATCCAGCATGTGATACCAATCAAGGAAGGGGCCAAGCCATTTTAGCCTAAATTAAGGAGAGTTCACCCAATGCTTGAGCCCCTCATACAAAAGGAGTTGAGAAAATTATTGGATACTCAGATCATTTACAAGCTGTGACATTCAATGTGGGTATCAAACTTAGTCCCTGTAAGAAGGAAGTCTGGGGAGATCTGTTTGTACATAGATTTCCGTAATATCAACCGCGCCTCAGACAAGGACAATTACCCATTATCCTCCATGGAGAAAATATTGAAAATAGTATCAAGGGCCAAAATGTTTTCTTTGCTCGATGGATTTTTTGGTTACAACGAGGTTATGGTGGTAGATCTTAACATATTAAAAGATACATTCTGAACAAATTAGGGCACGTTCGCATTTCGATGAATGTCGTTTTGGCTAGTCAATGCTGGTGTGGAATTCCAACTTGCAATGGACATCACCTTTCATGAGCTTATTGGACAGAGCGTGGTGGTCTACCTTGATGACGTGACAATATTTTCCAAACAGTGGTCAAACCACCTACGTCACCTAAAGAATATTTTTGAGCAATATTGTAAATATGGGATATCCTTGAATTCCAAGAACAATATCTTTGTAGTGTCTGAAGGTAATCTCTTGGGACACATCATTGTTAAAAGTGGGATCAAGGTAGATCTGGACATGGTTCAGACCATCACGTAGATTCCCCACCCATTGAACAAGAAATCCATGTAGTCTTTCTTGGGGAAGATCAACTTCCTCTGAAATTTCGTCTCTTGCTATGCTCAGATTGTTAAACCGATACAGGAGATGATCAAGAAGGACACAATATATAAATGGGATGAGAGGGAAAAGGATGTGTTTTCCTGTATCAAGAAAGATATAGCAGAAGCACCCACATTGTATAATCCTAACTTTGGTAAAGACTTCTTTCTCTACACTTTTTCTTCTGACACTTCTCTTGCTATTGTGCTAACTCAGAAGGATGAGTTAAGTAATGAAAGACCTATATCCTTCATGAGTGCAGGCCTGAAAGGACTAGAGATCAACTACCTAATTGTAGAAAAACATGCTTACAGTGTACAAGGAAATAAATCACTTCAAACCCTATCTGTTAAGAAACCATTGTATTATCTTTGTTCCACACCTATCAGTAAGGCCTCTGCTCGTTCATCAAGAGCTGGGTGAAAGGAGGGTGAGTTGGATGACCAAATTACAGGAATACGATCTTGACATCAAGCCAATTCACACCATCAAGTGTCATGGTATTTTCCAGTTAGCAGCAGAAGAAGTCAACACAAAAGAGGAATAATAAGAGCTCACAGGATGGGAGCAAGAGATCGATATGTACAACATTGAGCGATCCTCCCCCTCTTTGAACATAAACTCTTGGTACGTGGATTTGCACCAATACCTTGAGCATGGCACCATTTCCTCTCACTTCTCTATGAGGCAAAAGAGGGCACTCCAAATCAAAGCACTGTCATATCATTTGGTGCATGGGGTGTTGTAGTTGAAATTGAAATTTTCAAATAATAAATAATATGTGTGGATCATGTATTGTTAGTTAATAGGTTCATACAATGGAGATTATGCAATGCACATATAGATGGTGTATGCATTGCATGTATAGGACAAACACACAATAAAATGTACTTTTTTGACCTATTTAGGACACTAATTTGATTCTATCAAGATTTACAAGAGATACAAAACATTTGAAATTGATGGTAATGAGATTTTAATAAAAAAATAATGTCACTAAGTTAGCACTAAAAATATTTGAATAGACACAAAGAGGACATAAAGAAGAAAATTGCACCACAAACATGATAGAAGTATGATCAACAACAAACAAGAAGATTGTGATGCTACATCCTTACATTATAGTAGTATTTGGGATTTTTGAATTTCCTTTTGGGATCTAGTCTTAGTAAATGAAATTTTCAAATATTAAATACTATGTATGGAGCATGCATTAATAGTTAATAGGTTAATATAATGGAGATTATGCAATTCACATATAGATAGTGTATGCATTGCATATATAGGACAAACACATGATAAAATGCATTTTTTGACCTATTTATGACACTAATTTGATTCTATCAATACGTACAAGAGATACAAAATATTTGAAATTGATGGTAATGATATTTTAAAAAAGTAAATAATGTCACCAAAAAAGCACTAAAAATATTTGAAAAGACACAAATATGACATAAAGAAGAAAAATCCATTACAAACATGATAGACATATGATCGACAACAAACAAGAAGATTGTGATACTACATCCTTACATTATAGTAGTATTTGGGATCTTTGAATTTCCTTTTAACTTAACAACAAAGGCAACACATTAATGAAAACAATAATGTAATACCTAGTAGTAGCTAGAATGAACAACTTAAGAGTGCACAAAAAGGAAGGCTAACAATCTACTTGAACTCTTTCTAAGATATGAATACAAGGAGAAGATATTGTTGGCCAGTTCAATTAAAAAGATTCTAATGGAATGTCATCCTCAATGATTCGTTCATGGTCAACTTTTGAAATTTTCCATGTTTTAAATTTCAATTTTTTTCTTGATTGAACTTCTACCAACTTTATGCGTGTTGCACACACCAATTGACTATATTGAAAACTTATGGAATTGGGTTGATAATATTGAAAGTAAAAATGACTCTCGGTTTGATGATTTTCTTGGAAAAAAATATCCTTTCAGTATAATAGACCCCTTTTCATACATAAAATTGTTATCATCATAGTCCTCCAATAACTTCATATTTCATTCAGTGCATTGCATCAAATAATACGTGACATTTTCTATGTTGTTAATGGGTGAAACTACAACAAAATCATCTCCTGCGCAATAAAAAATATTGTGCAAATCCATATCATCATTAAAAAGAAATTAGTTATCAACATGTACAATTTTATTAGATCTAGATTTATATTTTAACTATTATCTATACTTATACACAATGATTACACACACACACACACACACACACACACACACATATATATATATATATATATATATATATCCTTTTAAAAAAATTGAAATGTTACCTTCTCTAACAAGATCAAAAAATCTAACACCTTCAGATGACACTATAGTCTTCTCTGATTCCATCTCTTCCAAGCTTACAAGCTGCATTTGCCCCTTTGTGTTAAGTTATGAATGTGAAATCTTTATGTATGTTGCCAAGATTTCACATACATATTATTTTCACAAGCATCATTGAATTATGTGTCCCCTATGCAAATAGGGCAAAAACAAGATTCTTTTCTTTTATGAATTCAATTTCATTTTGGTACTCTTTTGTTTTAATTGAATGCAATTTCTGAGTCCCTTTTATTGTTTTAGTTTCATATGGAATCGATCTATCTACGTCTTGGACTCCAATATGCCAAAACAATCTATAGTAAATTAAAGAAATAATATAAATATGTTATTTAAAATAAAAATTATGTATTAAAGATAATCATCAATCAACTATTTAAATCATAATTTTTTAATTTTTAAAAATTTAAAAATTAATAAAAATAATCATATATTAAAAATATATACAAGTTCATATATATGCATACCTTCATACCTCCCTTGATGGGTTAGTCTCAAGGCTTAGTGCAACAATGCACCATTGAACAGCTTGATCAGCGGAGACAAGTCAGTTGACAGAATGGTCCATTTGATATCTTCGAAGTGCTAGTTGTATACATGCCCATGCGTCGTCATGTTTTCATTTTCCATGACCAATCTCAAATATATTCCAACAATGTTTAATGTTGGTTTTCATATGAAGATGACACAACCAGAAGAATGATCGTGAATATTTGAATTGACCTACGCATCCATCTAACCATATCCAATGTTCTTTGAATTTTATTGCACGGGCTTTCAATGAATCATAAATATTATCTAAGCAATGTTATCCAAAACGTGTATCATGTGTATGATCATCGATGATATAAAAATGATATTCTTTATTAACATGTCGATTTTCATCGTTGATTTCTATATGATCAACATTCTATTCAGCATGTTTATAAGAACATGGACAAGCATAGAGACTTGGTCAAAATGAAATATTCACTTTGTATTTCATTTTGTGCAACAAATGTGTAATTCTCTGCAAAATCAACTATTGACAAAATTGTCCCTGGTGGAAATAATTCACGAGATTTTTTGAATTGCAGGTTCTACCATCGAGCTCTATGAGTGTGTTTAGTGTATTTACAAAATTATGTTTCAAACAACCTATCACATAAATTTGATCTTCTTGTAAATCAATCCTTCGAGCACTTCATTAGGGGAATTTTGAGGCCTGAAATGGGCCTCCTAAGAAAAATGTACAACCAAAATAAACTTTATAAGGACCAATAGGATTCAAGATGATGATGTCAACCATGGGGGATGATTCACCATTTTTAGAGTAAAAAAGTAAAAATATTAAAAAATAATAAATAATAAAACTATTTTTTCAACTCGTATTTTAAATTGATCACTAATGTTTTACTCAAATTTCAAGCAGGAGTACTCGTTGGATGAAAAAATTAATTCCTCATCCAAGGAGTACCCATGTTGCATACTTTCAATGGACCTTGCTACTCGAAAAATTAGAAATACATGAAAAAACATTATTGCAATCATGTTTTTCATATATTTTTCATTTTTCGTGTAGTAGGGTCCATCGAAAGTATGCAAGATGGGTACTCCTTGGATGAGGAATAAAATTCTGAATAGAATGAGTGCTCCTGCTCGAAATTTGAGCAAACCCATAAGGAGATATGTTGAAAATATGAGTTGAAAAAATAGTTTTTTCTTTTTTCCTTCTAAAATTTGATGATGTAATCTAATCTTATTTTATTATTTCCACTATTATTTTATAATTTCCTTAGGAAGCCCATTTTAGAACTCAAAATTACCCTAATGTTTACTACCACTTGTACCAATCAATCTATGGATATATTCATATCTTTTCCATTCAACTTTTATGTTAGAAAATGATTGATCATTGAACATATCAATGGGATATTTGTAGTGAAACAAAGTCAATTTTCCACAATGGTCACATTTTTTACCACCAACACATTTCTTTTGGTAAAATAATTCATGATTTTCTCTTCCACATAGATTCAAGGATATGAATTCATGGATAGTGGAAGGAGGAGGTGGATTTCTCCAAAATATTTTACCAAAATCAAGGAAAGTATCAAAATATAATTGAAATTCCACATGATAACGACAACAACAAGTGTTATGTATAGTGATAGGATTAACATACCATGGTTTTTGTTGCACAAAAGTACTGATTGAGGCATTAATTCCGTGATTATCTTCTTTGAACTTCTTGAACAAATCTATCTCAGTGGTGTTCACGATATGTTTTGGATGTTCTTCATACCAATTCTACGTTATTCTTCATTGTATCACATCCCTCTCTTTTGGTGAACACGTGATTGTTTCATCCAATATTCACATACCATATTTATAACAATTTATCCAAGTCTACCTTTGTATGGTTGCTTACAAATGAATGTCCAACAAGCAAACTCAACATTTGCATCTATGTGCAATGTTTTTCGTGAGGTCCCTAATGCTTTTGCCATAGATTTTATCAAATGATTTTGAGTATTTGATGAAACCACTTTTATTTGTATGGTTCTACGTGTATCTAGATCACTTTTCTTTCTAGATCTTCCAATTGATTTTAGAGCACTAGTTATATTTTGAATCACATTCTCCTTTACCTTTTTACCTTTTGTTGGTTTTTGAATGACCAATAGTGTTGTAGCTTCTTTTAATTTATTTGATGTTAAGTCACCTCTCAAAATTTCAGCTTGAACTGTCACATTTTCATCTTTGAAGAACTTATCAATAATGAGCTTAACATGATATCGTATAACATGGTTAGATTTTTTATCTCCATATGTGCCACTGTCGACATTTTCTAACATCTCATTATAAATATTGAGTTCACCTGTGCATACCCGACTTTATTGTAAATGAGTATAAATATACATTAAATGATTAAATTAAAAAATAGAGAATGAAATTGAAACTAGTAAATATGTATAGTTTCAATAATACATGACATATATATATACATACCTACCAGTGGTTCAACTTCTTCTTCAGTTGAATCTCTTTCAACATCTTTAACAACATCATCAATGAATGGTTCATTTTCTTCTTCACTTTGTCTTTCAACATTTCAATCTCATCACTAATTTTATGTGGAAAATCTCTCTATGTTTACATTGCAAAATATTTTTCAAATTAGTTTGTTAAATAAAACTTAAATTGCACAATACACTATTAAATTTTAAATATCATTTTTGAATATGTACATTTACATACTTGATTCAACTTCTTGTTGAAATTGATTTTCCCTTTCAATATTTAAACTTTCTTCCTTCTTTCTTCTGTAATAACTTGTTAGCATTAAAAAAAACTAAACTAATTCCATAATATATGTAAACAATGCATAAAAATAACAGGGGGAATAGTTGCGATGCAACATAGTCCCTGCCTCTACCACTATTTAATTGATTCTTTTGCATAAATCTTTTTGCAGTGGAAGTTATCTATGTTAGCATTAAAGGATTTTATTGCTAATATTTTAGTAAGCAATTGACAGATACGATATTATTAGGGATATGTTAAGTGTAAATTATGCTTATCTTCAAATTTATGAATATCTTTTTATATTTTTGTATATGTTTCAAATTAGGCATATGTATGGAAGTGCGGAAGAACTCTATTGTGTAGAGAGGTTTGTATTTCATCTAATTGATTCTTTTTCATAAATATTTTTGCTGAGTGGAAGCTATCTATGTTGGCATTAAAGGATTTTATTAGCCATATTTTAGTAAACAATTGATGTGTACGATATTATTGGTGATATTTTAAGTGTAAACTATGCTTATCTTCATATTTCCGAATATATTTTTGTATTTCCATATATGTTTCAATTAGGCATATGTTCAGAAGTGTGGAAGAACTATATTGTGTAGAGAGGTCTATATTTCATCCACATTTCTATCTCATCCCATGCTTGTTCCGCACTACTTTCTCCACACAACCACGACTACACAACTTCTTCTGTACATGCTATATATAGACACGTAACTCTATTGTGCAGAGAGGTCCACATTTTGTCCACATTTTTATCTCACTACATGCTTGTTCTGCACTACTTGGTCCATAGAACGATGTTTGCACAACCTTTTTCGTACACGCTATATGTGGAAGCCACACCAAAGTGAGTAGCTATTTTAGTAAATGGTTGACGTGTACAAAGTTATTGCTAATATTTTGAATATTTGAAACATGTTCTTGTTTAGTTTGTGTGGATCTCCACACTTGCCACTAAGTGCTAATATTATTTCTAATATTTTAGTTATAAATAATTCATATTAGTAGTCAATTGAGAAAAAATTGTGCCAAGTGCACACAAAGCTGTTTATAAAATCACATTTGATTGACCAGAAGCTTTGTTTATAGGACATGTAGAAGTGCGGAGAATGTATATTGTGTGGAAGAAGCTTTAAAGTTTTCATTATGTGGATAATAACATTGTTTATGTTTATATTATTGATGATATTTTTATTGCAAATAATGTTGAATATCTGTTTGTTTATGCTCTTATGCGAAATGATTTTTGTGTAGATGTATGGACTTTACACTAAACACTTTTATTGCTAACATTATTGATAATACTTTAGTTATATATAATGCATATCAGTAGTCAAGTGAGTAAAAGTTGTGCGGATTGCACACAAAGATTTGTAAAAAACCACATTTCATTGAACATAAGCTTTGTTTATAGGACATGCAGAAGAGTGGAAAGTGTTCATTGTGCAAAAGAAGCTTTCAAGTTTGCATTGTGAGGATAATAACGTTATTTATGCACATATTGATGACAACATTTTAATTGTAAATACTGAATTCTACTGCTATTTAAGTAAAAAACATGTCATTGAATAGAAACATTGTTTATGGGATGTGTGAAGGAAGCTTGTAGGCTTTTATTGTGCAGATATTTGCATTTGGCATTAAGCGCTTTCATTGCTAATGTTTTGGTATCAAAACATAATCCATGTTTTATATATTAATGATAATATTTTATTTGTAAATTACTATTGTTGTTTAATTGATTCATTGTACAGATAAAGTTTTGAAGCCTTCATTGTGTGGATATCCGCACTTTTCTTTGCAGGATTATGCTTATATTATTGATAATATTTCAATTGTAAATAATGAATATGTTTCAAATTAGCATATGTGTGGAAGTGTAGAGAAAGTCCATTGTGTGGAGGAATTTTTCAATATGTGAATTGCCGCACTCGGTATTAAAGCCTTGTATTGCTAATATTTTAGTATTAAATAATGCATATTTGTTGTTCGCGATACAACTGAAACACGCACCGGAATTATATGGTTGTTGCGAATACTTTATTCATAAATAATGTGTATCTCCATGTATCTACAACTAATTAAGTAGGGTTCATATTTCGCCCACACTTTTGTCTCACCCCATGCTTACTTCGCATCAACAACATTTGCATAACTTCCTTCATACATGCTATGTCTAAACACAATTCCTCCACAGGCACTTTGAGTTAGACTCCACGAACGCGAGTAGTTATGATACATATTATCCTTTTATTCAAACAGGCTAAAATTTCAGTGCTCTTACTATAAGTATTAAGATTTTTTTATGGTGGCCCCGATTATGCTTATAAATTCACTCGCTCCATTGATTTTTCCAACTGCATAGTCTATTATTATTATAATGAAAGAATATAGTTAATGATTATAGTTAATATGTATTAATGGTTAATCATTACAAGCATTAGGATTGTACATCGATTTATGCTCTTCCTTGTAATTATATAATAGAGCAGAATGAGATAAGTGGAACATGATAAAAATTGAATCATTGTATGAAAGATTGATGTGCGGAGGTCGACACAACGAGTTCTGCACAATGAACTTTCGCACAATGACAATGCAAAAGCCAAGGACTATGTTGTGTAGGTACCACTAATCAGAAGTGAGCTTGGAAATATCGAGTTGAATTCAAGTTCCTAAAACAATGATTTTAACGATATTATTGGTAATGTTTTAGTTATAAATAATGCTTTTGTCGCTAGTATTTTAGTATTGAATAATCCATATTTGTTGTTTGCAATAGCATTGAGATAAATAATGGACCAATATGATATTATTACTAATGTTTTAATTATAAATAATATTTTAATTATAAATAATGTGTATCTCCATATTATCAAATATCGATAGTCAACTAATTAAAGGTTGTGCACAGTTTCAAGAAAACTGAATCATTGTCACAATCTTTTTTTATGGTTATGTTGTTGAAGAGAAGTACATGTGAAAAAGTACAGAGCTAATATATTGTGCAGAGGAAGATTTCAAGCGTTGATTCTACAAAGTACACATCTCGCATTAAAGTTTTTTGTATATTTTTTCTCAGAACTGATGCATAAGTACTGAATTTGGCTGCAAAAAAGTTCAAAGCTAACGTGTAGTATCATTTTTCATTTATCAGATTTGATATCGCATATTATAATAGTTATTTATAGTATAACATTCATGTTTATAACATATTTTATTATGTGATTAATGTAGATTTTGTGTGGGTAGTTGGAAGCGACAGTGAGACATCAACGAGACACAATCATTGGAATCCCATGTCCAACTATCTAATTTACTTATTTCAGTGAATAGAGTTCATTAATATTTTCATAACGCGACAAAGGAAAAAAGGCATTCAAGTGGTGAATTAACATCTAGGTTCTGAAATCACATTTACAAAGTAAAAGATGACCGGTAACAAGGCAACTCTACATAGTAAATCAACTAGATATGCATTAGTTCAATGAATAATTACAGAAAATACTTGTATTTATCGGAAAAAGAGCTTTACTTAATGAAAATAGGATGTGGCTTATAATTCTAATAAAATAGTCATTAAGGGAATTTTGAGGTCTAAAATGGGCCTCATAAGGAAATAATAAAATAAGATTAGATTTCATCATCGAATTTTAGAGGGAAAAAAAGAGAAAAACTATTTTTTCAACTTGTATTTTCAACTTATCTCCCTATGGGTTTACTCAAATTTCGAGTGAAAATACTCGTTGGATGAAAAATTTGATTCCTCATCCAAGGAGTACCCATGTTTCATACTTCAATGGACCCTACACACATGAAAAATGTGATTGCAATCATGTTTTTTCATGTGTTTCTCATTTTTCATATAGCAGGGTCCATAGAAAGTATGCAACATGGGTACCCCTTTGATGAGGAATTAAATTTTGCATCCAATGAGTAATCATGCTCGAAATTTGAGTAAAACCTTAGGGAGATAAGTTGGAAATACAATTTGAAAAAGTAGTTTTATTATTTTATTATTTTTTAATCTTTTTACCCTTTTACTCAAAAAATGGTGAATCATCCCCCATGGTTGATATCATCATCTTGAATCCTATTGGTTCTTATAAAGTTTATTTTGGTTGTATATTTTTCTTCGGAGGCCCATTTTAGACCTCAAAATTCCCCTAATGATGTCGACACTGATTTCTAAAGTGTGTAAGGAGGATTAATCATGAAACATAATCGTATCAATTGTACTGTGTCAAATTGGAATTTAAGTTAAACATATATGATTTAAAGTAATCGATTTTACAAAAATATTTTATGGTTAAAGATTAAGAAAATCAAGTATTGTCCACATTGATAACGATTACTAGTTAGTGGATATCATTGAAATTGATAGTAGTTAAATTTAGTTTCAGAACTTAAATGTAAATTAATGATTTAGATGACTTATTGCCTCTTATGCATTATATATACACCTATTTCCTGTGAAAGCAATTTGTCAATGTTCATTTTGTTCTAAAAAATTTAAGTGTTTTAAGGTATTTCTTTATAATTTGTCCATTTTTTTTGCATTTATTACTAACAACAAAGAAATGGGTCAAAGAAACAATGGTAGTGGCAAAAAGGAAGATGTACATGCAGGGAACGAAGATATTTTAATGCTCAGCCAAGATATTTTAATTCTTCTCAAATATATTTTAATGCTAATGCATAAAATACTAGAAATCTAGCAAATACTTAGGCATCTTGAAGATGAACTAGATACTGTAATAATGTTATCAAAAGAGCTATTGAAAATCATGAACAAATGAATTAGTTCCCAATTCTGATAGCATAACCAATGCAAGTGTTAATTTATAGAAATAATGGTTAATTAATAGAGAAAGTTCTACAAGTTTTTTGCTATTTGCTAAATAGATTTTGAAATTTAGTAAATGTTAAAGGCTATGTATTGCAATATTCTCGACAAAGTTAATGCAAAGAAATATATCGAACTATTATGGATAACAGATCTATGTATAAATGCAATATGTTTTATAAGTTATATCAGTTTAGAAACTCATTCAACCTTTGTATGCCACTGACTCATTTAAATATTTGTTTAAATCTTGCATGGATTAGTTGTTTAAATAGAAAAAAGAAAAGAAATTGAATTTGTAAACAAAGAAAACCATTATTATAAAGTAATGTCACAAAAAATTACATCATAACGAACTAATATTTCTTGAGTAATTATAGAACTTGAAAATTTGATAAATCAATAAAACAATGCAAAAAATGACAAAGGGAAAAATAAATAAATAAACAAAAAATGACATAACATAGTATAAAACATAGAGTCAGAACAAAGAAAATAGTTCATTGGATTACATTTATGTACAATCTCATAGTAGCATTTGCATTGGTAGAAAAATTCATCTTGTTGCTCTGATAAGTAGATTGTTAATCTTGTTTGCATGGGTATAGTATATTGATTGATAATGTGAAATCATATCACAAATGTCCAGTAAAATGAAAGATCTATTAGGATGCCTAGAAATGCAATGAGTGAGCATTGTGTCAATTTTCAATTTTTTAACAATGTAAACAAAGAAACTTGTCATTGTATACATACAACTATGTTTTGATAGTCTATTATAAATGTGCCATGCATTTCAAAGTTGTTCAAGATTTCAATAAGATATGTTTTTTTCTGCACAGTATTGGTTGTAGGAAATATTTGATAGTGCAAGTAATACTCTTTCCAATTCTACGCCCCTAAGAATACAATGTTTTCCAGTCTTTTTAGTTGCATATATGATGCAATTTAAGTGATGAAAATAAAGAGAGCGAGCATGTTGCTTGCAGGTGGTGCAATAAAGTATAGTGTTTTTCATAGTTCTATTAGTTGTAATTGGAGTAGTGTATTTTGTGCATACAATTTCATATGGCATCATATATGCACTAACCACTTTTAGATATCCTTGAAAATGTTGTAAAATTAATATAGAAAATAAATACTTAGTAACACGAAATCAAATGTCTTTCTTATTTTTGTTCTTTATCCATGTCTATTTAAATATTATGCATATTCTGTTTGGTGAGGAAAGCATGTTTCTTAGACTGTGAGCTTTCTTTCCTATGTTCAATGCACAAATGAATGTTGACTGCGAAGTATGGAAAACTCTTTTTTTTCCTGTTTTCTAACTATATTTTTTAGCAAGAAAATCATTAGAGAAATTTTGAGGTAAAAAATGAGCCTCAAAACAAAAATGTACAACAAAAATCAACTTTATAAGAACCAGTAGGATTCAATATGATGATGTCAAACATGGGGGATGATTCACCATTTTTGGAGTTAAAAGGTAAAAAGATAAAAAAATAAAAAATTACTTTTCCAACTTGTATTTTCAACTTATCTCCCTATGATTTTACTCAAATTTCCAATGGGAGCACTCATTGGATGCAAAATTTATTTTTTCATCTAAGTATTCATGTTGCATACTTTCAGTGGTCTCCACTACATGAAAAATGTGAAATACATGCAAAAAAATGGTTTCAATCACGTGTTTTCAAGTATTTCACATTTTTCATGTATTAGGGTCCATCTAAAGTATGCAACATGGGTACTCCTTCAAGGAAAAATTAAATTTTGCATCCAATGAGTGCTCCCTCCTGAAATTTGAGAAAAATCATAGGGATATACGTTGAAAATACGAGTTGAAAAAGTAGTTTTTTCTTTTGTCCCTCCAAAACATGATGAGGCAATCTAATCCTATTTTATTATTTCCACTATTATTTTATAATATTCCTTAGGAGACCCATTTTTTACCTCAAAATTTCTCTAATTCTCTTTGAATTGAAACACATGCCAAAACAAGTTTATCGTGTACTTGAACCTGTTAAACATGCAAAATTTGTAAAACAATACATGAAAATCATACTATAGATGATGACTAATGTTTTCACCGAACATTGGGATATATAGAGCTACGCATATGTAACTTGTTTTTTATTTCAATGAAAATTGAGTTTTCTAGTGGGAGGAAGAAAACCAAGCAGAGGGACAATAAATTTGTAACAACAAATTTTTTAAATAAATGAAAACTTATTGTATCCATGTCATGTTCTCCATTGTCGCCTTTGATTTCCATAACATATTGCATTGTGTTTAAGTTACCGAAATTGTAATAGCTGTGATTTTTTCCTACTAGAAATGCATCGTCATTGCATTACAAATTTGTGATTGTTATGTTTGGAAAAAATCGGTACTCTACACAAATAGGACAAATTTTGTATGCTACTAAAAGTATTTAGACAAATAGTTTTCTCAGAATCATCACTATAGTATTTATGTTTTGGAATAATTTTGAAATATTTAATAGAAACAACGACAATTGCAATAAGCTTTGACTCATGTTGTTTGATTAATGATGTTGGCACAAGCAACGTTATTGTCCTTTTTTCTTTCTTATATGTTAAGTCTACACAAAATATGAGCTTTGACTTATTTGTTTTGTCCAAAAATGTTCGATATGTGACAAAGACAACGACATGAAAAAATTTCCCAACTATATTGCTATTGATACCTTCGATTAATATTGGCGTCGATTCGACCTCCTTTTTTCTAATCATGATTATTGAATTGAAACTTAATTTTATGTTTTTTTAAGTAAAAGGAGAGAAAAGGATTGAAAAATGAAGATGGGTATAAAACAAAAAGGGAAAAAAGGAAAAATCTAATACATAGTTGATTGAATGTGCACAAAAGTACCTATATGCGTTTATTTCTTCACTAGTTTCCATTGATTTTGTTTTGTTTATTGCAATATTTGGCTTTGTGGTACTACTCATTGTTATCTCCACACTCGCATCCATGTCTATTGTGACATCATTTGAATTCGATAAGTCTTCCCTGTTCACAAATATTACACTGAAATCACCACTTAAAAGGACACTATAATTGAAACTAAGTAAGGAATGTTTAGTGAAAACATAATAAGATAAAACGAACTCATTACTAGTGTACAAAAATTTTCAATAGATTTTCGTTCTAGCAAATACTAAAGTTTTATAGAAATGTTCAAAGTATTTTTTTCCTTGTAATTGTTGTCCTAAATCTAAATCTCTAAGTGTCATATGTTTCTTGAAAATTTAAAAAAAAAAAAAATCTTTTAGTTATAGTCATACATTAAAAAATATGACCCAAAACTAATGGGATCACACAAAAGAAAATAAATAAATAAATAGTTGTGTAATGCAAATGTAATCAAAGTACAATAAATAAAATAGAAACTTTCCTCTTAGAAGAGTTATGGTTGTCCTTAATGGTATATGTTATGCATGTATTCATTTTCATTGCTATGATGATATGAGTCAGATCAAATATAAAAAAATAAGAAAAATAAGAGTTTCTAATTCCATAGCACAAAAGTACTTCAAAAGTAAGAACTATATGAGAGTAACATATTTGGTCCAATCATGTTTACTATTATCACATCATATGGTATTTAAAATTTGTATATCATTTCTAGAGGACTGTACCATATATTGTATAAACATTATTAGAAATCGAACATATAAATAATAATGCATTGTTAACTTGTCACTATTGCTACATGTTTTTCACTTTCATTCTAAATGATAGTTTCTCACGGTATGCAATGCCCAGAACAATATCGTACAACCCAAACGAGGATCTATTTGTAACCAGCTCCTCTAAAAACTAGTTTTACATGAATTCGTAATGTGTATGCTAAAACAATTGCATGATGAACACCCGATGAATGCTTCTATGGACAACACAATCAAAATTAGTAAGTAGTATTGTGACGTTAACATGTAAATATCAAACAAATGTATTAGACACTTAAGACAATAGAACTCATAGATAGCAGAAATTGTACTAATAATAATAATAATAAAATAGAAAAACTAATGTTGGACTACAAATATTTAAGTTTAATGTCTTCCTTTAAAAAATAAAGAAAAGATTCAATGCCACATGTTCCTAGATGCTTAATTTCTTTACATGTTTTAAAATAAATGATATCGAGGATATGTAGTAATTTACATAGTTGTTTTTTATCTCGTTATGAAAGTAAACCAGTTTAGAATAGTTTTTATAGCTCAATTATGAAGATACATACCACATCTTCCGCACAATCAAAACTCTACACATTGAAAAATAATAATAATAACAAGCTAACATTAATTTTCCTGTGCACCCCACATTTTCCTAAAAATACCACGTTCTAATTTTGTCCCTACCAAATAAAGTTTCAAATATAAAAGCTCACGACAGTAAAATATCTACACAAAAAAATGTTCATCATATACTCCATTAAGAGGAATAACACATTGTGAGAGCAATTGTAAAACCGTTGTTTTTCTCGCACATAACTCATTTTCCATATTTTTTTATCATCAATAGAAAATACATATTCTTCTAATATAACACAAATTCATTTGTGTTGCATTTCACAGTAAATATACCGCACAAAACCATAGTAAAAACCTTCGTCCTTTAGATCGGTCGTGCTATTAAATGATAAATATGTTAGCATTAAAGGATTTTGTTGTTGATATTTTAGAAAGCGATTGACATATACGATATTATTAGTGATACTTTAAGTGTAGATAATGCTCATCCTTGTATTTGTGAATCTATTTTTGTATTTCCGAATATGTTTCAAATTAAGCATATGTGCGGAAGTGCAGAAGAAGTCTATTGTGTAAAGGAAGCTTTCAATGTGCGGATCACCTCCCTTAGCACAAAAAAATTCTTTTGCTAATATTTTAGTATCAAATAATGCAGATTTGCTCAATAACATTGTCTATGCTAAGATTATTGATAATATTTTAGTTGTAAATAATTCATACTATTGCTATTTTAATTGATTATATATTTTTGAATTTGTTTCAAATTAGGCATATGTGTGGAAGTGCGGAGAAAGTCCATTGTGCAAAGGAAGTTTTATGTGTGAATAACAACACTTGGTACTAAAGGCTTTTATTGCTAATATTTTAGTATTAAACAATGCATATGTATTGTTTGCAATAACATCGAAGCAAACACTGGGCTTATACGATTGTTGCTAATACTTTAGTCATAAATAATGTGTATCTGCCTACCTCTACAACTAATTAAGTGGAGTTCATATTTCACCCACATTTTTGTCTCAACCCATGCTTGCTCTGCCCAACGACATCTACACAACTTCCTCCATAGACGCTTTGAGCTATACTCCACCAGCACGATTAGTTATGATACATCCTATCCTTTTATTTGGATAGGCTAAAATGTGAGTGCTCTTACTGTAAGTATTGAGATTGTTTTACAGTAGCCTCGATTATGCTTATAAATTCATTCAATCCATTGCTTTTTCCAAATGCATACTTTATTAATATTATAACACAAGAATATAGTTAATGATTATAGTTAATATGTATTAATGGTTAATCAATACACATATTAGGACTGTACATCCATGTATGCTCTTCCTTGTAATTATATAAGAGAGCAGAATGAGATATCCGGAGCATTATAAAAATTGAATCGTTGTATGGAAGATTGATGTACAGAGTTCGACATAACAAGTTGCACACAATGAACTTCCACAAATGGAAATGTGAATGTCAATGACTATGTTGTATAGAGACCACTAATCTGAAGTGAGATTAGCAATATCGAGTTGAAGTCAAGTTCCTAAGTATTTAAATATTTCAATCTTCTAGAACTATGAAAACAATGATTTTAATGATATTATTGGTAATGTTTTAGTTATAAATAATGCTTTTTTCCTTACTCTACATAATGTTATTTGCAGAGCTTCTTTTGCACACGCTATATCTAGACATGTTTCTTCAATTCGCACTATGAACAGTAAAAGCTCTGCACAATTAAACATAATAATATTCCCCATTCTCCCGCACATACCCCATCCTCTCTAAACATTCATACAATATATGACATATGATGTAATAATTTACAAAAGTATCTGTGAACAACAAAATATTAAGTGGATGTTTATTCGATAAATCGACAAATGTACCCCATCTTTAGCATAGTCAAAGCTCTGCACAATAAAACATAAAATCTCCACACAACATAGTAAAATCTACGCACAATGAAATCTCCCACACATGATGCATCCTCTGTAAACATTAATTTTTAACACTAATGCTCTGAGCAATAACATGTTGTCTATGTTTCACAAAAAATCCATTGTGCACAAAAATCTCACAGATTAACATTAATAGTTTAACAATATCCTATGCACCATCCCACACAATGGAAATTAACAATGTTAATCATTATATTCTCCTGCACATACCCAGTCTTCCGCAAAGATCCATAGATTTAAAATCAAATCTCTATAGCACAAGGTATTCACAATGAAAGATAATAATATTCCATGTTCTCTCACACAAACTGAGTTCTCCATAAACATTCATAAGATATACGATATATGATATAGGAATTTGTAAAACTATCTCCACACAACACAATTACTTTTACACTCAATAACACCCATCAATTAGTAATTGACATTTGAAATTGTTATTAATTGAATTAATAGACCTATCCTAACTACACACTTGTTTTATTTATTTCTTAATAAGCAGCTATTTATTACTACATTTCTACTTCCATACATCCATCCTTGTCACATGCTCTGCACATTATATGTTCGCACAAGAAATGCTCTCTAAATTTCCTTTTCCTCTTGAGAAAACTTGATAATTACAATAAAAGGACTTAACTTGTATCTTTTAATTCTGAACTAAGAAACTACATTCACATTGTCAATGAAGTTTCATTGGCAACCTAATTCAATATATACGAAAAAAATGGTTATCACTTCAAAATGTTATCTAACTTTGCATTATTTCAATGCATTAAAATACTAAATATTAAATCATGATTTTCAAAGCATTGAAATATTAATATTAACATGTATGTTGGGAATGGGTCCCCTGGGGGTCAATTTTGGGGTTAAACACCCAAGTTTTAGAGCAGAAGGCCCGAATTTTGTGTAAAGAAATGTAAAGTCTCCACATTTTGTGGTTATGGAGTGCGAAGATGTCTAAAGTTAAAGGGTTTTCCACCCCTAGTCTAGATAAGTTGTGTCAGTTTTGGAGATCTACCCATGGTCCATGGACCATAGGATTGTATAAAAAGGGAAGTCTTAGAAGATCTAAGGAGATAGTACAGGAAGTAAGTTAGAATTCATGATTCATTGGTAAGTTTGGCTGAGCTAAGATTGAGAGTCTTAGCATAGGAAGAGGCTTTGTAGCTGAGTGCGCAGAGGCCTAGGGTGGAAGTTCGCAGCTGAGTGCTCAGACCCCTGTAGTTGTTTGAGCAAGGCGGATAGAGTCTATATTGGGAACTTGAATCATAAATAAAGAGAATTATTCTGTAATTACTATGTTTTTTGTCTCTGATTATTGCACCCGAGTATGATATGTTAAGTTTTGGGTTTACATTATAATGTTAAATTGATGCGCAAATGTATCTGTTTTTATATGTTATTTGAACGCAAGTAATAATACATGTTTACGTGAGGGTAATCTTAATTACATGATAAAGTTGTTTGGCCTCTAAGATAATTAGGGAAACGAGACAATAACATAGTTACAGAGGTGCATAAGTTCCTGAATCATTGTTTAAGGTTGTGCAAAGGACAGTGAGATACCTTCATGGAGGTTCTAAAAGATGGAAGAGGAAATAAATCAATAAGCCCTAAAGACTTATTGATCTGCACGAAGGCGGGGATTAAGGTAGAAAACCGACATCACAACCATCTCAGTGTGAAGAAACTTGGTTCCTACATCCCCCCATACTGCTTCGGGTGAGACTTTGGGTCTGCACTCCGCAGACTGATGCAGAAAGGCCCAGTAGTGTAGTGATCCAGGTGGATATTGGTGGCCACCTACCAAGTCCACTTGGACCCCCACCATTGTTTCATTTAGATTTTTAGTTTCCTTAATTGTAGAACAGTTTACTATTTTTAGCAGTTTTTCGGGTCCTGAACTTCCAGAGCCGTTTTGAGGCCCTAAACGACATGTTTTTGGGAAAACTGGGAGCAACATGGGTCCATGGCCTGATGTTGCTCTTCCCAAAGTTATATTTCTCGGATAGATATTTCTAACGAGATATTGTGTGCATCAAACGGAGATCGTATGCCAAAGTTACGACCCCAGGAAGTTGATGTACCAATTTACCCAAACAGGGCCCATAGTTTGGCGTTTCATCTTCTAAGGTTAGGTTTTTGGATGTTTAGGGTCTTCCATTGTTTCTAAATAATAAATAGGCCTTCGAGCCTCATTGTAACACAATTCAAAGGCATGTAGCCGCTACATCTCTTCTCAGAGATAAGCTACCATCGCCCTAGCTGGTTTATTTCCATTGTTTTTTTTTTTTTTTTTTTTCTGAATCAGGCTATTCTATTAGTAGTACAAAAAGTCAAAAATTACATAAGTGTTACAACAGGGCCATGGCCTTGTAACTTCTGCTGAAAGATTGACAGTTTGCCCAAATTATACATACCCAAAATTGAATAGGTACAAAAATTGGATGCTGAGCATGGACATGCTGTGACAGACTAACATAACGACACATGACATTACTTAATCTAAGACTGATAAACATATGAACCCTTGTAGCCGACACATAGACGGAAACCGAACACATACAGATAACAAGGTACGAAAATAGTGCGTAGCTTTCCTTTCCAGGCTGCTGAGGGCGAACTGAATGGCTAAATTAATCCTCGTCTGTGGTATATGGCTCGTCCTCCACCTTGCCCTTAAATTGCTGTGAGTCATCCAAGTCTGAGAGAGGGACCACCGGGCTGGTATGGATCCTCTGAGCCGGTTCGCTTGGGCCCGCAATGGCCGCTTGAGTAGCCGGAGAGGAACTTTCCCTGGTAGGGCATTGCATATCAATTGCGGGCACCTGCATATCAATTATGGGCATAGTCCCTTGAGCCGGTGGAGGGTTGCCTTGAGTTGCTTCAGCTTGACCTCTGAGATTGCCACAATGCTCGACAGAAACAGATATAATGAATGTGGAGTTTGCCAGTGTGCAAGGTATTCTATACCTAACTGTGGGATGCGCTACATGTCCGCATTCTGGTATATCTCCTCTCCAAGGCGCGCTGCCACGCCCCGTTGCTCTAACATGGAAGCCATGCTGGTCAAATGTTACCTCGATAGAGGAAGAAGGAGAAATTGCAGTCCTCTGAGCTGAAGCCCGACCCCGAGAGCCTCCTCGTCGGCTGCTCATTCTGAGGCGCTCCCTCTGCATTGCTGAGTTTGCCACAGAACAAGAATGTCCCTGCGCAATCCCCCACCTGACCAGAGAATGTTCCAACGCTACAGCGGAGTGCCCAGCAGCTTCGAATGAATGCCAGAATGTGACAGAGGCTCCCGAGATATGAAGCGCCATCGCTGAGAGTTGCAGGAGGACAATAAAGGCAGACAGGACTGGTATTAACTCCCGCATATGATCATCTGCATGCGCCCTTATGAAGCAGGCTGCAGGGTGCTGCGTGGCACGTCCGGGCTGACACATGCCCATGTGACGCACCAGCTGTGGGCTGCACGGCCTATTAAACACCCGCATCCGGGAGGTTTATTTCCATTGTTGTTTGTAAGCATATTTCAGTATTTTACATAATGAAATGAAGTATGTATTTATGGTTATATTTGTAATTTATTGTGTTCCTATTTAAATCCGGATCAATGGTATTAGAGCAGTCTGCTATTTCTCTGTTTTTCTTTGCATGTCCCCAACAACGTCAGGATATAAGGAGTTAGGGCTTGAACTAGTCGAACCTTTGCAATACCAGCCTCACAAATCTCGACGACCTCCCATGGCGGACGAAAAGAAGGACGAGGGGGTAGGAGATCCTATCAAAATCTTGCTCAAAGAAACCCTCAAGTGACAAGGGAACATGATGATGGATAGCTTTGCCCAGATCCTTCAGCGGCTACCCAAGGGTGACGCATCGGCTTCCCATAGCTACTCTAGAAATGCCACGCCATTTAAGGTACAATTTAATTTTGAAATCCCCATATTCGAGGGTCAGATAGACGTAGATGTGGTCGATAAATGGTTAAATCTGTTAGAGGGTTATTTTTATGTTCATGATTTTTCCAGTCAGGAAAAGATTATTTTCGCTCTTCTCAAAGCAGCCCCCCACGTCAAGGACTGGTGGGAAACCTACTGCGAGCAGAAGGATGAAAATACAAGCTCACTATTTTTAGTTGCACCCACTTGGGATTCATTCTGGGATGCCATCAAGGAGCAGTACTACCCTGTCAGAAGCTATGAGGATCAATATATAAAGTGTACCACGCTACGGCAGGGAAGGGACCAAGACATACCAGAGTTTACCAATATTTTCCATACCCTTCGTACAAAGTTGGGTATCAAGGATTCAGAACAGCGTTTGGTACTCAAATACCATGACTGCCTGCACAAGTACATCCAGGAAGAAATAGAATTCTTGAACATCCCCTCACTCGGTACGACATACTGATATGCTATCAAGGTCAAGAAAAAGTTTAAACAGAAGAAGCGAGTCTTTGGATCTGCAAATCTGAAGCAAGGGAAAGGTGCCCCCAAACCATAGAACAAAGGACAAAGCCAAGGCAAGGCGGCCCAAGACAACCCACAAAGGCTGCAACCAAAGAACAACATCATGAAGCCGAAAAAGGAGACAGAAAAGTGGTGTGTGTTCCATAAGAGCTCCACTCACAACACAAGTGAGTGTTGGGACAAGCAGTCACTAGTGGCCAAGGTAAAGGTTTTAGAATCAAATGCATGTTTAGACTCTGAGTCAGAACCCAACAAGGGGAATGACAAATGGAAGCAGATTATTGATGCGGAGCCCAATGCCATGTTTGCCACCACGAAGATCCAGAAGGAGGAACCCGAAGATCGAGAGGAGGAGGAGCGTCTCTTCCACTCCCAGATGTGGGTAAAGGGCTCCCCACTATAGTTCATTGTTGATAGTGGGAGCAAAAAGAACCTCATTTCGGTAGAGGTCATGAAGCGGCTGGGCTTACCAACCACAGCACATCCACAACCGTACACCATCAAGTGGCTTCACTAAGGATGGGATCTTCACGTGAGCCAACAATGTCGCCTTCCATACAACATCAAGCCCTTCACAGATGAGGTATTGTGTGAAATTGCTCCCCTTGAAGTTTGTGATGTATTATTTAGACAACCATACTTGTGGAAGCGACATGCTATGTATGAATCAAGGCCTTGTGTTGTTATTGTTACTTTGGGAAATAAGTTGTACAGGATACCGAAGGTAGCACCGCCTACCACCATCTCTTTGATTACTGCAAAACAATGCAGTAAGCTCATTTCCAAAACCAGGAAATTTGTTTTCCTGATGAAATGTCCTCAAGGAAAGAAGAAGACGATGGCCAAGACCTCCAAACAGGGCCCCTCTGCACGACAACTATAGATGGACAAGGTCGTGGAGGAGTATGAGGACATCTTCACCTCCCCCGCAGGGGTTCCTCTACACTATCAGGTCAAACACTACATCGATCTGACCCCAGGTGCAGCGCTGCCCAATGGACCAATCTATCGAAACTCCGTTTTCGAGAACGATGAAATCAAGAGGCAGATTCAAGAGCTGCTGCAGAAAGGTCACATCCATCCGATTTCATCACCCTATGGGAGCCTAATCGTGTTGGTACAGAAGAAGGATGGGACTTGGAGACTTTGTATTGACTATCGAGTGCTGAACAAGATCATTGTCCATAATAGGTACCCAATCCCATAGATTGATGACCTCTTGGACCAACTAAAGGGGGAAAAATATTCCAGCAAGATCGATTTGAAGTTAGGATATCACTAGGTACCAATCGAACCCTCCGATGTGTGGAAGACTACCTTCAAACCCAAGGAGAGCCTTTTCAAATGGTTGGTTATGCCATTCGGATTGATGAGGCTAGTGGATTACATCTTGTAGCCATTCACTGACTCATTTGTAGTGGTATACTTGGATGACATCCTGATCTTTAGCCAAAGTTGTGAAGAGCACCTCCACCACATCCAATAGGTTCTCTAAACACTGTGGCAACATAAGTTATGTGCCAATTTGGAGAAATGCACTTTTGGCATGACCCAGGTTCAGTATCTAGGATACATTATTGATGAATGGGGGGTGCATGTGGATCCAACCAAGATCCAAGTCATTTGGGATTGGCCATCTCCAACCACTCTGACAAAGCTCAAGAGCTTTCTAGGTCTTTCCAACTTCTACCACAGGTTCGTGTTGGGATTTTCTCATATCACTTGGCCCTTGAGTCAAGTCACCAAGGGAGGAGCAAAATAAAATTTCTTTCGGTCTGAATCTCAATAGAAGGCATTCACAGAGTTGAAATATCACCTCTGCATGGCACCAGTGCTTGCATTACCAGACTTGCAACAAGCATTTAAGGTTGAGACAGATGCCTCTGACTATAATATTAGGGCAATCCTTACTCAACGCAGGCATCCAGTGGCATATCATAGTGAGACACTTTCAGACACAGTCTGGAAGTATCCCACTTATGACAAAGATATGTATTCCATTGTGAAAGCCTACCGACAATGGAAGCATTACATTTTGGGGAAGGAAACGGTCATCCACACAAACCACCTACCCCCACAGTTCATACAGACCCAAGGAAAATTGCATAATGATCGCCATCAGAAGTGGTCCACATACCTACAACAGTTCCATTTGAATATCAATCATAAGAAGGGCAGCACCAATATTGTTGCAGATTGCCTCAGTCGACCACCAATCATGGCGTTAACCACCGTGCTCAACTCTTGTGGGCACGAGACTTCTGATTGGCTACTTATCTACAAAAGCGACCTGAAATTCAACCACACATACCAGACACTCTTGGAAGGTCAGCATGTTCCAGATTTTCACCTCTAGGATGCCCTATTATGCCACCTGGGTCACCTTTGTGTTAATTCAAGTGAACATGCCAAGATGATTTGGGAAGCACACTACAGTTGAGCTGTTGGGAATTTCGGGGTCGAGAAAACGGTGGCAGTACTGCAGAAGTATTTCTATTGGCCAAATCTTCGACAGGATGTCAGGAAGTAAATCAAATCATGCACTGCCTACGCCATTTCCAAACCGACCATCAAGAAGCAAGTCCTATATACCCCGCTGCCTATCCCTTGCTAACCTTGGGAATCCATATCCATGGATTGCATGTCAGACCTTCCTTCCACTAAGCATGGAAATGACTGTGTTTTTGTGGTCGTCAACACATTGTCAAAGATGGCCATTATGGCGGCCTACAAGAAGAAAATCACAGTAGAAGCCACTGCTAAACTCTTCTTTGAATGAGTGTGGGTACACTTTGGGATCCCATAGTCTATCATCTCAGATCAAGATAGCAGGTTCTATCGACCGGATAAATCGTTCTTGTGGACAAGGCCGATCTCCCTAGTATCAACTGATATCTAGCGACAAGCAGAACAAGCAAATCTACCTTTCTCTAAATATTGTGATTTATAAATAAAAACCAAGAGGTGTTTTAGACCCTACCTTCAGTCCAACGCTAATTTGTGGTAGCCACGCTTCGACCGGCTGAATGAGTTTCCTTTTAAGAACCTGCAAACACAAACAAGCACACATCAAATAACACCTGCATAGCCAATATAATAAATCATATTCATCATGGTGATCAAGGAATCCATGAAATAAACCATAAAAGATAGCTTATTGATAAAAATAAACTTGATTGTATTAACTTTGAACAAAGAAGAACTTTACAACCTTTGGTGCCTTGATGTTGTACAAGCTCCTCCCAGGGTCCAAGCAAGAATCTCCTCTACTTTGACAAGCCTCACACTCTTCCCAATGAGATCAGAAAAGGCATGTAATCTCTCCTCTCAAGCTCAATTAGGAAGACTAAATTCCAACAGCATTTACCCTCAAAAATATTCAGCTTTCAACTTCCTTAGTAACCAGCCCAATGCCTCATTTTATAGTGCAGAGGAAGGAAGTTACAGGTCCACCTATGAAGGGATAGAGTCCTCCTTCAAAGAGATAAGCTCCTCACATCAAGGGGTTAGCTCCTTTAGGTATGGGATGCATGAACCTTAAAGGAGCGAACTTGCCACCTCAAGATTCCCTCTAGAAGCTTCCAGAAATAACCCAGACTGAGTTCTTAAGAATGTACTTGCGCCTTTTTGACTTTTATAGGGGTTTGCACCCATTACATAGAAACAAAGTTGTCAGGTATGCAGGGGACATGACCAATAGGTGCGAGACTGCAGGTAATGCTAAGAGAAAGTGCAGAACCAGAGTTTTAGAGATTTTTTAAGGGATTTCTCTTATTTTTCAAGGCTTGACATGAAGAGCTGAGGTTTAAGACTTGCAAGGGAGGAAAGTATGAGTGGTGATAGACTCACACTGATTGCAGAATGTCATGGTGACAATATTTTGTACAACAGATTGTCCCCTAAAGTGCAAAGTCTGTAATAGATGAGGATAATATTTGTCATCTAAGAAGAGTGAAGTACTTTATCATTTCAAGGATCATCTCATGGATGGCCTGGTCAGAACCTGTAAAAACATTCAATACAAAATATATATATGTAATCATATCATCGTTGAGGTAGGCATTCCCATACTCAGATCAAAACTGAATAAACTAAACTACTCTGATATAGGCATGATTTTGTAATACATCACAAGTATAGACATATGTAGAGAAAGTATGGGTGCAGCCATCTGTTTCTGAATAGTCCACTGTATAATGAATAACAAAATTCCTCGCAGCCTGGATGGTGGAAACTAGGTCTAGGGTCTTGATTTCTGCTTCCTGAACTAGTACGATATTATCCATGTGAATGAATGTATCGAAATCGAACATGGTAGAAACCACTTGATTACTAGTCAATGATGTGAACTGTTAACAAGTGTGAGAGAAACCACCAGTAATGTCGATGGCTCTCAAAGTACTCAGTACAATCCATGAAATGTGAATAGATGAGTTGATGTCGAACATGTCATAGAATCCTTTGATCGAAGGTCAATGATGCAACCTATCATCGAAGGCGAGAAACCTGCCATTGAGGCATGCAGATTCCAAGGTACTGACGATTTCTAGATCATCTTTCTAGATAATGAGCTGAAGTTGATAGAAAGCGATCTGTCGTAGGCAAGCCCACAACACGAAATCATAGATCAAGTTTGAAGAAATATATTTGGCAAAGACTAACTCAGGGATGGTCAAGATGGATGACAGATATTTTGCAGATGAATGGTTTATTTGAACTGACCTCTTGAACATGTAACGACACTGCAGATGGTTTGGTGACAATTGACCCAAAGCTAATACCTAGAAACTGGTTGAAGACTTTTAATATGGTTTGATTAACTGTTAGGCAAAGGATTTTCCAACCCAGGTGAACAAAAAGTGTCATGTTAAAGAGTGGTTGAATGCTTTTCCAAGACACAAAGTATAACAAATGTGTTCATTTTTCTCTCCTTTCCCCCACCATTTCTGGCAAGTACCTCTTTATTTTTGACAAGCTTGAGGAGGATAACATTTGCTTGGTTATAAGCTCATCCTTCAGATGAGTCCAACTTAGTTTAAAATTCGAACCCTAAGAAGGGGTGGTCCGTTCCTGTTTTAAAATTGAACAGGTCCTTTACTGTTAAATTTTAACGAGTCCAGTATAGGAGAAACTCGGCGTTTTTCAATTTTAGGGAGTCAGAAGAAAAACTTAAGAAAACTCCATGGTTGTCCTTTTTCGTAAATTTGTGTCTCCCAAGCCCGAAAAAGTATAAAATAATACTTGAGAGAAACGCTTGACCATTACGATCAAGGAGTACTTTTCATAATTAGTGTCTCTAATCTGAAAAAGTAAAAAAGCGACTAACGACACGTCGTTTTATAACCAATATCTAACTTGAAACGACAAAAGCCCGACAATCTTTTCATGTTTATACGGTCAGAAAAGAGCTGTAAGTGGACCATCCTTTTAATTATGTTTTAATGAGCTTAAAAAGAAAAACTCGGCAATCTTTTCATATTTTACGAGTCAGAAAAGAGCTTAAAGAGGACTCTAATGTTTTTTGTTGAAAATGATCAATTTTGCCTGAAAAATCCAATATTCTGCACAAAAACTCAAACATTACTCATACCTGGTTAAAATAAATAAAAATGCATCAAAAAGTTACATTTTTTAAGTGAAAAATTAACAAATTAAAAATTCATTTATTCAAAAAAGCTTATAAAAAGGGCTTTTGTAAATTCATTTTTACTATTTGACTTCAGAGTGAGAAAAGAGAGCTTTTGGGTAAGAAACTTCCTGTGAAGATTGTTGAAAATCTATCCATTGAAAATGAAAACCGTCACCTCTAGGTAATCCACATCACTTTAATCTTGCATTTCAACCATTTGAATTTTGTTTTTAGGCTTCCATTTTGATTTTTTAGAGAAAAATTAGTTGAAAACACCGCTCGCGGGGGTTCGCAGGTGCAACACGCAAAACCTGTGGACCCCAACCTTTTCCTACAGAAGAAAGAGCCAGGGGTCCACACCTTCTGCTTGGGTAGAGTGCGAACCTACGCACTGTTACTCACTGGAGGATGTGAACCCCGTGAAATAGGTTTTAAAACTTCAATTTTTTCATTTCTTCCCAAAAAATTTTGAACTAAAATGTTCTAATCCGCCGTTTTTGCAATGTAGGATACACACAATGCTCATTTGGTGGGAACGGGAGCACGAAGATGTGGACCTTGCTGCAATTAATCGTCAACCCTCAATAGATGCATTGAGGGCATGTGAGCTATTTAAATTCTGGGCCATACCTGGCATGAGGGCCCAAGTAGACTTTTTGCAGTGGCTGGTGGACAATTGGAATATACAGGACCAGTGTTTCATTATTGGTGGCCATCAGCTCAAAATGGACCTAGAGGACATTTACTTCTTGACTGGTTTGCCCAATAGAGGTGAATGATTATCTCTATTTGGGACTAGGCTAGGTGGCCAGTCTGTTGATAGTCTCTGACTAGAATTTTGTAATGACCAAGAAAAGGACAAATGGATTGATATCAAAACTATCTCCCGTCCTGAACTTAAAGTGATTGCATTTACTGTCACCAGACTCTGCAGAAGCGCAGCACTGTATGTAGCTACCGGATCCGAAATGCGAATGGCAGTAGACTGTTATCGAGGCACCATCTTCAACTGGTGCGAAGCTGTGTTGGCGAATGTAAAAGGCCAACTGACTAGAGCAAAGAATGGACAAATAAAAAACTTTGGATATGGTTTCTTAGTTGTGAGCTTTGGTCTAGAGAGGGTTCTGATGTTGGTCCCGCAACAGCTTTCCGTTGGAGTTGGACTTCCCCGAGAACCTAAGCTAATGCGCTGGATTACAGTTATGGCCCGTCATCCTGAGGAGGGTTCATAGGTTGTTCGATTTCCTCCTGAGTAATTCCATTGGTTGGAGAACCAAATTTTCATGATTCAAGATTTTCCTTATGCTGGGATGGATTATCGTGGTGATCCAGATATGACTCTTCCACCAGGAGAGCAGTGGGATGATTCAGGTAAAATCATTCTCAACATTTTCTAAGTTTTTTTTTTTTTTTTTTTAATTGTCCAAAACTGATAGTAAAAAGTTTCAAATGCAGATGTGGGTCCACGGCAACCAGCCACTTTCCATCCCTATGAGAGGAGACACCTAGTTGCAGTAGTACCGACCCCACAGGACGAATCTACAGAGACCCTGACCTAATTGGAAAATCATCTAGAGCGTTTGACAGCAGATATTCCAGAGACTAGAATAGATGATATTCCTCGTAGGTTACAGCGCTATGTGATTGGGGTCCCAGGACCTTTCAGGAGGTTCCTTTGTAGGGTGGCCCGAGCAATGGTTTCTTATCGTGATCATCACCAGTGATAGGATGATCATCTTTGTATACTCATACGACATTTTTTCTTTTTGTACTATCATTTTTGCTAATCATAAGGTGTTTTTCAACCTATGGTCAAAGACGATGTATATTTGACACACTTCTATGCTATGCTATATCACTATTACTGGCTATCTTGTAAAACATGTTATGGAATGTTTTTAAATTTACTGTTTGATTATTGCCAATGTCTATTTAACATTCGAGAAGCAATTGAATTTGCTAATTTATTTAAATATCTTGGAATATGCTGATATTCAATGTAGTCAAATTCACGTTCCAAGAGACGAACTCTCAAAAATAATCTTAATAACACTAGATTTCTAATGGCATAAACTCTATTAAGTTGTAATACAACGAGTTCAAAATCTAACCTAACAATCAAACTCCAAATCCCGAATGAGATGGATTCATATAATAACTCAATCACTGCACTATACTCTGCAATGTTGTTCGTTGTTTGACCGAGGCTTACCCCATGCATAGATACCAACTCATCAAAGGGTGAATAGATAACCCAAGCTGCGGAAGAAATGTTCAGTGTATTACGACAAGCACCATCAACGAAACCAATGTATGTTTGAAGAGACGTCGACATCTGCAATATCAAGAGTAAAATCAAGATAAGCAGGAATAATGATAAAAACACTCTCTAAACTAAGCACACTTTTCTAATCTAAATCACACCAGCTAGAAAAAAAAAATAATCTAACTAAAATCTCCACACCTAGATTTAAGCATAATATCTCTTCAGATAAAGACCATTTCTGGGTTTACCCAAAGAGACACCGTCAAAATCTACCAATTCATAGGCCCCTTTTGACAACTTTCACTTAACAACATAAGGACCATGCCACATAGGTACAAATTTTCCAGCCCCTAGCTTATCGTTTATCATATAGTAAGACTAGGTCTCCTTCCAAAAGATTACGAGGTGTAACATTTCAATCGTACTGAGCTTTAATTCGTTTGGGCATGAGTTTCGATTGCTAATGCAGCATCACGTAAATTCTCATCTAACTGAGCTAAGTACAACAAATGTTTCTCCTCTTCGGAAGTGGCTGGGAGTAACACTATGGCTATTTTCAATGACGAAATTTCACATTCAATGGGAAACACAGCTTCCAAACCGTAAACCAGTTGAAAAGGAGTGAAACCTGTTGATGTTTTTATTGAGGTTCGATATGCCCAAAGCACTGAAAATAACATGTTATGCCAATTTGACCTATGAATACTAATGATTTGTCGGATCATAATGACTAGAACTTTGTTGATGGCTTCAACCAGACCATTAGCCTGTGGGTAATATGGAGTAGAACTATCGTGATGCAGTCCAAGTTGATTTGTTAGTTCAGTCATCATGATGTTTCGAAAATGACTCCCATGATCGGTAATAATCACTTGAGGAACACCGAATCTAGTAATTATATGATTGAAAACAAAAATTGCAGCAGTTTTGCTGTTTGCTGAAAATGTAGGCATCTCCTCGGCCCACTTAGTAAAATAATCTACCACAAGGATGATATACGCATGCCCCCTGGCCAAGTGAGGGTTACATGTAATAAAGTCGATACCCCACTTTGAAAAAGGACCGACGGAAATTATAGGGTCGAGAGGAGCAGGTGGAGCATGCATATTTCGATCAAAAATTTGACAATTGTGGCATTTTCGAACAACATAGATACAATCCTTAAATAAAGATGGCCATAAATAACTAGCGCACAATATCTTTTGGGCTGTGGCATACCCAGACATATGACCACCACATGCTCCAGAGTGAAAATCATTTATAACCTTTTCACCTTCTTCATGACTTAAACAACTTCGAAAAACAGAATCCGCCCCATGGCGATAGAGTGTATCTCCAATAATTTTGTATTGTTGGGATTCGAAACATATTTTCCGTCATTGAGATCGAGAAATTTCAGGCCGAAAAGATTGGGTTTGGAGATAAACAATGATATCTCCATACCATGGATCAAGAGTGCTGATAAGAAACAAGGATTTGTCCGCAATGGGCTCTTCCACCACAGTTTCAGTATCAGCACATGGGAAATCACACATCAGTTTTGCAAATACCAAAGATTTCTTTGCCTTGGATTTTTCAAATTCCTGCAGGATAAAATCCATTTGGAATACTTTCCCCCTAGCAATTGTTTGGTTAAAATATAGATCATAGGGTTACAGTCAGAAATTATAATAGTTTTGCGTAGTAAGATGTAATGACGAAATCTTTGGACAGCTTGAACAGCTGCCAAAGCTAATTTCTCCACATGTGAATATTTAAGCTCAGTTGGATTCAAAGTTCGACTAAGATAGTAAATCACATGTTCACTATTGAATTCATCTTCCTAAACTAAAACCATCCCGATGGTGGAATGAGAAGCGGCGAGGTATAAGAAGTAATCCTAGTTGTAGTTGGGAGGATGCAATAACAGTGCATGGGTCAACGCATGTTTAAGTGCATCAAAAGATTTGTCAGCTATCTCATCCCAAAATAATGGAGTATTTTGTTTCAACAACCTAGTAAAACCCTTTGTTATCTCAGCATAGTTAGGAATGAAACGACGTAAAAAGTTCGCTCTCCCTTGCAAACTTTGGATTTGGCAAAGAGTCGAAGGAGGAGGCAATTTGACAATAGCTTCAACCTTCGAGGGATCGACACGAATGCTAGCTTTTGAAACAACGAATCCCAATAAACGACCTGTTTCTATACAGAAAACACATTGGTGTGGATTCAACCTAATTCGATAATGCCTACATCTCATAAATATTGCTCGTAAATGAGTGAGATGATCGGCTCTACGTAATGAATGGTCAGGTAAATCATCAAGATATGGCTGCACAATATGTTTGATGTCATGAAACATGTAAAACATAGCTCTCTGAAAATTTGCTCCAATGTTCTTTAATCCAAAAGGTAATTTGCAATAAGCAAATGTCCCCCATGGGCAAATGAAAGTCGTTTTTGGTTGATCAACAGGGAGTATGTTAATTTGATTGTAACTGGAAAAACCATCCATAAAGGAGAAAATTTCACTGCCAACACAATCATCAATGATTTGATCGATATAGGGAGTTGGGTAATTTTCTTTAGGACAAGCTTGATTAATATCCCTATAATCGATACATATTCTTATCGTCCTTGCTTTTTGTTAACAAGAACAATATTTGATACCAATCTGTTAAGGGAATTGGATAAATGAAACCTGCTCGAAGTAATTTCTCAACATCTGCTTTAATAGCAGCAGCTTTTTGCGGATGTATCTGACGCAAACATTGCCGGAACGGTTTAGCATCTGGGTAAGTTTTGATTTCATGAACAACAATTGCTGGATCGATTCCTGGCATCTCTTCATATGACCAGGCAAACACGTCACGAAATTCTTGAAATAGGGCTTTACAAGTTTGGAGTTAATTGTCCGTACAAGAAGCACCTATATGAATGTTTTCAACAATTCCTGATTTAACTGAAATGTCAATAGGAACCGTTCGAGAAATATTTCCAAAATTTAACTCAGAATCAGGATGTTGCAATGGACTCTATGGTTCTTTGACATAATCAGTAGTAAAAATAGATGAAAAACCATTTTCAAAATGATCAAGCTCAGGTAAAAACGAAGATCGATGATGAAGATCTTCCCATGTTAAATCGTCAATAGACAAAATTTCACGAATTTGCTCATCCGTATGAACAAGCTTGGAAAAAGTTGTTGAATCTGAGGTTGACATTGAAAGTGATTCTCCATGGAACACATTCATTAGACCAATTTCGGTTGAAGAAGGGTCAGAAAACGACTGTACAACCTGATATGAAATTTCATAGGGACTCAAAGGCATTGCATCACCAAATGAATCCACCTCAGATTTGGAAGGTACGATCCAAGGATCATCAAAAACAATAGTGTTTGATGAAATCATATGAATGGTTGCAGTAGAAGGTGATACGTTAGGAGGAGGAAAGTAAAAAGTTCCTAGTAAACCAGAATGTTTAACAAATCCTACCCCAACATCCTTGTAAGGGATAGTTGTTTTACTGACATGCTAGATACTTTCAGAAGAGGCTGGGTCAGATGAAAAATAAGTCAGCTGGTCTATGGTTATGATCTTTCCATTATGAGGAAACTTTATAAGCTGAAATACTGATGAAACAATAGCAGTCATAGCGTAAGACCAGCTGTGACTCAAGAGAAGGTTGTAATCTAGAGGGGCATCAACCACTTCCACATCTAGATTAACAGTTTTGCCTTCAACCCCTATAGGTAAATCCTGTAGAATTCCAAAAGGATGGAACCCACAGCCATCAAAAGCCTTTAGAATCGTCGGGGATTGATTGAGTGTAGGAGAACCAAGGGATCTCCAACACTTGATCGACATAATACATGTAGAAGCTCCCTCATCAATTACAGTCCTAAAGCAAGGTTTGTTTTTGACTAACACTGGAATCTGGAAAGCCATTTGATGAGGTAGGCGAGGCGTACTATTTTCTAAAACGAATATTATAAGGTTCGAGTTCTGAATATCAACAGCTCCTATAGCTGACAATAGCAATTTACGCTGTGCTGGGCATGATTGTAGCACCTCCAAAGCCGACATTGCTAAAAGGGAAATAGCTAAATCTTCAACAATTTTATGATTCTGAGCAGCTCTCGCATGCGGATTGAAAGCTGAATTCTGAAGTATACCTTTAGCAGGTGGTTTGATTACTAAGTCTGGGTTAGGTTTCTCGATCTGTAGCGGATCAGAACCGGAAGGAGTTGAAGTTGATGGGTTCAAATTAGAAGATTCTGCTTCCTTACCATTAACAGGACTTTTACTGCCATAATCTTGTGATCACGTCGCAATCCTGACATGCGACATCATCATTATGGGTTCTTCTGAGGCATTTGAGGAAGAACCGATCATCTTACTAGCTTGACTAGGAAAAGGGTCCTTCAAGACAGCAGGCGTTTGAGAACCTTTGACGATTTTCGCAACCTTAGTGCGATGTGGGAAATCTCTTGTAAAATGCTCTTCGTCACAAATGAGACAAGGATAGTGAGGTTTTTGTTTCTCGTCAGTAGATTCAGTTTTATCTAATTTCTCTTTCGAAATTTTTTTATTTTTCTTCTTCCCTTTCTTTTTACCGTCGGATTTTAATTTGGCCGTAGATGATTCTACGACATGAATATCGGCAGGAATTTCAACGGAAGAGTCTCCTGTCGGGGAATCTGGTAAAGTTATAATAGGAGAAGAATTCTTTGAAGATTTCTTCTTGCTTTTGGTGTTAACTGAACCAATCATACCATCAGCTGCATGAGACCCTAAAGGAGCTGCAGTTATTTGATTTTGTTTAAGAAGGTCAGGGAATTTTTCGTGTAAAGTACCTGACTATGTATAAACAAGGTCAAGGTACTGAGCTTGAGAAATTACTTGCTCTTCAGTAATAACTCCTTCCTTAGATACATCCTCAGTGATTTTAGGTAATAAGGATTTAACAAACCATTCTGCTAAAATTTGATCCAGAATAAAAACTTTCACTAAACGTCATTGACGTCGCCATTCATGAATATGCTCTGAGATATATGTGGATGTTTACTATTTTAATGAAGTTAATAATTCCGTGCCATTGTCATATCTGACAGGCAACTGAAAATGAGTTAAGAACGAAGTGGCTAATTGACTAAAATTATAAAAAGAGGCTCGCTCAATGTACCACTTGGCCGCAAGACCAATCAGAGTGCATTGAAAAAGACGTAAGCGAATTGAATCATCTATAATGGAATTAGACACGCACCAGAGGTGATAAGTCATCACATGGTTTGACGGATCCTCTCCCGATTTACCTTCAAAATTTGGGATATCACTGGAAACTTATTCGACATTGGCGGCCAAAATAGAAGATAATTAATCTGATCGTTCGCAAGGCGCGACAAATCAGGAAAGTCCAAAGTTGCAATAAACGGTAACTGACGATTAGGGTCACGAAAACCCTGGGTCATAAGACTAGCCCCAGGAGGAGGATATCTAGGATAACTTGGAATTAGAATTGCATTTGGGATATTATATCCTCCCAGAAAACCAGGATTAACCAAACCGTACTAGGGTTGTTGAGGTTGATGATAAGTATATCCAGGGTATGGTTGATACTAGTAAAGTCGGATTTGCACAGTAGGACTGAATTGGTGCTTTCCCTGGTACGGTTGATAAGTGAACTGTGGTTGACTTGTGACAACCGTACTTGGACCAGGTTGTCCTACAGGCATCTGAACCGAAGTCTGAATTGTAGGTCCAAGCTGAGGAAAATATGCTTGAGGAGTTGATGCAGGAACAGTAGAAACCAGAGCTGTCGATACTCCAGAAGTAGGTGGGGTAGATTGAACAGAAGTTGCAGTAGTTGTAGCAGTCATTTGAGGTGGAGTTTGAGGTGAACTAGGCCCAGACTGATGAGCTACACCAGGTGTAGAAGTTTGAATAGTAGGCTGGACAAGTTACTGGGTTGAACCAAAAACCAAAGGTTGTCCAAATTGAGATGACAACTGCACATTAGGTGGCAAGATCTATTAAGATTGAGATAGACCCCACACCATGTTCATTTCGGGGTATGGACCCATAGAAGGTTGAGCATATTGAGGACCATAACCAGGTTGAGGGTAGGGTTGATAACTCAAAGGTACATTTCCAGCTCCTTGTACAAATGATTGACCAAAAGGTGGTTGGAAACCTTGGGTTGGGTATTGACCTTGAGGTTGATGACCTTGAGGCACGTACTGAAAATGGGGTTGACCTTGAGGTATATACTGAGTCTAGGATTGACTTTGAGGAATGTACTGTCCCGAAGGTATGTACTGTCCTTGAGGTTGCCCCCCCAGGCGGTAACTGACTACCTTGAGGTTGCCCCCAGGCGATAACTGAGCACCTTGAGGTTGCGGATTTGGAATGGTACCAGACATCATAATAATTTATTCTACGCTCAACGGTTGAGTACCATTATTACTAGTTGATATCCCATGTTCAATGGGTTGAGGAGATGCCCCAAAAAAAGTACCAGTGAGTGACTGATACCCAGAAGGAACAGAAGGACCGCCATATAAAAATGCTTCCGGTGATTGGGAAAACATGGATGACTATCTCAACATATTCAAAGGAGGATAATAACCTCTAGGTGTTGGATGAAAAGGAATTCGAGGTGGTGAAAAACTAAGACCCGATTTTCTAAAAAGTTGGTCAATGATAGATACCAAGCGTCCCTCCTAGGTGGACTGTATAAAATTGATTCATGCTCCCTAAGTTCTAAAGTTGGTTGATTTGAGGGAGACTTGTGTCTTCTTTTGGACTAACAAGTTCTTCAATAGAAATAAGTCCCAAAGGAAGATTTTGGGTAATGATCCTTCCTACCCTGGGTGAACCAGGACCACTGGAAGTTGGAGAAGCAAATCCTGAGGATGGAGTAGCAGCAGGTTCAGTTTCAGGCTCAGAAATTTCAGGTTCTTTAGCCAATTCACTAGTAGAAGAAATACTACCAGTAACTTCGGAAAATGAAATTGGTTTAGAAATATACTCTGTTGCTTGAACTTGATAATCAGGTGGAACAACTAAAGAATATTCTCTATCTTCTAGTGACCCAACTCTACTGTCACTAGGAGTTACAAGAGCTCGTAGCCCTTCAAGCTAGATTGGTGAATACTCGGGAGGTTGCCCCCGAAGTCTATGGGATTGTCTCGGTAATTCAGCCATGATTAAATATTTTAATTACTTCACACGCAAACAAAGAAAATCTCAATAAAACCACCTAAAGTCTCTAAAGAAACAAACAATTGAATCACACGCCCAAAAAATCTAAGAGATCAAACCACAAACAAACAGTAACTTTCCGTACCAAAAACACTAGTTGGTGATGAAATCCAATGTTGCGGAATTCAATATAGAAAGGGCGGTTGGAACAGTTACCCTGACAACCTGCTTAATGAAATAGACAAGCACAATTTTCTTCACAAAACCGTCTCGAGTGAAGAGAACCACCCAGAGAGTCCAAGTGAGTCTAGTCAACGTCTCCTCCAGGTACAGTGGGATCTTCCCTCCACGGTCACCTTAGGAAAGAATCCTATAGATTATGGTCACTATGGTTACCAACAGAAACAAATATACCTGGGGAAACAGTGTACGATCTGATACACATGCAAGGGCAGAGTAACAAAGCTCAATCCCCTTGAAGGCTCCTTGACATAATCCAAGGTTTACCAACAAGTGACCCCAGGCTCCTCGACAATGGTCAATCCGAGGTTTACCGTTTTTAATACGTGTATATCTGCTATCGTTCCCAATGAGGAAGGATCAATTATCTCACTGGTTCTAATATGATCTCGTGCTTGACTCCTTTAAGAGGAGCTTCCAAGTTCATAGATGTAACAATTGGAATTTATTTCCTACCGCAAGATATAGCTACTTGTTTGTTTTAACTATCTTGGAGAATTAATTACTCCCTACTCCAAGATACTAGCCTAAGCTATGTTTGTGATAAGAGCCCTAGAAATAAAAAGATTGCTAGATCAATTTTACTTTAAGCGTTATTTTTATAGGTTGTTTCTTAAGTCAATAGGAATGGAGATGAAACTTTATGGTGTGAAGAATCGACTCCAAAACACTAAAAATGCACCTAAGATGATAAACAATTCTTTTTCTTCAATGAATTTCTTGCTAAAGAAAGAGTTGAGAATGCAATTCTTTGAAAAACAAATCTTTCTTCAACATATAAACGAAAAGAAAATCTTTTTGTCCTTTTCAACAAACTCAAAACGACACTACAAATTATGCTCACAAAAAATCCCTTTCTTTTTCAACACTCAAAAACTACAGAAAACATTTTCTTTCAAAAGAGATTCTAAAATTTCTAGAAAACACTCAAAACTATAAAAAACTATGCATGAGATCTAAAAATTTCTAAAAACCTAATTGAAGTAAAAGCTTTAAAAAATTTCTTTTCGAGGACGTTTTACTTAGTTACTGAGCAAACTAAGGACTAATTCGTTCAGAATAACAAATTAATCAAAAAAAACCCAGCTATGTTTTCTTTTTTAAAAATGAAATTCAAAACTTTCAAGCAAGTTCTTTCAAAGCTTTGCAAAGAGAAAAACAATATCTATTTCTCAACAAGGGCATATTTCATAAATCATTCAGACTCATCAAGAAGACATAAAATACCAGGGTAATCTGAGGTTTCTTAGGCTTCTAATCTCTGAGTTACTACAAAGACCAAGTGAAAATCAAACCGGGCACGCAAAACTTCTAGAAAATCACCTAAAACCAAAATGCCAATGGAATTCACTTACAAGAAATTTTCTGACAAGACACATGCAGATCTGGGCAGCGGCTAAAAAACGTAAACAAATCCTAAGCTTAACTGGATGAAAAGATTTTAGGTTTTTCAAAACTTTCATAGGGTCCGCAGGCTTCCGGTATAACCAGATGCGGTACCGCTCTGTGTAGTAAAGTAACAGTGCGGGGATGTCCACATTGTGTTACAAATAGAACATGCGGTCCTCTTTAAAAAACGTGAAGAAAAAAAAACAATTCAGAATCTAAAACCTACCCAACCCACACACATCAAGAAAAAAACCAGAAACAAGAAAAAGTTTCTCAAGTCAAAGTAAAAGTAAAGGAAAAAAACCAAAAATTCAAGTCCCCAGTGCAGTTGCCAATTTGTCGGCCGGATAAATCATTCTTGCAAACAAGACCAATCTCCCTAGTATCAACTGATATCTAGTGACAAGTAGAGCAAGCAAATATACCTTTCTCTAAATATTGCGATTTATAAATAAAAATCAAGAGGTGTTTTAGACCCTACCTTAAGTCCAACGCTAGTTTGTGGCTGTTAAACACACATGGGCAACCAGAAAATATGAAAGATAAAACATGCAATACAATTTTTATTGACAAATGATATACATTTATAGTACATTATGTGACCGTTGGGTTTCACATCCCAACGTCTCTTGGACTTCTTTTGTCCATTCAGCTTCCACACTAACCCATTGAGGATTAGGTGTCCAACATTCCCCCCCTTAATCCGAAGGGTTATGTATGAGTCCAAGAAGAGAGCTGTAATACAAAATGTGCAAAAAATGCATGGAAACACTAGGCTGAATGTGCTCTATGAAATGTTGGTATAAAGGGCGGTGTTTTAAGTATGACCACCAACACTGGAACGCTTAGTGCAGTTCTCGGAACTCTTCCAAAACTAGCAAGAAACTGAAGTTTTCTACTAGAGGAAGTGATCCTATTATTTTAAAGAGGGAAACCTTCAACCATAAAAGGGAGGTCTCACCCTGCATAAAAGGTAAAACTTCAACCTGAAAAGGGAAGTCTCAACCTGTGATGGTTTAAGGATGACCAACAACTCTGGAATGCTTAATGCAATTCCTGGAACTCTTCCAAAACTGGCAAGAAGCTGGAGTCTTCTGCTAGAGGAAGTGTTCTCAATTTTGTTCCTGGAATTCTTCCAAAACTGGAAAGAAGCTGAAGTCTTCTACTAGAGGAAGTGTCCCAGATTTCCAACTGAAGGCATGTTCAGGGGCATCTTTGTCTCTGGCTACAACTCTGAAACTGGTGTCGCAGGTTGTGGCCCAGGCTCGCTTAATGTGACTTTGAAGCTTGTAGATGACCATCATTTCCCTCCCTGTCAGATACAAGGTGAGATGATGGAGGAAACTCAACTGCAAGACTGTTCAATATTCTAGAACAATTTCTGACATGTGTTTGGAATATCTTCTTGGATGTTGATGCCCATTGCCAAGAAGCGATCCATCCAAGATGAATCTTTGTTCTTGCACAACGTTTGTTTCTGAAGCATCTGTGTGAAGAATGACTGGTTTTATGACAGTTCTTACATGGATGAAGATCAAAACAGTGATCTTTCAAATGGCCAACTCAATCACAATGTTGGCATTTTACAATCTGTTGTTGTTGTTGTTGTTGTTGTTGTTGTTGTTGCTGTGGAAGAGGGGCAGAATCTGGAACAACTGGAGGTGAACTGTTATGAGGATCAAGTGAACTGTCATGAATGAATCCAGCACTCTGAAATTGAATGGGCTTGGCATAGTCTGGAATATGAAAGGACAAGTCCTTGTCATATCCAAGACCAGTTCTGTGCTTGTTGTGGATAAGCTGTTCCCAAGGTCTGATGATGGGCTTGGGAAGTGCAGACTGAGTTTCTGCATCTGCATGTAAATCTGTTGTTGTATTAGGCACTGAATTTGCAACATTAGTGTCTTGTTGTTTATGGGAGTCTGTTTTAATTTTCTAAACAGAAACAGGTTCAGAATGATGACTCCACTGTTGTAATTCTTCTTGTTGTAGCTTTGTCTCAAGCTGCAAAAAATCAATCTTTTCCTGTGCATATTGTAAAGATTTTTTAATATCTCTGAGAGTGTTTTTGTTGATTTTAACTGTACTTCCATCAGTAGATAAGAATAGAGTGCTTAATAACTCTAATAATCCATGATTTTTCTCCATTATTCAGACAATCAAATTAACAATATATTTGTAAAAACAGTCAAATGACCAAAAATGCACTCCCCCTCCTTTTTGTTGTTGTTGTTGTTTTAGCCTCCAATACACGTTCCTTTAGATATCTCGGTAGAAGTTTCAACTGTTTAAGATGAAGATTTCGCACTTTTGCAATACCCAGAAATTGTACCCAAGAGAAACCTTTTCCTCTGACATAGTACAATAGTGGTTTCAACCACCTGAGTATGACAAGCTCGGTCTTCTGCAATTTTATGCCAATACGAGCTCCTGAATTCCAATGACTTGCTGGCTCCTAAACTTTACGCACAATAAGTGTTTTCATGCACACCTATGACACACAACACAACGTTTTGTTTCCTGTATATCATAGTGACAGTGAGCATATACGTTGCTGATCGGACTTCGATACACTTGCGTTATCCAACACATCGATTCACTGTAACTCCTAATACAAAATGTCTCTTAATATCCCCTAACATAAATGACAAATTCGGCCTTTGACCGGGGATTTGTAACCCACAAACTTTAGTGTGTACCCAACAAGCAAGTAATGCGGTCAACAGTAAGGAATGGTAATTCGACTCCTTGTAAAGGCTCGTGGGGTCATTGTGACTCGAACTCCTTACCTCTCCTGGATCATTTCTGCGATATTTCTGAGATCCCGGAGGCCAAAATGTCTATCAGACCCAATTCCAAAGCCAATGCCCGAAAGCAATGTTACAAGGTGGCGGTCGATACAGTGGAGGCCCATCGCAAGTGGGAGGAAAACCTAGTGGAGATTCGAAAGTCTAAACAGGAGGAAAGTCTGCTGAAAAAACGCAGAAAAGGTGTTTCGTCTGTCCCCAATTTAATAGGCAGTGTAACGCACCATTACACTCATGAACCATTCAATAGGCAGCGTAACACACCCTTACACTCATGAACCATTCAATACTGTAACGCACCATATACCATTCGCATTGATACCATTCAAGAGGAAAATTTATGATACCTCGTGAGATTATGAATAATCCGACATATTACTCACTGCAAATATAAACAGCACATACCTCACACTCTCCAGCATACAATACAGCACAGTCAACAACATCAACATGGTGTTCAATGCAAGGTAACAAGCATATGAATGGAACTATTCTCAAGAAAATGCAGCATAACCCTTACACCAATAAGGCATACAAATAACGTTGACTGCAACATATAATCAACCAACACGCATATATACTGAACAACAGATGTAATGGATGAACTTCGACATGAACTTCAACTGCATGAATGAAACAAGAAAAGGTCCAACGCATACACCCGAGTTCAACAAAGGAACGACACTCAAATTTAATGACCTTCAAAGTGTATACTATTCAACACATATGCACAAAACCCCACTGCTCACTGCACAAACATCGTATAGCCAAACGCACGGAACAATAGCATGCCTGATTAGAACAGTTTTAACTTGCAGGTCCTCGGCGCTCGCAAATACTTCACTAATCCATCTTCTATCCTTTGAAAACACTGAACACAGTATCCACCCTCTACTCTTTGAAAACAATGAAGACAGTATCTGTTTTCTACTCTTTGAAAAGGCTGAAGACAGTGTCGAACTAGTATAAATATTGGATGCTATTTTAGAAGGCTTTCAAATTCACCATAATTCGAACTTCAAGCTCTCAATCTGTCGAACCCAGTGACTTAGATTAAGAGTTTAAAAATTCATTTAACGGCACAAAGAATTGAGGTACATAAGGAGGTCGAACGATAAAAACTGATACTTATTCGATGACAGTGACAGCTGAAAAATGCTTTGTTGTTAAGAAGAATCTCCATTATTTTGCATAATAAAGGTTAATAGCGTTGAAGGCGGAATGGGTGCGCAGAATAGTGTTTCGGGGGAATCAAGCCGAGTAGAGAGAGCCCAGGTGATAGGTGTTGGAAAAGCCCAAGCTGAGAACAGGAGCATAGACAGGGACGTTATGGTACAGATTAAGGCAATGATGTGGGCCTCTGATGTAGCAGAGGATATGCGGAAGTGTAGAGGTCAGGTCGAGCATTACAACACATGGAGAATCTGCACATGCCTGACAAAACAATTTAATGCCCAACAGGGCGTAAGTGTGAAAAGCATATATGACGGGCAGGTCTGATCTACCTGCTCTGATACCATGTTAAACACACATGTGCAACCAGAAAATATGAAAGATAAAACATGCAATACAATTTTTATTGACAAATGATATACATTTATAGTACATTATGTGACCATTGGGTTTCACATCCCAAGGTCTCTTGGACTTCTTTTGTCCATTCAGCTTCCACACTAACCCATTGAGGATTAGGTGTCCAACAGTGGCAGCGACGCTTCGACCATCCGAATGAGTTTCCTTTTAAGAACCTGCAAACACAAACAAGTACACATCAAATAACACCTGCATAGCCAATATAATAAACCATATTCATCATCGTGATCAAGGAATCCATGAAATAAACCATAAAAGACAGCTTATTGAGAAAAATAAACTTGATTGTATTAACTTTGAACAAAGAAGAACTTTGGTGCCTTGATGTTGTACAAGCTCCTCCCAGGGTCCAAGCAAGAATCTCCTCTACTTTGACAAGCCTCACACTCTTTCCCAATGAGATCAAAAAAGGCATGTAATCTCTCCTCTCAAGCTCAATTAGGAAGACTAAATTCCAACCGCATTTACCCTCAAAAATATTCAGCTTTCAACCTCCTTAGTAACCAGCCCAATGCCTCATTTTATAGTGCAGAGGAAAGAAGTTATAGGTCCACCTATGAAGGGATAGAGTCCTCCTTCAAAGGGATAAGCTCCTCACATCAAGGGGTTAGCTCCTTTAGGTATGGGATGCATGAACCTTAAAGGAGCAAACTTGCCACCTCAAGATTCCCTCTAGAAGCTTCCAGAAATAACCCAAAGTGAGTTTTTAAGAATGTACTTGCGCCTTTTTTACTTTTACAGGGGTCTGCACCCATTACATAGAAACAGAGTGGTCAGGTACACAGGGGACATGACCAATAGGTGCACGACCGCAGGTAATGCTAAGAGAAAGTGCGGAACCAGAGTTTTAGAGATTTTTTAAGGGCTTTCTCTTATTTTTCAAGGCTTGACATGAAGAGTTGAGGTTTAAGACTTCCAAGGGAGGAAATTATGAGTGGTGATAGACTCACACTGATTGCATAATGTCATGGTGTCAATATTTTGTGCAACAGGTTCCTCAGTACACTTTGGTCCAGTCTCTGGTCGATGTTGGACACCAAACTAATTAAGTCCACAGCCTTCCATCCTCAAACTAATGGCTAGACAGAGGTTGTCAACAGGATGATCGTACACATTTTGTGCATGTACAACTCAAATCATCCATGCACATGGGATGAGAGCCTCCCCTATGTTCAGCACAGCTACAACTGGGCTCTCCACAGCTCGACTGGCCACAACCCTTTTCAGGTGGGGTTGGGATTCTAGCCACTATGTCCCATTGATGTGGCCATGCCATTTCCAGCTACTCACGTAGATTCGACTCATGTCCAGTCCGAAACAGATAAGGCAAAAAATTTCATTGAGCACATCCAACATAACCGCCAGCAGTTCCATGACATCTTGGAGAAATCAAAGGTCAAGTACAAGCAGCGACATGATCAACATTGGGTGCCACATAAGTTTTAGGTGGGCGACAAAATCTGGTTGCATTTGCAAAAGGAACGCCTTACCAGAGCCTATTGGAAACTCAGGCCACTCCGATATGGTCCTTACACCACTACCAAGGATGTGGGAGACAACGCATTTGAGCTCAGCATTTTCCCATTCCTTGGCCTACACCTAGTGTTCAATGTGGACCGCCTTCGGCCATACTTTCCACCATTACTAGACACATTTGACATTGCAGAACAACTCACACCCACAGAGTTAAATCCAGATTGCATGCAACAAGCTGCAACTGATCGGATCATGGACACATAGAGATCAATCACACTCACCAACAGAATATCCAATTGTATTGAGTTGTCAAAGTAGGCCAACTCCTTCACCAGGGCAAGTGGCTCACCAGAGACCAAGTTCAGTGAGAGTTTCCTCATCTCATGGAGGAAATCAACGCAATGAGGACCATAGCTTCCTAAGGGGGGAGGAATGATCCAGGTGAATATTGGTGGCCACCTGCCAAGTCCACATGGACCCCCACCATTATTTCTTTTAGCTTTTTAGTTTCCTTAATTGTAGCATAGTTTGCTATTTTTAGCAGTTTTTTGGGTCTTGAACTTCCGGAGTCGTTTTGAGGCCCTAAACGGAATTTTTTGGGAAAACTGGGAGCAACATAGGTCCTTGGACTGATGTTGTTCTTCCAAAATTTGTAGTTCTTAGATAGATATTTCTAATGAGATATTGTGTGCATCAAACAGAGATCGTATGCCAAAGTTACGACCCCGGGAAGTTGATGTACCAATTTACCCAAACAGGGCCCACAGTTTGGTGTTTCATCTTCTAGGGTTAGGTTTTTGGATGTTTAGGGTTTTCCATTATTTCTCAATAATAAATAGGCCTTCGAGCCTCATTGTAACATAGTTCAAAGGCATGTAGCTGCCACATCTCTTCTCAGAGATAAGCTACCATCGCCCTAGTTGGTTTATTTCCATTGTTGTTTGTAAGCATATTTCAGTATTTTACATTAATGAAATGAAGTATTATTTCCACTGCATCTATGTGTTTATGGTTATCTTTGTAATTTGTTTCATTCCTATTTAAATCCAGATCATGTAGGGATTTGCTTGGCTGCCTAATGCTAAACTTGGGTCAGGGCCTATCAAGCCAACAAATGGTTCTGTTGCGGAGACTAGGATCTGCATAACGAGATGTGTGATGTCATATCATTGGAATCCAACTAAGAAGAGATCAAAAATTGGTTGGATAGAAAGGTCCACGAATTCACAGAGCAAGAAAACAAGAATATGTGATTAATGAAAGAATAGTGATTGCACAGATACCTGTACACAAAAATACACAAAATCTTCTTATGTTCCTTCCCGGTTGAGTTCTATGAGTGGATCACGAAGTTGGTAGACGGCCAAGGAAGGTGAAAGCTTGACAATCCTATTGTTTGGACACCAGAGTTAGTAAGGAGGTTGGAAGCTTTTGAAGATAGGATCGTGTACATTCTCAACCATTGGCTCGACCGCATCATAGGAGGATTTGTGATAGAGTTCGTGGCTGATACTTCTGTCAGTTACAACGAATCAGAGCGCCGCTTCTTTAAGGGGACGCAAAGTAAGTATTTGAAGTCATTAAATACTTGGATTAAGATTCTCTTGTGTGAAAAGTGGGTCATGTGATTACCTTGATGTTTGGAGCTTGCGAAGTAGAAAGTCTTTCAGGGGCAGAGGAGGAAAAGGTCCTGAGTATAACCCACTGATCGGGTGTCCTTTGAGTGAGGATGAAGGAGCACCATAGACTTCTCCCATGAGCGCTAGTCAGTTGATTAGACAAGGGTTCCCATGAATACCTACACCACCTCCACCCTCATCCCATCCATCTACACCGCTTCCATCCTTGCCTCCACCGCTCACCCCATCACCCACACCACCGCCACCTCCACCACTGTTCAATATGGTGAACTCCGTAAAACTACCTATATTCAAAGGCATAGGGAATGAAGATTCGGACCAGTTTTTGTTCGTCGCAAAGGCTGTATGGGAATCTAAGGGTATCATGGATGACCAGATGAAGAAAGCCATGTTGGTTAGTGCTTTGCAGGACCATGCACTAACATGATACATTAAGTACAATACTGATAACCCAATGTCCATGTTGGCAGATATCCAGGCTACGCTGAATAGAGAATTCAGTAGACCTAAGTCTCAAGCGCAATCGATTATGGGATTCAAGAAGATCATGATGAAGCCTATGGAGACACCCTAGGATTTGGATCAAAGATTTAAGTGTATGATCCGCGAAGCCGACATGAACCTAACTGATGGGAAGCACCATGAATGGTTCATGGCCTCGGTCTTGCCCCACCTAAGAGTTGCGCTATCACAACAGAAGATTGGGACCTAAGTGGAAGCACTGGAAATTGTGATGAGACTGCATGAGACATCGATGCAAGATTCTAATCTCAGGGTTCAACAGATTCATGCACAGTTGCAGAACCTTTGCCTGGAAATGCAAAGTCTGAAGAAGGAAAAAACCGCTCGGCCAGAGGCATGCGAAGAAGTTTGGTGACTAAAATGCAAAGGTCAGGGGCATGACAAATATCACTGTCTGGTCTTTGTGAACTATGTTTCAGCAGGGGGACCAATTCCTCTACAACCGAAGGCAGCAACAGGGCCAAGTGCAAGGCCCATGCTATGGTGCGCTATATGCTAGGTGGCTAAGAAACATGCGACCGACAATTGCCATTTGCTACAAAAATTCATACAGATGCCACAAAAACTCTTCTGCAACTTCTGTCAATCAGTAGGTCATGAAGAGCGCAATTGTCGAAGTTATGAATTGATGATCGACAGGACACATGCATATAGGGTGTGGGCAGAAACGTAGTCTCCAAAACAAGGCATTGGGGGAATACGAGGTGAGTATCAGAGGCACGACCAAGGTCGAGGTGGAGGAGAGCCTAGTAGAGGCTAAGGACAGTTGATTTGTTATAGTTGTGGAGGCCCAGGACACTATGTGAGGGACTGTCTGAATCCAACGCGATTTTCATGCTGCTATTGTACTCAATTTGACCATGTGACTGAGGATTGCCCATTATTATTGGCTACGATTCGAGAAAAGAGGGTGCAGCCTCTGCAGCCGACGTAGAAACTCCAGATGATGAGGGTTGAACCTCATGAGGAAGACCCTAAGGTAAACATTATGTTGTGAAGCGGAACTACAATGGGGGAGGATAAAGGCAAGCAGCCTGCAGAAGGCAAATGGGTCCACAAAGCACCAGAAAAGGAGACTGGCTTTGATCTGGAGCACGCAAAAGAAAAATTTATGGAAGCAAAGAAAAGCTTCGTTGAGGCCTCTACCTCAGGAAGTCAAGACAAACAAGTTGAAGAAATGGACCCATCCATGATTAACACATTCTTGGAGACCTGCATAAAATTTCTCCGCGATAGTAAGGTTGTGAAGGGACTATAGGAACTGATCAATGGTTGCGTTGGTAAGGATGGTGCTACTAGTGAACTACACATGGTCAGGAAGCTTAGAAAGCACAAGGCAAGGACCGAACATGAGATGAGACTCATCGCGTAGATAGGGGAATATGAAATGGAGCACGTTATCCTGGATCTGGGGTCCGACGTGATTGTTTTGCCAAAATAGACTTGGGAAAGAATGGGGAGACCTGTGCTCGAGTGGTCTCTGATCTAGTTAAGAATGGTGAATCAACATAAAATTATCCCAATGGGGTGGCTGCAAGGGGTAACAACTAACAACGAGGGTGTGAGTGCACTAGCAGATTTTGAAGTAATAAAGATTGTGGATGATAACAATCCCTACCCTATTCTCTTTAGAATTGATTAGGCCACTAACATGAATGGGGTAATCAACCTGAAGAAGTGAAAGATGATATTTTAAAAGAAGTCACTCTGCGTGGTGGTGCCGCTGGATCCCGCGGAACAACTGCGCTATACAGAACCAGTCGGAGATTATGAAAGTGATGATGATCTAAACCAGATTTACAAGGTAACGACACAAGACCAGGATTGCGTAAATCTGACAGTGGACGGATGCATTGCATGGGACCGTGAGAGCTCCTACACATTAGATTCAGATGAATAATTAGAGCACTGGCAGAACTAGTTGCATGAAGTATCTACGTTGTGTTGTAATATGATGACCAAGTCATTTCACTACATGTCATCTGAAGTCAGGGATCTACCTCACTATGATGGGTTAACTGATGTTGATCTCTTTTTGGATGCATTTTAGAGAGAAGTGTTGTAGAAACATCGCTTCCAGGCCTTGGACTAGGTGTTGCATGCTACACCCGCAAGACAGTGGGGTAAGCACAAGGATAATTTTGGTGATTGGCGTGACTATAGGAGCATGATGAGAATATGTTTTGGGCAGTGAAAAGTGTGGATGATAGATAAGTATGATGGAAGGGATGATCCGCATGATCACCTAGCTAAATGGACTAAGGCTTATGGAGCGGAGCCCCAACCTGAATGGGTGCATCTGTTTTGTCATACTCTAGATGTCATACCAATGAATTTGTACTTGGAAATAAAGCTCTGCCATGGTACTCATGAGTGGGATATCTTGCGCCAGAGATTCATAATGACGTTCATTTTTGAGGATGGGTTTGACTATATTAACATGGTGCTACAAGAGGTTAAAGCAGTGATCTTTAGGGTACCGCAAGATCCTTTGGGCCTGGTCCAACTTGATTGGACTACCCAGCTGAGTCACGCGTTGGAATGCTATAACATGACCATTGAAGAAGAAGATGAGGATCCTAGAAAGATTAATATTCCGGAAATGGAAGGTCACCGTGAGGTTGAAGGTCTGTAGATAGAGGATCTAGACACAACTGCATTGCTGAAAACTAGGCAGGTCAACATTGGCATAGAAGTGGAACCGAAATTTGAAAATATTGGGGACTATTGGGATGATGCGACAGTAGACAAGGTCGTTGAGCTCCCCCGCGAATATCAGGATTTGTTCCCCATGAAGTTTTCTGATTTAAAAGGGATAATAGGAGACTTGGGTGTCATGAAGATCACCCTAAAATCGAACGTGAAACCTATAAAACCAAGACCTTACTGCCTTAATCCTAAGTGGAAGGAAAGGGTTTGCACTAAGTTAGATAAGATGCTCGCGGCAGAAATTATTGAACCATTGGAAGAATCTCATTGGGTAAGCCTGATAGTGGTTCAGGAAAAGAAACAGAAAGAATAAATAAGGATATGCGTGGATCTCCAGAAGTTGAATGACACTTGCGTGCATGATCCTTTCCCAACCCCGTTCACTGACAAGGTCCTAGACAATGTAGGCAATCAAGAAGCATACTCTTTCGCTGATGGGTTCTCTGGGTACCATCAAATCAAAATTGTGCCTGAGGATAGAAGCAAGATGACCTTCGTGACTGAATGGGGATGTTTTTAGTACATTGTAATGCCTTTTGGGCTGAAGAATGCACCAAAAACCTTTTCGCGCGTAGTCATTGCGGCATTCAAAGGCTTCATTCATAAGTTTCTGGAGGTATACTTTGAGGATTGGACAGTGTTTGGATTGGTCAAGAGGCATGTGGAAAGTTTGCACTTGATGTTAGATACATGTTAGAGATACTAGATCACGCTCAATCTAAAGAAGTGTCTATTTTGTGTCCCTTTTGGGATCTTTCTGGGTCACGTGGTATGCAGACAAGGATTGATGGTAGACCCTATGAAGATTGCGGTGATAATCAACTTGGAGGCGCCAAGGAATGTGAAACAGTTGCACGCAACTCTAGGGAATATCAGATACTATACGAAGTTCATTAAGAGCTATGCTCAGATCAACGCACCCATGGAGAAATTGTTGAAAAAGGAGGCTACATTCTGTTGGAGTGATGAATGCCAGAAAATCTTGGATGTGCTAAAAGAGAAAATGGTCACCGCGCCAATCCTAGTCTTCCCGAACTAGAAGAAGGAATTTCGTGTGCACGTGGAAACCTCATGTATTGCGTTGGGGGTCGTGCTGACACAGGCTAGCAAGGGAGAATTGGACCATCCTATAGCATTCACAAGCAAGAAGTTGTCCAACGCTGAGAAGAACTATTCCACTATAGAGTGCAAAAGACTAGCCATGGTGTACGCGCTCCAAAAGTTTAGGCACTATTTGTTGGGCGGACACTTTAAGATGTATACGGACCATTCTAGGTTGAAATACCTAGTCAATAAGCCTATGTTTGGGGGGAAGATATACAGATGGTTGTTGTTGTTCCAGGAGTATGACTTTGAAGTTATTGTGAAGCTAGGATGACTAAATGCAGGACTTGATCATCTGTCGCACATTGAAATGGGAGAGGAACCTACTAACTTGGAGGAGGGGCTGCCTGACGAGCAGTTCTTTGTAGTGTGCATCGCAGATAGTCACTTTGAGGATATCATACATTTCCTAATGACAGGAACTGCTCCAGAAGGGTATACAAGCCAGCAGAAGAAGGAGTTTGTAGTGCACACTATAGACTTCTCCATCATCACAGGGAACATGTACAAAATGGGGTCAGATAAAATATTGCGATGTTATGTACCTAACTTTGAACGAAGTAGCATTCTCGTGGAAGCTCATGGAGGAGCTGTAGGAGGACATTATGTAGGAAAAGCAACAACACAGAAGGTTTTTCATGCTGGGTTGTAGTGGCCAGCCCTGCATAAGGATGCAAAAGCATATTGTCGGGCATGTGATGCATGTCAAAGGACTGGCAGGCCATCGCAGAGGAATGAACTTCCTTTGATGCCATAGGTGACGTTACAACCATTTGAGAAATGGGTGATTGACTTTGTGGGTCCAATTCAGCCTCCAGGAAAGAAGACAGGTGTGTGGTACATCATCACCGTGACTGAGTACTTGACCAGGTGGGCAGAGGCGCAGCCTGTGAAGGACTATACAGGTGCGACAGTAGCAAATTTTATTTTTGAAAACGTATTGAAAATATTTGGCTTTCCAAAGATCTTGATGAGAGATTTCAGTATGCACTTTCTTAACGAAACAATCAGCGTGTTGACAGAAGAATTTCAAGTGTATCATTAGAAGAGTACGCCTTATCACCTGCAGGCCAATGGGATGGTGGAATCATTCAATATGATACTGGAGAACGCATTTACGAAGGTATGCAATGCTTAGAGAAATGACTGGGATGTGCACGTACCAGCAGTGATATGCGCCTACAGAACTACTTGCAAGAAGTTGACTGGGTAAATGCCTTTCGGACTCGTGTATGGTGTAGAAGCTATGATGTCAATGGAATACATTGTACCTAGTCTATGCGTAGTGGCACTCACAAGAATGGCAGACTGTGGAGCCTTGGAAAGAAAGGCTCGCGCAGCTAGCAGAGCTTGAGGAGGACCAATTTCTAGTTGGATTTCATCAACAAGTTCAAAAGGAGTGTGAAAAGGCATGGCACAATCGGCACATCAAACTACACACCTTCAAGGTAAATGATATGGTCTTGTTATATGACAGTAAATTTGATAAATTTCCAGGGAAATTTCGGATGCACTAGCTAGGGCCATATGTCATCAAGGAGATTACCGATGGTGGAGCAGTTCAGTTGGTCAAATTGAATGGAGAACCCTTCCCAGGGAAGGTGAATGGCAGCCAATTGAAGCCATACACCAGTTATCCAGCTAGGTGACTATAAGAGAGAAGCAAAATCTTAGAGCTCCAGGCAGCTGAAAGGAAGCACGGGACTATAAACTCCACTACCCGGGTCGGAGAGTTGCGCGATCGGGTAACTGCATGGAACGAAGATATGTCACAATGCCCACGGAAGTGTGCAGGGGGATGCGCTACCAAGGAAGCAACCACGCAGAGTAGCCGAAAAGTGACAGTTAAAGTCACTGTTCATGATTTGATGATGAAAAAATAGCTAAATGGAGTGTGGGGGTGGAATTTAAGTCGAACTTTATGGACCAGGTCTCTGAAAATCTGCCACAAATCTAGCATTAACGAACCCATTTTTGGGGGAACAATCACATTTGAATTTGAAAATGCCTATAAATTACAGATGGATGTATAGCATGACTCTGCCATCAACCTTTTGACTGACGTCATAGATAATAATCAGCGCCTCACTAAGTTTTTGGATGAAGCATGTCGGATTGTCCCAGAGTTGGACATCCTTGAGGTTGAGCCAATTAATGTGTGGATTTGAAAACTTGTTATGGGAGTGTGCAACGCACGCATAGAGTTCGCCAAGGTTCAGCTGGAGTTGAATCTCAAGATTGCGGAGTTGTTGTTGAAGGCCCAACCTTTGACTCCGTCGGAAGTCAGGGAGCAACGTTCAACTTCTTTGGCATATGCGGCAGCAGCAGTAGCAAGTGCAGTGACAAACTACACGACACTTTTTGAGCAGTCGCTCGAGGTCCTCACTAGCCTACAAGAGGACCCCAATGTATAGATTCTGGATACAGAAGCGTGGGAACTATAGTAGCGCTATGACGAGGTTAAGGCAACGGCGCAAACTATTGTCATCATGCAAAGGCTTGCGAAGCTGTAGCAGGCCAAGGCACTGAAGGAATAGGTAGATGCAGTGTAGCACAAGGAAGTCGTGTTGAAGGCTCATTTAAAGCCTTAGTTAGATGAGTCCTATCAGATCACAACCACCATTGAAGGCAAGTTGTCCAGTCTACAAGAGACTCAGTAGAAGCTACAGGTTGATAGCGCAGGGCTAGTAACAAAACAGTAGGTCGAGGAGTTGAAGCAGGAGGCAATGCAGTGCGCCATTGTAGTAGTTGTCTAGGTCGAGCTGGGAGGTCTTCGCAGTAGGATCTCCACACCAGATGAGTGACTCGAGGGTGAGTCACCATGTTTGTGTTGGGGGGCTGTTGGGAACAAGTCCCTTGTGGGTCAATTTTTGCGTTAAACACCCAAGTTTTGTGGCAGAAGGCCTGAATTTTGTGAAATAAATGTAAAGACTATGCATTTTGTGGTCGCAAAGCGTGAAGATGTCTAAAGTTAAAAGGGTTTTCCTCCCTTAGTCTAGATAAGTTGTGTCGGTTTTGGAGATCTACCCATGGTCTGTAGACCGTGGGATTGTATAAAAAGGGAAGTCTTAGAAGATATAAGGAGACAGTGCAAGAAGTAAGTTAGAAGTCATGAGTCATTGGTAAGTTTGGGTGAGCTAATAGCGAGAGTCTTAGTGTAGGAAGAGGCTTTGTAGCTCAGTGTGTAGAGGCCTAGGGTGGAAGTCCGCAACTGAGTGCATGGACCCCTCTAGTTGTGTGCGCAGGGTGGATAGAGTTTGTACTGGGAACTTGAATCATAAATAATGAGAAGTATTCTGGAATTACTGTGTTTTTTGTCTCTTCTTATTACACCTGAGTATGATATGTTAAGTTTTGGGTTTACATTATAATGTTAAATTGATGCGCGAATGTATCTATTTTTATTTGTTATTTGAATGCAAGTAATAATACATGTTTACACGAGGGTCAATAAAGTTGGATAATCTCTAAGATAATTAGGGAAATGAGATAGTAACATAGTTACAAAGGCACATAAGTGCCTGAATCACTGTTTAAGGTTGCACGAAGGACAGTGGGATATCTTCGTGGACGTTATGAAGGACAGGAGAGGAAATACATCGATAAGCCCTAAAGTCTTATCGATCTACATGAAGGAAGGTATTAAGGTAGAAAACCGACATCACAACCATCTCAGGGTGCAGAAACTTGGCTCCTGCATCCCTCCATACTGCTTCGGGTGAGACTTCGGTCTGCGCTCTATGGACTAATGCCAAAAGGGCTAGTAGGGTAGGGATTTGCTTAGCTACCTAACGATGAACCTGGGTCAGAGCCCATCAAGCCAACAATGTATTCTCAAAACTAATACAAATTGTAAGGCTTTGAAACTTTCGTTATGATTTTGAAAGCATTTAAATATTAATATTAATATATAAATTGTTACTAATTGAGTTAATCAACAAAGGGAAGGTCTATTCAAATTCGAAACTGCAACATGTCTGATGTTCATTATTATTTTTTTTTAACAAGGTCGGGTAGTTGATATATTACCAAAAGCTATGTTGGAGCAATCTCCTATTACAATTGACTATAGCATGATAGTAAACTGAGCAATGAGATGGGAGTGCAGTCCCATATCCTATGCTTGAGTTCAAAATTTCATGAATTTTTATGACTATTCTTGAATACTGCCTAACAAACTGACCTACTAGGAAAGTAAATTTACAAATCATAGATTCACTATAACTTCTTCATGGCTTCTATATTGACTGTTCCTGAGTTGGCTGGTTCTTCTTGTCGTAATTGACTGAGTTCTCTCCTTCATTGCTCATTGTGTTATTTTTGTAGTATGCCACTGCTTCTTCTAGATGCTTGCATTTGGTTTTTAGATCCATGATCTCTTCTTTCTGCATCGCCATGCTTCCTGAGTCTTATTTTTCTTGAGCTACTACTTCCTTCACTGTTGCTATCCACGCTTCTTTTGTTCTGCGCTTTCCTGACTGCTATTCTGAATGTGACATAATAGAACTGAGGTTGAGTTCTGCTTAATGCCTTCCGTGGGAGCGCTGCTCCTTTGTATTCTCCGATCTCTGATTGGCGCTTCATCAGCCATCGGAGTATCGGCCCATCACATATCAGCACATCCATTCCCTATCATCTCTCCAATCTGATGGTCCATACTTCATCACATTTCCCTGCGCTGCTCTGATCTCTGTCGTCCATTACTCCATCGAATCTAACTCTCTGTCATTGATCTGATTTTAGATCCGACGGTAGTGACTTCACCTGGTCAACAAAATGATCAGCGATCCTCCACCGTTGATCATCACCACTGGATCTGATGGCTGACAGTGATTTCGGGTGGACCACTTGCACGGTGGTTACCCGCCCGAAAAGCTCTTTTTCCTCTCTCCTCCGCTGCTATGTGTCGAGCAATTAATAGAATCCGGTGCCCAATCCAAATTACCAATTACTACTTCTTGCTCACCCGGAATACCATTTCCTATATAAAAACCACCTTTTCGCTAGCTATCTTCTGCTTGCCTTCCCCAAGCGATGACCGTTAGATCTGTCAATCTATTGATCGGACAGCTCTCGCTCCCCTTTAATAATCCACTGATGCGATATGAATACTCTGTTCCATGCGAATTAATTTGCAGAGAGGCAGGGAAGGTAATAGATTTGCGTGAAGGGCTTAGAGAGGGTGACGACCTTGATCGCTGAACTGGGGAGCAGAGAAACTCTGCGTGAGCACAAATTTGCATGAAATGCTTGCTTGAAATATTTGATTTCCTTCTGCTTTTATAGCATTTCTGAGCACTCCAGTGACTGCCTTCAATGGAGTGGTCTGCAGCATGATTCTCGTAACCAAGATTGTAATCTTGCTGCCTTCCTATACTCATGCGAATTTCTGAACTACTGAGTTGTTTCCATTGCATTCTCGTGACTTTCTGCCTTTGTCTGCAGTGGAGTGTCCTTTGATGATTTTTGACTAATGATTTATTTTTTGTTTCTTTTATCATTGTGCTTTGTTCCTTATTTTTGGGGATCCTCATACTTATGATCTTTTGCTGATTATTATGGGACTGAGTTGTGATATTCCTCCTGATTTTCACGAATATTCCCTTCAATTTTTTCCACTGCTTGATTTGCATAATAATCCACCTGTTGATTATGTGTTCTCAAGACATGTATGAAGATTACCTCGCCAGAGTCTTCAAGGTTTTTCCTGATTCTTCTGAGAATTCTGTTCATGAAGTCATTACTTGGGATTTTATTTCTTGCCATTGCCTCTATTATTATGGCTGAGGCTCCTATTATTATAAGATTTTGTATTTCTCTTCTTTTGATCATTCTTGATCCCATCAACAAGTTGTATGCTTCAGCCTTATTATTTGACATTTTTCCAAGTCCGCATTCATTTGTGAAAATTTCTCTCCCATTAGGATCAAGGATTAATCCCCCTGCCCTTGCCTTTCTCAGATTATGCTTTGAGGCCCCATCAAAGTAGAGGCAGTATCTGTTCTTATTTTTTTCCAAATTTCTAGTTCCTCTTCACTCATTCTTATTTTCCAAATATTTCTTGAGTTTGCTTTCCTCTGTCCTTTTTGTCCATTGTTATTTATTATGGCTTTGCTGAGCCAATCTCGCTCTTCTTGTTGTAGAATGTTGTGGTTTGTTGGTGCTGTTCCTTTAACGTTGAGGATTTCAGAAGTTAATCCCCACGTTTTTGATAGAGTTTTCCCTATTCTTGGAGTTTGGTTTTTGAAGATGCACTTATTTCTTGTCAACCAAATTTGCCAGCATAGTACTGCTAGGATGCATTTCCATATTCTTTGAATAGTGACTTTCTTCTTTGTTGTATATGGATAGGCCTTCTCTAGTGTTTGTAGAAAATCCAACAACGGATTTTCAAAATTTATTCTTATTTCCAAGGGGCTTATAAGTTGTTTCCAACATTCTTTGGAAAAAATGCATTCTTGAAATAAACGTTGAATTTTTTCTTCAGCCTATTGGCATAATGGACATCTTGATGGACCTTGGAAACCTTTTTTTTTAAGTTTTCACTAGTTAATACCTTCCCTTTTAAAAGAGTCCAGATGAACATTTTGATCTTAGGCAAGCTTTCAGATTTCCAGGCTATTTTCCAAGGGTCCCAATCTTGTTGGTTTGGTTGTTATTGTAGGATTTTGTATCTCGTCTTGACTGTGTAATGCCTGCCACTAGGATCCCAGAGGTATCCATCTTCTTCTTCATAGTTGATTGGTGCTGCCACTTTTAGGAGTTGCCTAATTTTTCTCCATTGCCCTTCCAGATTTGTAGGTATTGTTGAGAGTTTCCAGTCTTGCCAATCCTTTTGGTTCCATAGAGAAATTGAGAATAGAGTGTTAATACCTTTTCCTTTCATCCACAATCAGATTCCTTCTATTTCTGGATGAGTCTTGAGTGGTTCTTTTCCCATGATTTTGTCCTCCCATATCGATATTATTTTTCCATCGCTTGGGGTTTTAGAGATGTAGCTACTCATTAGAGGAATTGCTTTTTTACTAGCTTCCAAGCTTGAGTACATTGTCTTGTTGGGATATTTCCATTGAGAAATATATCCCTTGAACCATCCATGTATTTTGAGATGAGAGTTTTTTTCCACCAGCTCTCTTTTCCCGTGATCAATCTCCATACTATATTCATTCCCAGGGTTACGTTCATGAGTCCAGGTATCTATAGAGAAAGGCCTCCTTGTTCGTAAGGTAGCACTACTTTCTCCCATCTCAAAAGGCTGAATTTTTTATTTTCTTGTTTCTCCCTTACCATAGAAAGCTTCTTAAGATTAAATCCATTTGTTTGTGTGCACTTGTTGGGGCCATGATTATTGCATATTGGTAGATAGGTAGTGCTACAAGGAGTGCTTTGATTAAAATAACCCTTCCTGCCAAATTTAAGCACATCATACCCTAGCTTAGAATTTTGTTTTTCATTTTTTCAATCTGCTTAGTCCATATTTCTGCCTTCATGTTCGCTTTTGAGATTCGAAGTCCCAGGTAAAAGAAATGTGTCCATTTTTCCTGTACGGGGATTTCTAATATTTGTGAAATCCTTTGCATGATTCTGGGGGGGTGTTCCATCCATATATTCTGCATTTTGTGTTATTCAGAAGCCCACCTGAAACCTGTAAAAAATCATCTAAAATTTTTTTGAACCTTCTTGCTATTATTGTTGATGCCCCTCCCAGCAATAGGGTGTCATCTGCAAAAAGTGAGTGGTTGATTGTTTTTACTCTTTTTTCTATTCTGAGCCCTGTAATGTTTCTTTCTTTTCTTTGTTTTTCCAAAGCTCTGCTTAGAGTTTCAGCCATTATAATATATAGGAAGGGTGAGAGAGGGCATCCTTGCCTGAGTCCTCTTGTGCTTTGAAAAAATTCACTTGGCCTTCCATTTATGAGGGGGGAATTCAAGGGGTGGAGATGCATGCCTAGATGACTTCTATTATTTCTCTTGAGAAACCTAGCTTTTGAAGAAAAACCATGAGTGTTACTAGGAAAACTAGTGTCTATTCAAAACTGCTAGTCCCACTAAGACTGGTAGCTATCTTAGAAACAAACAAACTAAAGTTACTTGTATTTTCCTTTACGAGAGATAGACGAGAAAGAAGCAGAGAGTACCAACCTCAGTCTTTCACTTGGCTTCTTGCTTGCTTCCTTTCCCCTTTGACAGAATCTCGCTACTGCTTCCTTACTTGTCCCGCTTCAAAGAGAAATTGTAGAATCATAGCAACATAATACCATCAAAGCATAGAGATCTATCAATGTAAACAATATAGGATCAGATATATATTGACCATACAAATGCATATATCAACACAATATTCAGAGATACACAAGAATATGGAGGAACATTGAAATAGCTTTATTGATAAGAGTAGTAGAAGAGAGGATTACAATCACTTGGTTTGACCCAGTGCCATCCTCCCAGCTTGAAAGCCCTCTTCACCTCATACAAAGCAAGATCACCCAACAATGTCTTCAAAGAGAAACCAACAACACTTCTTTGCAAATTACTAAATTCCAACCTTTGGATCTCTGGGATGAGGGATCCATATATAGATATTTGCAGGGGGGTGAGTCAACTTCTGGGATTTTGATTAGTGTCATCTCTCTGGTAGTTCTTGGTTCCACTTGGAGATTTCATGATCTATTACTCATCCTTGGGCGAATTCAGGGAGGCAAGTGTCAAATGAGCAGCTTCTAGAAGATTCTCAGGGTTTCCACCTAGCAAACTGCTTGTGCCATTTGTATGCTCTCACTTATCACACCCTACAGAAGGGCTTTCCAGTATGCATCACACTTTTTGCATGTGGCAGGTAGATGCATCGCACCCTTAGCACTGGGCAGTCTGTATGGTCCTCTTTTGACTAGTTTTGAGTGGTTTTTCATGGAGAAATTCTGGAAGATGATGTAATCAGCTGACTTTGCTCCTTTAGGGTATGAAACAACACTTTTAGGGACTTAGAAGCCCTTGGTTTATGGACATATGTGATTGGGGTTGCAATGCCCAAATATGCCTATAACAGTTGCCCCCTAAAGCATGAGGTCGTAAATCTTTTGATGTCAGGTGAAATGCTTTATAATGAGGATCCGAGGTTTTTCGAACTGGAAGGTGACCTGTAATAAGATACAATACAATACATTATCTTCATAATATTTTCATGATCTAGCTTAGGCGGGCATTCCCATGCTCAGCTTGATAAATTCATTTTCATGTACATAGGACAGACAATCGTCTGTGTGTAGACTAATGATTCTAGTAGAGCCATAATCCATTAGTTTGGATGATTATCTGTGCAGCAATGATGTACATTTGATGTCTTTATTTTCTTGAATATATTGCAGCCTGGATGGATGAAACTAGATCTGGGGTCTTCAAAACTCATTCAATCTTCACCCGAAAGTACAAGTCAATCCATGTGAAAAGATGTTCTGATGTCGAACATGGAAGGACATCGCCTGATTACCAGCCAATGACGTAAGTTGTTAATAGGCATGAGAGGAATCACCGATGATGATGACCTTCAAGGTACTACAGTACAATTCACGTGGTGTGAATACATGAGTCGATGTCGAACACCACGCAAAATCTTTCAGTCGAAGGCCACTAATGTAGACCTGTCACTGGAAGT